>WBMW01005934.1:3459787-3543334 GCA_013396635.1 Penelope pileata
AAAAAAAAAAAAAAAAAGGAAATGAGGCTTAGCTGCAAAGTACCATCATCAGAATCATATCCCAGACCACATTATTTTTATGAAGGTGGAGATGTAATGCCAGTCTTTCTGGATACAAAACATTCAAGTCACAGAAATTAGAACATGTAATTAGATGCATTACTAGTTTGTTTCAGCCTCAGAAGATTCTGTGATATAACTGAGAATGGTGGAGACCAATTAAAAGCACAAAAGATAGGCTAACAGTCACGTTTCAAACTTAAGTATAGTTTTATCAAAAAACAGCCCATATTAAACAAACAAACAAAAGTCTGCAAGTTTTTAGCTTGCAGCTTTTCACTGAGCCTGTGTGGAAAAAATCTATTTTCACTGGTAAGCTGGATGTTGTGTCTGAACTTCAGACTGCAGTTTGAGTTTATAGCACTGCAAGGGCAAGCTACAATGTAAAAAACAACAACAACAAAAGCCCCCAAACAAACAAACAAACCAAAACAAACAACAAAACCCCCACTAAAGAACAGGCAAAAAAAAAGATGAACCAGGACCATAAGCTCTTTTCACTGTTTGGCTGTTTGTGTTTTCTTTAAAAATTACATAAAGCATTCCTATGCATGTTGATCTTCGGAACCTATTGAGCTTTGTGGTACCCTGTGTGCCTGGCTCTCATTGCAGTGGTTACATCCATGATAATAAATTCTCCTATTCCTTGAGAAAGTTTAAATCTGAGTGGCAGAAATTCCTGTAAATACTTTGGGATCAGGGGGATGTTATTCAGCAATGTAAAAAGAGCACAGGACATCCCAGCAGCAGTATTGCTGTCAAGTGATGGGATGCCAGCCCAGAAAGACCACAGCCCGAGAAGAATCCCTGCAGGAGCATGGTCACAGACAGTGTGGGTACAGCAAAAAAACAACCCCAAGATTGCTGCCCCACAGCTAAGGAAAAGGATTCTCAATGGGGAAAAGGTAGGCAGGGGACACAGGGACAGAAAATCGTACAGAGACAACCTCCCAAGGTATGGCCAGGGAGGCCTTATTCCCCAGGAAATCAACAGAAGAATCCAGAAGGAGATTTGGAAGAAAGAAGTATTAACGGCATAATTGTATTGTATTTTCATTATAATATTTAGGTCTGCAAGAGGATTTCTGAGGGTACTAACTTGCCACTCACATACCTTAGTGGGGTCGTAGTAGTGCAAGAAAGCAGGATCAGCTCTCAAAACAAATTTCCGCACCTTCCAGTTTTTCCTCTTGTGTCCCTGCAAAATGGAAGAATTAATGTTACTGCCAGTACATACATCCTGCAGTGGCCATTCTCCTGCAGCCTGTATGGGAGGCCTAAATAAGTACTGATAAATAGATGTTTTGCAACCAACAGGGAAAAAACTTCTCTGACATCTTAATGACTCCCACAATTTTCTGCTTAACGCCCTTCTTAATACATTTACATTTTTTTTTTTTTACTCCTTGCTTGTGCTAAGAACGAAGGAAGAAGAGTGAAAGGACCAAGTGATTATGTAACAGATTCCTGCTCTTAACTTCAAATTAAATGTGACCATGAAATGGAGGTAGGGTTCCCTCTTCAGACTGTGTTACACCAGTGTGACGGAACCTCATCTTGCTCATAGCAAGGGCCTGAAATTAAGTCTTGCAGACTAAGGGTGGGATCCTGTAAGCAATTACCACTGACAGGTAATTATGCTTGAAAAATCAGGAGTCACCCCAAACAGGGTATCCATGTGCTATGAGTGACTGTCAACAAGTTAATGCCCACTTCATGCAAAAAACGATCTACTCAGCTTTGAAATTCGGCCATAGCCCCTAGAACACCGTAGCTGCTTGTGCAGTCCCCATGGGATGATTTAGATCGGAGGAACCGTGGATCCACTTCATGTGACCGTAACAACTCTGGGGGAGTTTGTGTGGGACTCCTGATTTCTATATTAAGCCTTTCAGTATACACTCAATATATACAGAATATCCAATTAATCCCACCAGAGCAGCAAGTTCCATAGCTCGCGTGTTTATAACAAGATACACTTCACTTCGTGATCTCTGGTAATAGCGTTGACAGGCAAGTTTTACTCTGCAGGACGCAACTCTCCTGCCAGGCTTGTGTAACTCACATCCATTCTCCATGCAGCTCTACAGGCTTGCATTTTTCCTGCTTCCCAGTGATAGTTCCAAAGCTGTATTCACCTGTTTCACTAAGAATCCTTGCTTCACAATTGTGCCACTTAATTCGGAGATGTTAAATTGTAGCTCTTCCTTGGAACTGAGCATTTTCTTACTGGTCTCAGCCTGCAAATACAGAAAAGATGGTTCCACTTCTGTTTTTAATCTAAACACACTCTTAAGTACAACGCCCTGCATTTTAGTTTCATCGAGCTGTTTTTAGCTCCTTTTTCCTGGGCGAATTCTGCTCTGCAGCCCAGCTGCTCAGCGCTGCAGGTCCCAGCTTTACAAGCAGTGAACTAAGCTGTAAGCTGACGCACGCGCCGTGGCCCTGAGTTTTAGCAGCACAGCCTCTGTTAAATGCAGACACAGCAGTGCCAAAGGCCGCACCCTTTTTAATGCCAAATTACCTCATTTGTAGATCGCTCCATGTCCCTGCAGTTATTTGTTTCCAGCAAGAGTACAAGTACTAAACTATTGACAGCTCAGAGCAGCTCCTGTTTGTTTTCACAGCCTATCTATTTTGCCTTTGGGTGAATGCTGTGCATGTTTCCCGTACCACTGCCCCAAATCTAGTGTGTGACAAAGGGCAGAGGAGCCGCCTCTTGGCAGCCCCGTCACTTACAAACATGTACAGTGCGGTGGAGTCGTCGAGGAACTGCTCAGAAAGGTCGCTGTAGCGCATGGCCTCGGTGCTGCGGGCCCCCACAGGCTTGGTGAAGTTCTCCTCCATCAGCATGGAGGCCAGGGTGACAGCCTCAAACCGTGACACTGCAAAGCCATTGGAGATGAGCCAGTCCACCAGGGCAGAACCTGTGGGGAGAAAGGCAGCTCTCAGACCAAGGTAATGTGCTCTTCCAAGGGGAGACAAATGGTCTCCTGCCGTACAGGCCTTCATTTGCTGCTAGTGAAGGGCAAGGTTGACGAAACGTGTGGGGCCCTACGTGTACTTTCATATATCCAAAGAGCAAGAGAGAAAGGTGCTGGAGAACTCAGCTGTGCCAGTACTTTCTACTGGGCCATAGCTGATCCCATCACGAGGGCAGTGCAGTAGCTCCCCTGTCCCTGGAGCACAGCACGTCAGAGCTGAGGCGGCAGGCATACCTGTGAAGGTCTCTTTGTATCTGTTGCCTTGCTCCAAGTTGAGGGTCAGTTTAATTCCAGTGCTGCTGTCACGCATTTTATCCACTATGTGGCTGCAAAACAGTACACAGGATGATGTTGCTTAAATAGAAAGATGGGCAGAAATTGTCATCTGCTTTTGTCAGCGTCCAGGATGTCCTAGTGATTACCAGCACAAAGCTGTGAAGCAACCTAGATACCCCTCAGATGCTTAGTGCTAGGTGTGGTGAAGGAGAACTTCATTCTCCCAAGGCACAGCACTAAGCAAGATACCTCATAAAGTATCTTTTACTTTAAAGCACTTCAAATTGAGCTATAGTCAGACTCCATTTACCTTCTTAACACAAATCAAATTAATGTCATTTTTCTATCTCTTAATATAAATTCTTGTTTAACATGGTGTACCCTAAAAATCCTAGCCTGGATTCTGGCTGTCAGCTCTGAAAGCTCACCAGCATGTCATGCACAAAGTCATCTGTCAGTCCTTCTGTGACCTTGCAACTTGCAAGGTAACAACAGATCTGTCCAGCCAGAATATCTCTGCAGCTGAGCAACTGCCTTCAAGTGATGTGCCTACGCAGAACCCCCATACACCCAAAAATCAGGGTCAGGAAGAAGGGCATTCCCATGCCCTGGCAAAGCACGTGCAAACCCAGGATGGAGCAGCCCGCGTAGAGGCTCGTGGCCATGAAGGAGCAGATCTGTGCAGAGAGAAGTTTCCCTTGACCTTCCCCATCCAGCAGCTCAGGTGCTTTGCAGACTACAGCAACAGTAGGAGGAGAAACCATAAACACTTACTGGAGGCTGATATTCTCTAGCAGTTTGAAAGAGTTCTTCATTCTGTGAAGCTCTTGTACCTGCATTGGGTGACCAGCGTGAATAGCTCCAGTGATGTCCAAAGCCCAAGAGTCTCGCTCCTCTCTGGAGCAGCATTCAATGAAATAGTCTGTGTTGGTTTTTGTCCTTAGTTTGATGAGTAACTGTGGAGAGAGAAGTGCAAAGCAGTAACAACATTTAGCTCTTGTCCTTCGCTTGCATTTTGCTTCTTTCACCACTGGCCCAATGAGAGAGATTAGTGTGTCATGGCATCCCACTTGGGTAGTAGTGGGCAGTTACTGGCCTGAAGGATGCTGGGCACAGCTCTGATTTTGGGGGGATTTTTTTTTCCTAAATCCCTGGATTTTCAGTTACAAACGTGGTTTACATGCATGGAGCACAAGCTTGAAAGGGAGCACACCACTCAGATACCAGAGGACCTAGCAGCGTGTGTGCCTTCACATGCCGATCTCTGTTTTCTCAACAACTACAGGCTCTCACTAGGCTCATTCTGCCGTGAGGAGTGCTGAAGTATTCAGCAATTCACAGAGTCATTTCCCTTCCGGCCCAGCTCAGGGGAAGTCTGCATGACAGCTACCCATGGGTGAGTGCAGAAGCACAGAGGGCACTTTCCCTTCCATGGCCTTATTGCTGGACACTTTCCACAGCAGTGAGTCCCACTGGAAAAGAAAAGGAATCTGTCCTGGCTGGGAGCACTCTGTGGAGACGGCCAGGTTTATGGCAACTACCAGAGATGATAAGCTGTCCTTTCCCCATCCTCCTCAGGTTTTACCGAGCTGCTCATATCACCTCTCCAGACACTCTTGGACTGATGCATTTATTCTTGTGTGTGTGAGAGAGGCTTTATTTGTTTGGTTTTTTAATGGATGTGCCTCAGATTTGGGCACAGGGGATGACAAAGACACAACGAAGGACTTTACTGCTAGTCCTGGCTACACTGCAGATGGCAGCTTGCTTTTGGCTGCACCTGCTTCTGGAAATACATACCCCAGTGACGTGGCTGCAAGAATCAAAGAAATCGAGAGGAGAGGAAAAGACAAGGGAGAAATTAAAAAGAAAGCATCTTTGAGGAGGGATACATTTTTCCAGTCATACCGGTCTGTTCTCGTATTCCAGGCATGGACAAGTAATAGTGCAGCCATCCAAAAGGATCCTGCCCTTTGGAGAAGACTCCTTCTTGCCTCCTTCAAGTTTATAATACAGCAGCTTATCCTGTAGCAGAACGAACCATCTTACTTTCCAGTTATGAACAATATGTCCCTAGAGGGGAAGAGATCCATGTATTAACACAAGCATTGAGAAATGAGTGCTTTTTTTTTTTCCTTTTTCATGAAATAAATAAATAGGAAACGATTTGATAAGAAGTCACCGTGAGTCCTGTTCTCCCTGAAATACACACTTTTAATTTTGAAATAACACAGTTCCATCAGTATAAAATCACAGAGCAAGAATAGAAAGGTGCTTTGCTCTTTCTTCAGCAGAAACATCATCTTTGCTGGCAAGCATTGCTTCTTGCAAAAGCTCACACAAACTACATTAGAGAGCTGCCATTTGGGTGCACACCTGTCTTCTGGCAGCACTAGATGGCAATGGGGCTACGTCTGAGATCTGCGAGCATGTGAGTGAGATCAGCAGCTCCTGGAGACAAACTGTTTCTCTCCAGTGACCCTGGGTGCACTTTGATGTGTTTCATTCTTTGTCATTTTGGTTGTGGTTGCAGGTGCCGAGAGGACCGTGCAGCACTTTGCAGAGTGACTTGCCTTTTCCTTACATCCCTTCATGCTGCTAGCTGCAGGCTACCTACCTCCAGCCTCCTGGGCTGAAACACTACCCACGCTACTGTTTCCTGCAAAGGAATTACTCTCTTTACTGGTAAAAGACTGAATGAAAAGAATCTGGCTGCCGTCAGATGCATTCTAGGATATACAGAATAAAACACCTCTTCTTTCCTCGCCACAAACAGCCCCCGGCTGCCTTCTGCCCAGGTGTATGGGAGAGCAAGCTGAGCGAGGTGGGGCACCAGCAGGCTCAGTCCTGTCCTGCAGGGTCAGGTCCAGCCTCGAGGCACAGGGAGCTGGCTCCCTTGCAGTGAATGATGGAGCACCATGGCCTGCAGGCAAAGTGCTGGGCATAGGAAGCGCTGGGGCCTGCGAGAGGTGGGCACTGCCAGGAGGAAGGAACGTGCAGGGTCCAGTTGTGACAGGAATCAGAGCTCATTAACTTGCTATGAGTAAAGGAGAAACCCAACAATTTCCAAGAAAAGTGGGGTAATAAGTCTCTAAAATCCAAGACACATTAGATCTAATGTCTTTGAGTCCATACTAAACACAGTTTATCTAGCTTGGTTTTGTTCTTCCCTTTCCTTCAGCTTCTTCACTGTCTTTCTTGCCTGTTGTAAATCCCCTTGGCCATCTTTCCTTCGTGCTGGCTCTTTTCTTTCCTTCTTGGAGATTTCCTCTTTTTCAGGAGGTAGTATTATCCTTCTTTTTCTTCAACCTTACTTGACTCTCAGACATCTTACTTTATCAGTATAAAACTTTATAATACTTAATTCGGTCATTTATAATGCACTGAGACTTTCCCCTTGCATCTGCTCTCTTCCTAAGAAACCTGTTTCCTTTACCTGATCCCATCCCTACATTTTTTTTTCCCATTCTTGTTCCCTTCTCCCTCAGTTTCCTTTCTTCTTCTTCCTTCTGGTCTCCTTCCCGTCAAACTGCATCTCACTGACATTGTGCAGACTCCCAGCAGTTCCAGCTCAGCGTGCTGACGATGCCCTGTTCCTCTCACAGACACGGTGCTTTGGCTCCTCAGCCTGAATGCAGTAGTCCCATAAAAGCTACAAAGCATGACCATAGCCTGGAGACAACAGCAGGAGCTGGGGTTGCTCTTCCTGCTCCATGGAGGGGCAACGGGGAGCAGCTTGGGCTGCACGTGGCCTAGGAGAGCTCCTGGCGGGGATTACTGTCATGTTAGCACCAGAAGCACAGCCACGTTGTGTAGAAAAGCATTTCCCAGGGTGTGGCAAAGCTTTGAACAAACCTTTGAATCGCACTTGGTGTGTGCAAAGACCGTATTAGTCAGTGAGTCCTGGTTCTGAAAGCTGCTTATGCCCCAGCTCAGTGCCCTCTAGCGTCCCAGCTACGACTGACTCCATCCAATGGGGAGAAGTGCTGGGAAAAGCATCCTTCAGTTGTTTGTTCACCTTTTTACCTGAAAATCTCTTACATTGGAGCTTGAGGGGTGTGGAAGGTTACTTCAAACACATTCCTATGTTTGTATTGCTCTCATCCTCTTTGAAAAGGATGGTCTGATCCCCAGCCTCCCCTACAAAACGGCAAACTCTGCTGAAGGCGGCACAGGCTGTCTGGAGAGACCGGCCCAACACCTCTGTCTGCCTCTATGGCCACTTCCCCGCTGCCACGTTGCCTTTGCCCAGTAATATTTTGCGCGCTCTTTGCAGAGGTGTGCCCAGCTTTCTGATAATGGCACGATGCTGATAGCTCACTCACTTCCCCCTGGATAAACACCAGCACAGGGAATGCACAGGAGTGCAGTTAGCAACACAGCTCCTGCAGCTTCCCCCACAGGAGCCTGCCCAGCCCTGGAGGAGCCCCTCAGAGCCATGCTCAGGAGGTCGCCTTGCCATCACACCCAGCCCCTCCGGGGCCCCTCAGGGGCTGCTCCCCACCCTGGCAGGAGCAGCGCGAAGGAGGCCTGCGACGCGGCCCAAGCACCTACCCGCTTGACGAGGAAGCCCTCCTTCAGGACGCCGGTGTTCTCCTGCATCACAGCCTGCTGGGAGCGGAGCTTTGTCCCGCCAAGAAGTGCCCAAGCCCTGGCAGCCTGTCCCTCTGCACGCCTGGAGCTGAGGCGAGTTCATTTTTCTCCTCCTCCAGGGTGACGTATGCTCCCATCCCTTCTTTCTCCCTCTCTTCCTACCTATGAGACATTAGTTAAACATTGAGCTGGCTCTTATACATTGCCTGCCCTCTGGGAAGGAAAACAAAGGGAAGTCTGAAAAGGATCTCAAAGGAATTTCACAGAATTCAGGGTAATAAAAAACACCCTCCAGTGAGTAAGCCAACACAAGCAGCAGCCTCATGATGACAAATGAGGTGAGACACAGGGACTGCATGGGAGGGAGCAGCAGGGCTACAAAACCATATCTCGCAAAATTTCAGACAAATCCACTCTGTGGAATAAAATTTCTCACCTAAGCAGCACATCTTAGAGGGGTCCCACAGGTCAGAACAACCCCAGTGTAACATATAAAATATTATGATGACAAGGAGAATTTGACAAACCTAAAAATAAATTGCTTTTGATAGAAATTTATTTTATCAAAGAAACCCAGAAGCCCCCCAAACCCCACTCTCCTGTCTGCGGTCCCTGGGCACACACAGCCAGGCCTACTGCAACTTAATAACCAAATCTCTCCATAAGCAGCTACCTGGGTTTTCAGAAAAGCAGTTTGATCAACAACCACCATGCAGTGACCTCCCAAAAATCCTGAGAACCTCTGAACAGTGCCTTTTTGTGTCTGAATATGAGCTTGATGTTCATTTCGTTTTTGAAAACCTCACGCATCTTAAACGCACGCGATAGTTCATGATGAAATGAGTCCATATTAGCAACAAACGCTGTTTCAGACAGCGGCTCTGTACAGGCTTTGCTGTACTGTTAGCATTTCCTGACCTGTAGCCAAATTGAGCTGATAGACACAGACAGAGCTACAGCCTGCGATAAGAAACATGACGCGCAGCATAACAAGGCATAACAAAGCATGCGTTGCTATGCATTAAAAAAAAAAAGAAAAAAAGAGTCCAGAGTTCTTTGGTAAGACAAGTTGAGTCAAGTCTCTCTCATCTTTGCACACCGGATCAGATTACTGGTCACACTCACGTACCCGGGAAAAGGAACAAGCAAATTATTACCTTATCTTTCTGTAGCATTTCTAACTTTTAACAAGGAGGAAGAGGGAGACGCTGAATAAAGTATTCAAACATGATGACGTACTGGAGACTACCCAGGGAACAGCTCTGCAGAGACCATGAGAAATATGGGGGGCAGCTGAACGCTCACAAAAGTTTAAAAAAATAAAATAATCCCTATGCAAGTGGAAAGTGTGCGAGCTGAGATTTCAAAAGCAGGGAACCCATACCAAAATGTGAAGCTCCTTCTGTACTCCACTTGCCACTGTGGAAAAGGCAGAGAGCCCCACGAGAAGCAGTGGCATAAATCAGATCGCAGGGAGTTTGTTCTTGAGGCGTCTGGAGCAAGTGCAGTCAGCTTCACAGGACACCCACAGGGTTAGCTCCTCTTGCAGGTACGCAGCGTTTTCAAAGACATCAATGTAAGTTTTCACAAAGAATAATATTTATATTTTTGTGGCCTTAAAGTAGAAGTGAACTGAATGTATTTCTTTGCTTTTAAAAAAAGAATAATCCCTGCGTATATGCATAGGTGTATACATAAAAGTGCTTACTCAGAACCTTGGCAACAAAACTGATGTAATCAGCAGAAAAAAAGTAAACAATTTAATGTCACTAAATACTCTGTACATCAGAATTAAATTTAACCCTCTACATACCTGCACTGCCCCCCAACTGCTAAACTTCAGGCAGTAACTAAAAAGATAGGAACTGTTCACAACAGCAGGCACACAGGACATTAACAACACCGAATCGAGAAAAAAGCCCTTGAGAATGGGTAGAAACGATGCATTGGTATTGCATGTTTCCAGCACACTTTACATAACTGTCTCCAAGAATGCGATGTTCCACCACACTGTGCTTGAGGTTTGGCTTCACACTGTGGCTTGTTACTGCAGGCAGTCTGTAACAAGGTGGGGAAGATAATTCCACACCGGCGAGGACGGGTAGGAGCTTGCAGGGGGCTCCCGCTCAGACGGTGATCTCAGAATTACACAATAACCAGCCCTGGTTGAAGATCTGAGCGAGGGAGTGCTTTTTTTTCCAGCACGCAGACCACCCACCACCCTACAGATGCATCTTGGCAAAACTACCACTAACAATGAAGGGTTTTATCGTCAAACTGTTGGAGAATGGCGAAGCTAAAGCTTCCCTAGCCAGTCACTAAACAACAGGTTTTGTGCTAAGTGCTTTTGATAACATGGAGCCTTCACGTACTTCAATACTTCAAAGTGCTTCTTCGATACATGGGAATACACACATAATCCCNGTTGTCCAGACACTGCTCCCTGAGGTGAAGTAAAAACAGATCTCTCAGCTTTATAGAAAAAGGGTCACACTCTGTAATATGAGTCAGGAGAGCTGGGCTGTCACATTCAGGCATGTGCTGGGAAGGCAAGTTCTGGCATTTAAATCTCTCAGCAGAAAAGGATGTGCTTCAAGCCATACAAATCTACACAGCTCTAGAAAACTAAGTCTTTGGTGGAACTTGAAAATCCCTGAGGAGGAGTATCTGCTCCCTCAGATCTATTTTAATGTAGCATTTTCCACATGTCAGCATAGTATTTAACAGAAAATGTACGCTTGAGCAGCTGACTTTTTTTCCTCCAAAGTGATCCCAAGGTACTTTATGTGCTATAGAATTTGCATTAGGATAGCCAGGAACAGCTGGGCTGCAGACTTCAGGATCACAGACTCAGGGTTAAAAGGAAGCACAGACCACACTATTTCATCACTGGTACCTCCAGTTTAGTCCCCCAAGAAGCCAAGAACCCCTGATCAGGAGAACGAGCCCAAAGGACAATCTCCACTGCATGCTCTACAGTTCTCATTGCATATTATAATAAGAACAGTATCACACTAGGGATGAAATAAGATGAAAGCCACATCAAGATAAAAAATGATGAAACATTTCTAGATGAAAGTGGAAGATGACAAGAGTTAAAGAGCATTCTGATGTAAGAGCATTTCTAAATTAATTAACTGTATAGAAGTGGCAGTGTTTGAATACAGCTGTTCAACCGCCTGTTCTCTGGATCAAAAATGTCTGAGAAATACAGATCTGGCTACAAAGAACAACACGCCAGTTCCACTGCATCTAAAAAACAACGAAGGACAGACTCAAGAGAGAATAAAGCAAGGAATTTTCACTCTATTGAATACCAGACAAAATGCAACAACCCCAAGAAAGCAGGGCACTCCTCCTTCAGCAGCCACTGTTTCCTCTGATCAGCAACAGGGTACAGGACTGTTAGCAGATGGTAAGCCAGATCCCATCTGGCACTCCTGTTCTTCTGTATTAATGATTCCTTAAAAGATTCTGTAAGTAAAACTGTTTCCAAGTTACAGTCTTACGAAATTAATTTTGGATACAAAAATCAAGCTGAGATCCTCACAACTGATGCTACAGGCCCAGTTCTGCCTGCAGTTACACCCGTACCTTCCCCTACGAGTGCTGAAGCAGAGACTTCAGTCCTGCAATTACAATTTAGTAAGCAGCACAGTTGCTAATAAACAGCAGGAATACCTGACCTCACATTACTGTCTCTATAAAGATGTTCACAAAACCCATGACGCTTTAATTAAAGTGCTTGACAGGCAAACACAGGTCCAGGCACACCAAACAGACTGGCTGATAGAAGGAATCGCCAGAAGCACTAAGGATCCTCAGCTCACATGCTCCATAAGGCATTTGACAAGCAAACCAATGCAGCACAACATCGCGCAGGGGGCTCACAGAGCTGCCCTGCATCATCCACCTGAGCTCCTCCTTCCAGCTACAGCAACACATTCACTCAGTTACTGACAGAAGTTACGCTCACCTGTTAACGCACTGAAACATCTCTTAGAGGCAATACCAACTGTAATCCCTTAATAACACTCGGGTATAAAGGCTGGCTCATTTTCAGTGCCTTCCCGGCATTACCTTGGCATACAGATCACAGATAGATGTTTTAGTTTTTAAATATTTTGTTCTCATCGGAGTACTCACGTGTCGTGTTTAATGAAAGGCAACTCGCTATTTTAGTGAATGGGCAAAGACAGAAGAGCTATTCAAGAGCTCATAAAAATGAAGCCAAAATTATCAGATAAGCAGAATACAACTTCAAACCATAATAAGACTGTAGTAACTTCTAAAAGTAATTTGATTAACCAGAAAACAACACTTTAGGACAACACAGGTATTTCCCAACATTCTGCCAAGACTGGAAGTTACTTAAGCTTTTTTGGCTTTGCATAATATTTGCACAATAAAAGTTGGGTGCATGTGAACTGCTGGTAATCAAGCATATATTTCAATACACATGCTCTTTATGAATGCCTTTTGTGGCAACATCACATAGCAATGACATTGTTTGCACCATGGCAACATTAAGAATTCCTAGCTCAGGCATAAAGACTCTTTTAATGCATTTTTCCTCTAGTAGCACAAAATAAGAAAAAAAGATGTGCAATATGAGATATGACTATGAAAAAGATAAATACATTTAAAAATTCAGCAATTTGGAAAAGCTTTTTAAAATAGAACAACTGCCCCCAATTCCCACAGCCAAGAATACATAGGATTTTTTTTCACTCCAACGGTGAAAGCACATCTCATCTTTCCTCTTCTGAGGAGATAAACTGGTTAACTGAATAGCTCAGCCCAGCAGAAACTAGATTGAGGGTAGGCAGAATTGAAGGTCATGCAACAGTGAGCTCAGAATACAGCACTGTCTAGTTTGACGTAAGAGTAAATTCATTAAAGCTCCTGCTATACTCACATACAGAAGTAGCTATAAGGAATTTTTCAGTTATCAACTATATTTATTGAAATTGTAACAAGCTATGTTCAGAGCTTCCAAGTTCTGAGCGCCTAAATGCAGAAAAAGAGACACTCTCTTAAAGAAATATGCAGTAACAAACTCGTAAGAAAAACATTGTTCCACTCATTCTTGCCTTGATTTAAAACAACAACAAAAAAGCCCTTTTCAGTGTTAGAAGGGGAAATCACCAACTGATCATACCTTTCCGGGTTCTATTCATACCACTCCAGACGATTTAACAAAAGATCAGAAAACCTTCATGTTACATAGCCCAGAAATTTATTGAATGTTTACTCAAATACATTCTGTATAGAACTGTTCAATCCGCTTGGTTTTTGTACTTCCAGAAAACATACACCATTAACAGATGCACTGAGCTGTAATCACCAATTTGGAATAGTTATGTATGAAAGTGTTAAGCATGGAGCTGCAGCCTCCCTCTGGCCATGAGAACTGTGTCCTGAACGTGACTCAGCACCTTCCTTTGAAAAGATTCAATTTGGTTAAGTTGCTGCATCAAATGTTACCTTAGGAGAGGCTTTATTGGTCTTTTAAAACAGTAACATACTTCAAGTATTTGCATTTGAAGTTTTCAATACTGGAAACATTTAGTCCAGAGTGCTTGCAACGGGGTCTCTAATTTTTCATATGCTCTGTCTCTTCTAAATATCCTGGAGTATTTAGTCTTCAGTTTTGGCTTCCATTTCCTCAGCATCATCATCCCCATCCACTTCAGCATTTTCCCTCTCCAGCCTTTCCAACTGTCTTGCAAGCTCGGTTTCATCTGTGTCAGTAACCACCTTAGGCTGAAAAAAACCCACATGAACAACAATCATTAAAAATCACTATGTATTTGTAGACTGAGAAGGAAAAGAAAATCATGGTTGGCAGCTCTGATCCTACATCAAGAGCAAGAGATCAAATATATATTCAGAAATTGTATAATAAAACCCAAGAAAGCAACAACTTTTGGCCATTTGTTTATCTAAGGAATACAGAACTTTATGCTTTATTTTTTATTTAAATTTCTTAATACCTTTTGCTAAAATTTCTCCTAGTACTACTGATCTTGTTTTACTTAAAAATATTATGAGGAAAAAGTAAATCAGTTATGTTTTAGAATGCAAAGTGTTCTCACCTCCATCTGTACATTAAAGACTCCTCTCTTCTCCTCAATCTTTTCTTTAATGACAGCCATGGCTTGATTCAGAACAGAGAGTCCTTCAGTTCGCTCCAGGGTTGTAGTAGTCATCACATATCGAGGAGGGGCAATCAGATTAATCTATCACATATGACAGGGAGGAAAAGAAAACCAAATCAAAACGTAGTCAGTAGAAGAAAGGAAGCATTTTCTCATTAGAGAATCTCTGTCTGAAAGTATAAATACCTTGGAAGGAAATAACACAAAAACCACACAGACTGTCTAATTTCTGGTATCGAAACCAATTCTTCCTGCTTAGTATGTTCAGATAGACAAACACCGTTAAGCAGAGAGAATATCCACCTTCCACACCAGTAAAGCAGCCAATCACCTAGATTTTCAAACTGTGACAACTAATAGGTGTTTAAGATGACTGGATGAGTATATCTTTTCTTGTGTTACAAAAAAGCATTATAAAAAAACCCAACTATTTTCAAAGAAGGAAGCATTTGGAAGATTTCTGAAAACACTTTTTCAGTAATGCACTGAATAACCTAAAATGGTTGAAGTAGAAAATTTATATAAGCAGCCTTTATACCAACACAAACATAAGTGAGCAAAACATTCCTTTTCTTACAGCCTTATCTCTGAAAATAAAATTTTTTGCTCCCTACCTGCTATAAGGCTGCATAAAGGAACAGCAAATATTTAATGTGCAAATACCAGACATTAATTCAAGACAATAAACAGTTTCTTGAACTTGGAAAGCCACGGCACAGTCGCATGAACAACCAGGACCACATGCTTGAAAGGAAGAGTCTTGTGCGTGTGCTGGACAGGAGAACCAGAAAGCAAGTACATGGCTTTGCAGCCTCAGCCATGTAACCGTGACAACTGCATGGTGCTGATACCCCAGAGCACTAGAAAACATTGCTTTGGATTTCAATGTTAGGACAGACACTTACTTTAATGGGCATGTTCTCTGTGGAACAGTTCAAGCCTGCTCTCAAAGCTTCTTTTACTGCATCTATACCTTCATAACCATAACAGGCAACCTCGATATCTAGGACAGATTAATACAAACAATAAAACTTTAAAGTTATCAAAAGTTGTAGAATCTTTAAGGCTTTTTTTTTTCTTAGCTAAGCCTTAATAAAGCTTCTTAGCAATCAACATTTATTCACAATGAGAGCCTCAATACCTTCCCAAAACTGAGGAAGTATTTCAACTTCTTAGCTTGTAAGCTGAAGAATTTATGAAGACTTCTACCTCAGATGTATTACATTTTACATTGTGCTTTGAAAACCCCAGATACAAAATTATACACGCACATTCACTCACTCCCCACCCAATAAATTCAACAGGATAATAACAATGTATTTAATTATTCAATAGGAATAATGATGCATTTAACACTGAGAGATCAAGATCTAAAAGCAATAAATACAAAAGAAAATGTGAAAGACCAATCAGGAAAATCAAAACTTGAGAAAGCACACAGCCACAAATTCATGGCATTCTGACAACTACAAATGCATCACCTTAGAAACATGGAGATTTTTAAAATTATTTTTAAGATAAGTTATATTAATATATAGTTAAAATAATTGCTAACTATAGCTTTTTATAAATGTTTGGAAATGAAGACAGATTCATGTTGGTCATATCTGTAATATCCTAATTAGTCTGGAGACAAAGATATATATTTTTTTTTTTTAACCTATGTAGCAATGTTACAAGAGTTTACATTTACAGAGATGTTACTCTCACTCCCAGGTGACTCACCATAACGCCCCAATTCTCAGCTATTACAAGCATATTCACAGGAAAGCACCCCCCCAGTCAATCTCAGGATGAGACTACAAGCCAAAACAACTTAGGTCATCAGAACGAAACAGGCAATAATGAGTGAAGTATGAGAACATGCCATTCAAAAGCACTTGACTTTCAATCAAGCATTATTTATATTAGCAATTTCACTTTTCATGGCAATCAAATCCTACTCACATATTTGAAGTTTAACTCCTGGTGATCTAAAGTAATAGGTAAAATTTTCGTGTTCTTATTTTCTGCACTCTTCTTTGACTATCATGTGGATACAGCTTATCTTTTCCGCCCTCCACAGCGATCAACAAGTGCTAATACTCTTCAGCATATCCTTGCAGAGCAAAGGCAATTTCTGAGCTGACCTCTGCTCATCTGATAAATAGCAAGCATGCTTTTCAGCTGTTTGGTTAGCTGTTACAACCACATCTACATTTTTATAGTGCACCTTTTTAAGTAGGCAAGAGTCATGTGCTCGTTCTGCCCCAATGCTGAGCCAGTGAGAGACAAAGGCGCTCAAACTTCATGAATATGTTAGAGACAGCTGGATATATCAGTTCAAGCCAAGCATGAGTCGCTTGCAAACAACCAGTGATAAATATATCTGGAGCAAAGTCAGAACGATTGTCACTCGTTCATGTACAAGTGGATAGGACATATGACCTAGCCATGCCGAAAAAGATGGATCATCCTATTAGGGAACCGAAGAATTTAACTCCTTCAATAATGAGAAAGAATATTGTGGATTCAGTATTAACTGTAAGATATTTAAATCCATTGTGTGCCAGTGCAATATGACAGACTGCATTATACATTAGGACACTACTTCGTGTCCCAAGGAATCTGCACCTGGAGGGTGGACGGAGTGGGAAAGCCAAACCACTTTGGACTTTGAGACAGGACCCACATAGGCATTCTGCTATCACTTCTCAATGAATACATCTTAATTCTGAAACATCAGTTTCACACAAATGTCAGCACCGTGAACCACCAATCTGAAATGTTTACAGTTTAAAAGATACAGTCTGCTTAAGCATCAAGAACTATTCAGTAACAATCCGGAAGGAACTCACCAGCTCTGATTTTGACTGCTTGTGGAGTGAGACGTCTGTTAATGTTGTCAATCAACACACGCCTCTCTTCTTCTGTCAGATCGAGGCTATCCAGGATCGCAGGGTCTCTGAGACAAGTGAAAAAACAGTACACAAGTTATACTAAAGTGGAATGTGATACATCATCAACTTCTGGTGCCATTTCAATATTCTTATGCATAACCGTATAGATCTACAAGGCAAAGAAAACAGGTAAATTTCTTAAGAGTCCACTGAAACACTGGAAAAAAATAAGATTTATTTACAAAGTATTTTCTAATGGAAGCACTTAAAGCAGATAGTTTACTCAGTCTGTTCTTTTTCTAATAAAATCAACTAAAAAAAAAAAAAGCAATGTCTGCTGCCTTGTATTTTCCACTATATAACGTACATCTAGTTGCTTGCCATTTATGTTTCCTCCAATGTGAAGATAACTCAGAAACCTTGGGTTCATTGTGCATTTCAAGCAAAGGGAAGATTCATCTTTCCACAAGGTAACCTATACTCATTACACATTATTTTTTAGTCCCTTTTAACAGTAACTGGATCACAGATAGGTACTTTGCTTGCTACACTCTCAGATAAAGTTTTTTCCACAAGCTATAATTTCTCTTTATTGTCATATTAGTTTTACTCCAACTGTTTCTGAAATAGAAGAAAACATAAAAGGCTCCTCACAGAAAGCTCCTCCTCTTAGCCCTATAGCTGTTTTCACAAAAATGGTTTTGAGCTAATCAAAAATACTTCCAAGTGCCATGCTGCTTAGAACTAGTACAATTTTCTAGAATCTCATCACTGCCATCTAGCGTTAAACTGATGTTCTCTCATCTGTTTAAAGAGTACAACTGGAACTGCTTATTGAGAAATCTATTTTGTGTTGCCCATTTCATGATAGAATCTTTAGAGGGAAACCAAACAGCCTAATTCTGAAAGTAAATTAAAATACCAGATCTCAAAAAAATTAAGAACAAGCAATCTTGTTGCACACTCCCTTAGAATCACTGATTTCAATGCCTTCTGCTCATAATTCCATTTCCAAACTCATCATCAAGTTCTCAATCTTTAAGTTGGGAAGCAACAAGCCAGATGATTGAATTTAAAATAGAAAAATTCTGCCTGTGGCAGTGGAAGAGAGACAAGTCAGCTGACATTTCTTCAGATGGAGCTCGATATGATGAGAATATCTGCTTTGGTTTAAGAAAAGGTAAATTCTGACAGAGAAACCAAGATCAGTGCAGCTTCTTCTACTAGAAATGTCACAGGCTCATTCGTAGCAACATAAATTTCCTCAGTGTTTGTAACTGTGTTTTTTTTTTAAACACATCATTCATCAAGCGCTTTGATATTCATCCATATCAAATTCTGCCATTGCTTTTAAAAAATGGACTTGCACTGAATTGCATATTCAAAGACAGATAAAAAGAAATCAAATCTCAGTCTTCACTCTTAAGAGCATTGGGAGCTTGAAAAAAGTAGCGAGAGAGAAACCTACAATAAGCAATTGGAAGACTGATGTCAAGAAGCACTAGGTTTACTCATCCACTACATTCTTCTCTACATACTGACCCTTAAAAAATAAGCAAAAGATGGATTTATTCCAGAAAATACTTCCTTGCCATGAAATAAACCTCTAAAGATAGAAAAGATGGTCTTACGAGACTGCATGCTTGAATGCATCATAAGCACCATATCCTGGTCTTTTGTACTTGTCATCAAACACCCAGGCAGTTCTCTGGAACAGACTCTCAAGCTGCTCATCCTTAGTGTACTCCAAGACCTCAGCGACATGGCGAAGAATGCTGTAAACCTTGAACAGAAATTGGATGTTAGAAAACCCCAACAAAATGAAATAATCCTCCCCCATACATATCTACTCTTACACAATGACTGATTCTAACGCAGTTTGAGCAGCATAAAATTGAGTTCTGCCCAGAACCAAAACAGTTGATAAAAACAGACAGTACAAAACATCAGTGATCCAGTGCTTGGATTCTGAGCACTGCATGATGTTGCAGAAATCTTTCCCTATACTTAGCAATAAATTACACACCACATTCTAGGAGCTTACCAAATACCAAAATTGCTTCATTAATCTAAACTTCTACTGTGCAGTTACAAAGACAGAACAATTCTCTCGTGGAAACTGCTTATATATTACATGAGAAACGAGAATCAGACTATGCCTAATAAATGAGAATGATACTTTATTTTTCATATTATCTTACATCTATGCATGCAGGTTGCTCAGGAAAGAAGACAGCAGCAAACCGTGCCTGAATATAGAAAAACAACTTACAGTCTTTGACTTTGTGAATTTGTCTTCACATTTGATTGCCTCCTCTGGAGAAACTCTTCTTTTTGACAAGTCAATATAACCTACCAGGGAAAAAACATTTTGGAATTGCCAGGCATTAGGTAAACTAGGTCTAACTGCTTCAAGAGAAGAGCATAACGAACAAACACCCTGCCTCAAGACTTGTCCATTGCCTACACTCTCCCTATCAGTTACTAAAGAAAGTAACAAAACCAAAGCTTAATGACTTCGATCAAATCATGATCCAAATTAGGGAATAAGTTATATTTATTCTTTCAACTGTAAATGATTACAACAGCAAAACTATTGTGCAACATTCTTTTAAGTTTGTGCCTTAACAATAACTTCCCTCTAAACTCAGGAGAAATTTTCACAGTAATTCAGCAATTTCTGATCCCTTCTTCTGTCATTGTACACAGGTTTGGCAAAAAGCATACTAGCATACAAAGAAGCATATCTGGAAAACACACTCTAAATAAAAAAATATTAAAAAAACCTTTAAAGTCAAAGATTCAAATGTTCAGAACACAAAAGGATGAAGAAGTCTGCACAATCTCAACTTGTGGCCTCCTACAGAAGGCAAGTGATGTAATAACTACATATACATGATCTATTTTACAGCCAAGGCTCAAGGCACAGGACAGACTGTGAGCACTAAATGCTCATCAGATTTTCACCACTGCATCAGATGACCCTTCTCTCTTCAGTTAGGACTGAGAAAATCTGCGCAGATATTAAAAAAATTCCATTTCACTATGGTCCGTTGACCAAACATTGAGCAGGTGAGAAGGATCCACTAAAGCAAATCTTTGCTGATGTGACTTCCATTAACCCAATTACCAAAGGGAAAAATGATCATAAACATCAGATGGCAGAACGATGGTCTATTTTGCTTAAGTGCCTGACGCAAAGAACTGCTGGCACAACCATGCACACCTTCGCAGCCCAGTTTACCTGCATTTCTCTTGATGAATTCAATCTTGATACAGCCCATAATATTCCCAAATACCTTTCTCTTTGTCGACTCTGATGACGACGACACATTCGTTCCTTCCGATGCGGATGAGTTTGTTTATGGAACGAATACGCCTCCTGGACAGCTCGCTGAGAAGGATCATGCCTTCGATATTGTTGTATTCCAGCAGGCTGACATAAGCCCCCATTTCAGCAATGGACCGAACATTGACCATCACTACATCTTCCACCTCTGGAAATTTGTGCTGGTAGAACCTACAGCTTAGTGCTGGCATTCTGGAATTTGAACAGAACGAAACAAGGATGAGTTATTTCACAGTGCGTGGCTGGCTTCTTCTACAGAAGTGGTAAAAAGCAGCGAGGATTGCTAAGGACA
Source organism: Penelope pileata (assembly GCA_013396635.1). Taxonomy (NCBI): domain Eukaryota; kingdom Metazoa; phylum Chordata; class Aves; order Galliformes; family Cracidae; genus Penelope; species Penelope pileata. Next base: position 3,480,382 of record WBMW01005934.1, read on the forward strand.
GAGGAACACTGATACCAGAAACTGCAAATTAGGATAAGGCTTGCGAAATGTATAGTTGGGTTTTAGTAGACATTAAGCTATAGATGAATTAATATTTTAAAATCAGCACAACCTTTACCTAAGATGTTCACTTTTTGCATGAAAGAAGAAAAAGCTGGCTGCCCAGACTTGATTACCTGCTTCAGCAGTCACGCTACCTGAACACACCACACTACACAGAAGAGACTTCCAGTGGTGAAAAGGAGGCACGGTACTCTTACATTCATCCAAATTCGTAAGGTTTTAAGCCAAAAACCAGATTTCAGCAACAAGAGGACAGGCGAGAGAAGAAGCCTGCAGTGCCAACAGAAGTTTGCACACAGATTGTTGTGCATGAAAGGCTGAGAAAGTAAAAGGTGGAGTGAAGCTTCTCTGGTACCGAGGAGAAACTGTAGGCTCCAGAAGATCATTTCTATGCCCAGCATGAGATGGTTGGAACAATCCTGTAAGCACTACTCCAGAGGCCACCCACCACCATTCAAAGGAACGAAAGGAAACAATCAGAACAGGAGCTGGAGACAGCCTGACGTGAACGAAGCACTAGGCAAAGAACAGACCTCTAAAATTTGTTAGAAAATAAGAGACAGAAACAGAGACCTAACATACAAGTAGCCAGGAGGGAAAAACCTGAAGAACAAAACAGGATTCCTTCATTATATATTCAAAAAAGTACAACACTGATGTTCCAGAGCCACGTAGCAATAAGGAACGCCTGAACTGCTCCACTGTCCTGGCGAGGGGAGCAATGCCCACACTCATCTCTGCTAACCTGGCTGGCCTCATTCCTTTTGCCCATGCCTGGAAGCTCCGTGCAGCAGCCCAGGAACGTGCTGGCAGCAGCACCTGCAGTGCTGAGTCAAACGCACACTTCCTTCAGCAGCTCTGGTTGATCACCAGTCCAGAGCAGCGCTCCTGAGCTTTACAGCAGTGCTTTCCAGCTGCCGAGAACGTGCAGAGGCAGTACAATGGTAATGCCAACGCTATATAAACACGGCCACACAATGCAGAGGAACGTGCCTACCCTAATTTTCGTTTTTAACTTTCAGAAAGGGAATATCAACTACTAGAGAAGCCACAAGAACACTGGAGCTTCCATATAATCTGAAACTGAAAAAAGAACTGCAGGCTTAAACCCCCAAACGGTGCAGCTCTCCCCCAGCCCAGGTAAGCAGCCGGGGCAGCCGAGCACAGCCCGGCACGGCCGCCTCCCCCCGGACACAGCGTTCGGCACAAGCCCGACCCCACGCCGGCGGGGCGAGGCCGGCTCCTGCCCGGGCCCCTCCCTGGGATGCCTGACACGGCCAGCCGCGGAAGGCGGCCCCAGGGAGAGCTCCGCGGCCCGGGGAGACTCCAGGAGCCCGCGGCTCCGGGCAGAGCCACGCGGGGCACCGCCGGCCGCCCTCGCCCCACCAGGCCCACGCCGCCAGGCCCGGCCTCAGCCGCGCCGCGCCTCCCTCCTGAGCCCGCAGCATCACAGGGCCGGCGCGGGCGCGGTCCCGGCCGCAAGGCGGAGGCCGCGCAGGGGGCGTGGAGGCGGCCCATACCTGCCGAGGGGTCCCGCTCCGCGCTCGCGGCCCGCACTCGCGCTGCTCTCGCTCTGGCCTCAGCGTGCGCCCCAACGCCGACGCCACTGCGCAGGCGCCACCCGCCCCACGCCGCAGCGCCCCCTGGGAACGCCCTCCCTCCGCCGTGGGGCGGAGCGGGGCGCGGCGGCGTCAGTGAGCGGCGGCCGCGGCGGTGACAGCTGGGCCGGGTGCCGCTGGGCCTCCGCCGCCGCCATGTCGGGCAAGGACCGCATCGAGATCTTCCCCTCGCGGATGTGAGTGTCGGGCCGCGGCCTGGCAGAGGCGGGGCGGGGCGGCGCGGGCAGGGGGCGTCCCCGGGCTCCCGGTGCCAGGCGCAGCCCCCGCGCTGGGAGCGGTGCGGGTGGGGTCTGTGCCCGGGAGGGCCCTTCGGCGTCACCGGGCTGGGCAGGCCTCGGTGTGAGAAACAGAGCGGACGCAGGAGGGAAAATGCACAGACGAGACCACCGGTGCCCTCTGCTTTCCTCTAGAGGACACCGGCACTGCTGTGCGGGGCGCTGCCCCATGGCCTTCCGAAAAAGGACGGAAAAGGGAAGCGCAGCGCAGAGCCCTGCAGTTTTCCAGCTCATGACAGCCGGGATTGGTCATGCAGTCAGGTGCTTCCCGCGAGGCCCAGGGAGCAGGCAGCCAGTTGTAGCACAAACGGTTAAAACCAGTGAGCAGCTGGAAATGGTGCTTTAAGAGCGCGGTTCTGCTCCTTCCCAGAGCGCTCCAGGACAGACAGCCTGGGGGAGGGGGACACTCACATCTTCCTGCGTGGAACTGCGCTGCTGGCTGGGGGCAGTCCTGGTGGAAGGTGCTTTGCACAGTACCGATTCCTCCATGCATGAGCTCAGGACACGGAGATGGCAGTTGATAGGGGAAGATGGATGTGCTGCCTGGCAAAGGGCCTCCTTTGAGCCTCAGGTCAGAAAGGAAGCACTGCAGTGCTCAGCCAGCTGCTCTCTTGCTCTTCTCTAGAGCTCTTTCATTCCATTTCTGTGTCTTGAGGAGGAGGCACCTCAGTCACTGTTAAATAGTGTCTGTTCTGTGGGCTGACATGTCACTGTGGCTGGAAAGCCGTGATGCACAAAGATTTGACATTCACAAGCCCCGTTTCTAGTAACAGACCAACAATGTGGCTGATATTTTGACAGGAATGTAACTTAGGATGATAAAAGAAAAGGTGGCCTGCCTCTGGAACAAATTTTTTTGTTAGCTGACGGAACAGCATTTTACAAGGTTTTTTTGTTTTGTGTGGCCATCTTCTGTGCTGGATATTGTCACTTACAGAAGGTGCTCAGTCTGCTTGACAGTAAACAGGACTTTGTTTCATGAACTCCCCAGGCCTGTGGAGGCTTGCTCGAACCAGAAGGTGAGCCGGTCTCCGGCAGGCAGCGAGCAGAGTGAGGAGGTTGTTCAAGGTGGCGGCAGTGACCTGCTCGTTGTGAGAGCCAGGCGGCTTTTTTGTTCTTCAACTTTGTTCTCATCATGAACGCTCAGAATGTGTACGTGCTTCTCAGCTCAAGAGTCTTGGAGAGTATCATGAAGCTATTCTCATGACATGCCAGTGGAGTGGGGAAGTAACTGTGTTGGCTGTGTAGATAGAATCTTAATTATACTTATGTTTTCCAAGGTCAGAGAGGAAGTGGATAGGCTTCTCTTCACAGACCTGAATGCTGTCCTTTGTGCATTGCAGCTCCATACGCAAAGCAGTAGCTTAACTTAGCATGAACCACTGCCATTTTAGTTAAATCAAAGAGACTCTCTAAATTAGATACACACCACAACCGAGAAGGAAGCAAGGTTTGGATCCTTCTTCAACTCCCAGTTCTGCACCAGAAACTTGCAGGTTTGCTACTGGAAATAAATAGATGAATAAATAAATATAGTTTCCTGAAGTGTCTCTCCTGTTTTGCCACGTTCCTCCACTGCTTCACAACTTCTGTCATGTCCATGTCAGAAAAGTTTGTGTAAGTTTTTTTCCTAATCCCTTTGAATGACACAGGGCATTTTTATTTTTTTAACAGGGCTCAGACCATCATGAAGGCTCGTCTGAAGGGAGCCCAAACAGGTCGTAACCTCTTGAAGAAAAAATCTGATGCTTTGACACTTCGATTCAGGCAGATACTTAAAAAAATTATCGAGGTAGATATACTAGAATTTTTATCTATTTGGCTCACTTTTTTTGAAATCTGTACGTCTTGTTCTCTTCTATCGTACTGGGTAGGTTTTAGTTGTATTTCATTTTTTACCAGTCATCTGGGAATTATGATTTGAGAGTAAGGTAGAGATGGAGGACTTTCTTGCTCTCAAATTTCCTATTGTTTTCCTTATGCTGTTCATTATTCATCCTGGAAAAAGAGTAACATACCTTACATTTGATGCCTCTGTTTTTTTGTCAGACTAAGATGCTGATGGGCGAAGTGATGAGAGAAGCTGCCTTTTCACTTGCTGAGGCGAAGTTTACAGCAGGAGATTTCAGGTGAGGATTGCTGATCTTATGGGCACCTACCCATGGGAAAGCATGATCAACAAACCGTTGATTTCTCTTTTAAAAAGAAAAAAAAGACAGCAGACAGGATGAACTGAATTCCATCAAGCAAAGATGAGAGATGTCACTGCAGGAGAGGTATAATTTGTGTGATGAAAATGTATAAAAAAGCTGAAAAATTAACAGAATTTATGTACAAATTATGCACAAAATCTTGATTTGAGACGGAGTTGCTTTTTTCAGCTTGGTCTGAAAACAGTAAACAAGAATGTATAGCAGAGTATTGGATTACTCACGATCTTGGTTTTTGTTGTGAACTTGAGACTGGGAGAAAACAACATGCATCAGGTAAGTCATTCAGGGGTTCTGCTAATTGTAGTCTCCTGTCTCATGACCTCTCACTAGAGCTAGTGAGAGCTATACGTGATAGGAGAAAGAAATCTTTCTCCTGCAGTGAGATATTTTTAATTCATTTTAATAAATTACAATTCCAACTAGGCTGTTTGTGTAAGTACTCCAGGTGTGCATAGATCTTGTGGAATAAAGTTGGGGAAGTGTGATGGTACCACTATCCTGCTGATGGGGAAGAGCTAAGTGATCAGAGACAGTAGTAACCTCTGTGCTGCTGGAGGGCAAAAAGCCTTTTTGCCCTTTCATCTGGATATGGTTCTGTTTCCTGCCTTAACTAGGTACAGTGTTTAGCTACAAACAATAGTCAGATTCCACCCTGTGAGGGAATTGTACGCCAGTGCAAGAGTTGGCTACGGTAACCTGTTCTTGGAAGACCTTAAGACACTTTAGAATCCCTCAAGATGAATTGTTGTACAAGCTTAGTTTTGTTAACATGATACGAGTTAATGGCTAAACAAACTCATTGCTGCTCTGAAATTCCTTTGCTTTTAGTGGGAAGAGGTTGATTAAAATGTTTTAATAACGTTGAATCTAATGTCATTTGCCAGGTTACTTGCTAGATTTTAGAAATGCTTTGTGTACTTGATATAAGACATTCCCAGAGTTACGTTTCACAAAGTCTGCTGCTTTTATGTTTCCAAACATTGCTGGAAAACCATTTCTTTGAAAGCTTCTTAGCTTTGAAGACTGTGCAATGAAATGCACAGAGTACTGAACAGGGAACAATGCTATCTGATAACGACTTCACCTTGTATATAATGATGAATTAATGGACCACGTCAGTGTTCCTGATTAAGATGTATGTTTTCTTCCTTACAGTACCACTGTGATCCAAAATGTGAACAAAGCTCAAGTCAAGATCAGAGCTAAGAAAGACAATGTAGCAGGTGACTCTTCTCTAGACTATTGGTATTTCAGCTTCCAGGGGAATTGCGGGAGCAGACTCTGAAATACGCAGGAGTGTTCCAAACACCATCTCCTCTTCTTTATTTCTTCCTCATCTAACAGTAGGAACACTTATAGTTTACTAAGATTTTTTAGATAGAGATAAATTTTTATGTTTAGTCATTTATCTCTCATTAGATGAAATGAGTGTACATAAACTGCAGCCCAATTCTATATCTTCAAACAGAGCATAATTTCCATAGAGAAATTTCCATTACTGAAAATAGATCAGAAAATCTGGAAATTACATATCAAGTTTAAATACATTTTAGAAAATTAAGTATCAGTAATTGTGAATAAAACAAGAAAGATTAATCAAGATTGAATGCTGAAAATATTCCTTAAGCATGGGAAATACATTGCTGTAGCCTACCCAAGAGAACTTGCTTTAGCAGGGAGGTTGGGCTACATGATCTCCAGAGGTCTCTTCTAATCCCTATGATTCTGTAATTGCAAAATAGCATAATAAAATCGAATACTTCAGTGAGCTTTTAACATGTCTAGATGTCTGTGATCTCAGTATAATGCTGAAGTTCCATATTAAAATGGTAGAACCAGCATGATTTTATCTTTCCAAGCTATACAGGAAGATTTTGGAAACAAAGCTTGTGAACTTACAGAGTTTATTAAAATCAAATGGGGTAAAAATGTTGTGTACTTGAAAAGAAAAAAAAAAATATAAACCTTTATGTCCCTTACACAAATTCTTGTTCACTTTTGCCAGGTGTAACCTTGCCAGTTTTTGAGCATTATCAGGAAGGAGGGGACAGTAAGTACAAAACAAGTATATTCTAACTTATGCGTACTTGTAGCTATCCTGTGCTAAGAGAAAAATACTTGTCATGCCTTGCTGATATGTCAGTTTACATTGTGAGCACAAGAATATTTATTTTTCTCTATCTTTTGCTGTTTCCGAAGTTATTTTTGCTTTGTCCCATTCCTCTGACATGGAGGGATTAATATCGGCCATAGTGGATTTTCATTGCCTGTATCAGTGAGTTTGTCAGATGAGGAGAAGGCTGGCTTACCACATCTCTGAAACTGGTAGATCTTAGAATGGATATGCACAACGATTTGTAGTAACACAAACCATTATGAAGATAGATTTGTTAGAGTGCAAAAGGCTTGTCACTTTGAGCTGTCTGTATCCCTCTAGTTTATAAAACGCAGATACAGATTTTTATCGAGTGAGAAAACACCATGGTAGCAATTAGCAACAGATGTTATGTTTTCTCTTTTTATTCAGGCTATGAGCTGACTGGCTTGGCCAGGGGTGGAGAACAGCTGGCTAAGCTGAAGAGGAACTATGCCAAAGCTGTGGAGCTGCTTGTGGAACTGGCCTCCTTACAGGTTGATGGGAGAAAAAAAGTGTGGTGGTCTCTGATTTCTCACTGTTCTGAAATGAAAGCAGCATAGTCTCAGTGATTGTAGCTTAATACTTTCAGCTGTAATGTAGGCTTTTAGTCCCAGTGCTTTACAAAATTGCAGTTCCTTTTCAGCCATAAAACACAGTTATCACAGTATTCTAAGAGACTTTGAGGAGCTGGTGAGGTAGTATAGTTGGTATTTGAAGCTGCTAGTGTGCAGTGATCAGATGTAATCTGGTAATAAATAGTAAGAGTACCGACATTAGTAGAAACTAACCCTGCCTCTATCAAGAATGTAGTTTGTAAAATGAGCAGCTTTGGTTTCCAAATGCTGTTTTGGATGTAGAATAGACGGAAATGCTGAGTTTGTCTTCTTGTTTATTCCCATTCCCCCAGACATCCTTTATTACTTTGGATGAAGCCATTAAAATAACAAACAGACGTGTGAATGCAATTGAACATGGTGAGTATTTTCCTTTTGCAGCTTTTTTTTTTTTTTTTTTTTTTAAACCACGAGGGGGGAAAAAAGAACTTATTTAAAAAAAAAATAAATCTAAGAATCACGAACTAGTGCTCACTGATTCCATTGCACATCTTTCAAAAGAATGCATTGTGGGAGATTCTGTGATGTTTACAATCCTAGTTTAGTCCAGGACTTACAAAAGAAAGCAATTTGGTGTATTTGTCTAATTAAATAGTATGATCTTCCATGAAAGGTATGTAAGTTTCCCTTGGCACAGAGAACTATTAGTTTAACTTCAAATAACATTTATTTCATGTTAACAAATGCACTGCATTATGATAACTTCCGGGGTAATGTAGCAGTGGTCCAGCAACTTCCTTATTTATATTTTTTTAGTGATTATTCCCAGGATCGAGCGTACTCTTTCCTATATCATCACAGAACTGGATGAAAGAGAACGAGAGGAATTCTACAGGTAACTGTATGAAACAAGACCAGAGCGGTCTTTTTCTCAAATAGACCATTCCTCAGAATGGACCCGAGAGAACTACCTACCAAGTCTGGCAGTGAACAGTTAAACATGACCCCATTCTTACTGCACATGGAGTTTCCAGAGCTGGGCAATTCCTCCAGAGGGAATGACAGAGTACAGCACACTGAGGTGTTCTGCTTTAAGGACACCTCTGCCACAGAGGCTAGTGTTCTGGGCAAAAGATGTCAAACCTGCAATTAAGTAAATTGCTTGCATTCAAGAAAAGCAAATATTCAAGCATTCAAGGAGAGCATTCAAGAAAAAGAGTAATATAATGCAGTACTTACAGTCAAGAATGTCATATGAGTTTGGCTGAATTAATCTGCAGAGAAGATGAATGTTGTACAAGGGCAGCAGCTAGTGATAAAAGCCTTTTGTCATTTATCACAGGATTTTAATTTCCTGGTGAGCTTCTTCAGGGAGCTTTATCACACCCAACATGTATGGCATCCTTGCTGCTAGCCTGTTTTATGAAGAGATCGTATTGCTTGCTTTCAGAGATGCACCACATTTCTCTTTGCAGGTTAAAGAAGATCCAGGAAAAGAAAAAAGTATTGAAAGAAAAATCTGAGAAAGAACGGGAGCTGCGGAGGGCTGCTGGTGAGGAACGTGAACCGGCCAATCTCTTAGCAGAAGAGAAGGATGAAGACCTTCTCTTTGAGTAGCCTGGTGCAGTTGTTGTATGTGGAACAAGGGACCCAGCATACAAATGCCCAACTGCGGTATAATTTGGGACGTTGCCTCAGTCATATTTATGTGGCTTCTCAGTTGCTGTATAAGCCTGAGTTGGCTGGATTGTGGATTTCTCCTGGGAGATTAGAAATCTGGAAACTTGACTGCAGCATTGGAGGAGTAAGGTGCTTTAATATCAGGAAGGCCTTCTATTATGTGTTCAACCAGTTTCTTCGCTTAATGGGAATGACTGTCCACACCTGTTCTTTTTACAGAATGGCTCTGGATTTGCCTAATCAGATTCCTTTCAATTATTGCTCTCGTAGGTACTACAAGCAGAGGGAAACGTTAGTTAGGGAGGGAGATGCACACAACATTCCTTACTGCTAAAACGTGAATTAATGTGAAAGTTGCTCAAAGCAGATACTGGCACAACTGAAGTAAAATGTGAGTGAAGGCAACTCTAGTTTTCTAACCTGTTGATGAAATCCATCTTCTCCTATGATTTATTTCTGTTGCACGATTGTTACCACTGGCCTAATACATCTATGGTTCTAATTAGAGATTCTGCCAATTTGTGTACTGTCTGTACTAGAAACAAGTAAAAGTTCTAAATGTTGGATGTCTGGTGCCTGGCTCCTGATTCTGTAAGATGATTGTCTTAAAAGCCTGGAAACTGCCACGTTGATTTAACAGAATCACAGAATGGTTTGGGTTGGAAGGGACCTTAAAGACCATGTGGTTCCAACCTCCCTGCTGCAGGCAGGGTTCCCAGCCACTGGATCAGGCTGCCCAGGGCCCCACCCAAGCTGGCCTTGAGCACCTCCAGGGATGGGGCATCCACAGTTTTTCTGAGCTTCCAGTCATTGAGTACCTCAGCCTTCTCTATATCCTGGGTAAGCAGGCCTCCTGTTGCCAAATAACCCTCTTTCCATCCCAAGCCCCCAGCAGAAGCATGGAGAAGGCTGTAGCTGCTGTTTGAACAGCTGGTTTTTGCACCTTGTTAGGCTAAGAGCTTTGTAGTAGTATCATCCCTCCATCTTCTACAGATGGCAGTTTATTACCTTAGCTGGAGTAGAATTCAACTGAAGATGGCTTGAAAGTGGTATAAAGGGGACGTGGATCCAAAAATCCAGAAACAGAAAATTTTAGAAGTCTGTTCTGGAACTCATTGCATTCTGACACATGAAATTCTGTGGCTTTCATCAAGCAAGACAATAAGCATGTCCTTCTGAAAATGGATCACATCAAGGCAGCTGATGGACAGCTAAAGCTTATGAGATTAAATTGATAATGCCTTTGAATTTACCAGAATTTACCAGTGAATTTGAATTTACCAGTGATTTCCAAAGAAAAACAGGAATTAAACTAAAGGCAGCAGCTGTAAGAAAGCTACAGTAAGACTGCAGAGAGAATCTGTGGACCTCAGAACGTTTAGTTCCCTTCTGACATCACATACCCAAGTGAAAGAGGTAAAGAGAACATCCCCTAGGGCATCTTTGACACATTCAGTAAAACAGCAGAAAGATGGCTCCCAAGATTCACTACAGTAGTAAAATTGTACAGTGATTTATTTTAAATCTAGAAATATTTTACATTTTTACATTAGTGTGCAGTTCATGATGTCTCAAAATACAGAGTGCAGATACACATAAAAGTACAATGTGGGGCTAACCACAGGTCTGAGCAAAGTTACCTTAATTAAGGCATTAAACCCCCACCTTATATTTTAAAAAGTCGCATACAATTACATTCAAAAGTTTTATGCAATTCAGCTAACATTTTTAATTAAATCTGGACTGGTAAAAATGCAGATAACCTTCATTTCGGTCTGACACAGCTCACTACAAAGCCTGTGATAAAGTGTTTCACCACTGAAGCTTGCACAGCCTCTTTTACTCTCAAGGGAATTAACACACAATCTGCATTTAAAAAAAATAAAAATAAAAGGCGGAATTTCTTACACAAGGTGGTTCCAGATCCAAACGGGTGGCAGATGGACAGCCAGGTACATTTCGCAGTGCTGCTCAAGCCCTTCAGGAGACGGCTAACATTGGTTGTAACTATCATAGCACCTCTTTGTATGGGTTTCAGCAAGTACTGTGTGCCTTGGGAATTAAGAGAGCAGAGCTGAACTTCAACATTCTTTAAGTCTACATTCAGAAACTTATTGCTATATAAACAGCCTCTGTACAACATTTCAGAGAAACTGGGGAGAAAAACATCCAATACATTAACAGTACAGTTTACAGTGACTGATGCTGGCTACAAACACTGAATACACGAGGGGGTTCTGCAACCGTCTCGAGCTGATGGTGACTGCAAGAATTTGGATAGTACCTACGTAGCCAGGCTACCCAAGTAACACATTTAACTGCTTTCCATCTTCTTGTCCGTGTACGAAACAGTCAATACCCAAGAGCTGAATACACCTACAATCATCTTTCTTAAAAAGGGCAAAATTGAGACAGCATTTTGTCACTAAGGAAACACTGATTATCCAATAGACCTGAACATTGTAGTTTTCAAACTATGGATTAAACTGAGAACGTGCCTGCAATGTGAGGCAAAAACCCAATCATTTTGAATATCTAGCCCTTATGCCAACAGCTAGAACTTTATTATATTTTTTCTAACACTGAATTGAACTAAAGATATCAAAGTTTCAATCCCTCCCCCTTCTTTCTTTTTCTGAAGGGTCATTACTTATCCTCATTAATTGCTTCTCAGCTCTAAATATTAAACCAGAAAATAATCTGCTTTGAAACAAGACAGGAACGCACTCTATACTTCAATTTTTCATTACAAAATGTTAGTTCAGTAAGTAGGAAAGTTATTTGACAGTGTCTTTATATTCCCTGTGTAATTGGAGTTCTCTGTTCAACTATGGGTAAGGGTTTGTTCCATTAAAACTTGAGGAGTATAAGCAAGACAGTATGGAAAATAATAAACTACTTGTTAAATCCTTCAGCATTAGACAGGAGTGAACCACACGTTGACGTAACTCCAGTGTTTTACCTGTAGGAAATAATACACACTATGACTAGAAGTCAGAGAGATTCACATTCAAGGTTCTTGGTGCTACCCAAAACCAAACAGCCAAGACACTACTATGCAGTTAGCTTCAGCAACAGAACACCCCTACTGCAGACACACAGCCTTTACAGTTAACTAACTTCACAGCTCAGAATTATTTGAGGATGCAGAGATGTTCTGATCTGCTTCACAGAACACGCTAGGACACAGACCTTCCTTTTTGTTCACTCGTTTCAAGTTTTTTGTTTTAACAATTACAAATATTCCCCTTTCTTGTAACTTCTCGGTCAGTCACCAGTGTTTCACACGCACATTCACTGCAATAGTGAGCGAACACAGGAGAGCACGTTGGCTAGCGAATTACCATATAGTGTTACAAACAATAGCTACATTCAGCTATTTTAATTCCAGTAAGTTATCTGTTAGAGCAACAGCCACAACATGAACCATTTGCAGAGATTAGAAAACCCATTTATCCTCCAATGTTCAACACATCAGCTTATATTAGCTGGTATTCCGTTACAAAACATGAGAGCTTCAGCTGACTTCCAAGCGGTGTTTTATAACTATATATTTTTTCATCAAAATATAACCTCTGCCTTTCTAAATATCTCTACAGATCTGTGGAGAATAGCGGCTCCAATCAGCCAATGTTTCAGAGAAAGTTCCATAAAAATATCACATCTAAAAGATCAATATAATTCATTTTTGATTGGACCTAAAATTAATGTGCAGTCAAATCTGATTTAAAAAGTCTGACTAAAAAGACACAAGGATTGAAATATTTACATTATACACATTTTCCAATTACAGTGCTATTAGAAAGTGGAATGTTTTTCAGAATTAAAATACAAATCCAAGCCTCACCGAGCAGCTCCAGACCAGAGTGGCATCTTTGTTCTTCACTTTCTTGAAAAGGAGAAATTTCTCGTTAATATTACCATTTTTCATGTGTAGATTATTTCTCTGCCCAATGATCTGTAGAATTACAATCCTAAACTATCATCATGTCCCAGAAAGTCATTAAGTTAAGTGTTAAATAACATTCATATTTATAACTATGTGACAACGTGGACTGTATATACACATACACACGCACACTTAAAATCTTCACTGTCCTAAGGGTGACTAGGTAGAAAAATGTGGATTTATGTATAAAAGTTGTTGCTAGAAAAATCTATCTAAAGCTTTAGAATTCAGTACTGACAAGGTCTCCATTTCTAGACCACAGAGGAAGAAAGTTTGGACAATCTTTAGATTGGTTAAATCAGCTTGAGAGCTGATTAGTGTATTTTTTCAGTAATACACAATTCCACTTGCAAAGGATGGGATGCGGCCACTGAGGTCCAGAGCTCACTTATTACTAGAACCAGGCAGGCCTACACATGATCTCCTTAGAATGATTACTTGATTGAAGTCCATTTGTCCCTTGGAATTCCTCTTTCATCGTAGCCAGGTAGAGGGTACCCACTGGGGTTCTGTGTCAAGTTTGTTTATTAACCGAAGTAGCTCTTGATAAGCCTTATCAAGATCAGAATTCACAATTGCTGTATCGAAGTAGTGACCGTTGTTCTGTTCCATCTCCCTTGTCTTCTCTATGATTTCTCTGAGCTCTTCTGGCTGCAATCAAAAACAGGAAGTTAGTGCATGCGTGTAAGCCTCTCCCCCTTAACAAGAGAAGGGAAAGGCAACAACTTAATGCCATGAAAATCTGTGTAGAAGACCTTGTCATCACCTATTTATAGCTGAATTTATGACAACTATGAACCATGATGCATATTTTAAAGCCAAGGGCAATTGTTTCTGGTTGGCCACAAGCAGCAATCCAGTAAAAAACTGTCCTGGACTGAAGTAAATGAGGAAGACACCGCATTGCTCCTTTTATGACATGCATCCTAGTGAGGCTCTTAAATCACATTTCTCAAAAATCAGCTCAGTTGCTAAGCCCACTGTCTTTCTGGAAAAGACTGAAGGTGGCAGAAAGTGAAAGCTTGAACGGTTCAGAACAAGACAGCACGCCTCTGAAGATGTGGCCAAAGGCAGCAGCTGTCACTGGAATATTTTCATCAATAAAAAGCAATGAGAATCACCATGAGAGCTATACGCTGAAGTCACTGGAATCACCATAGAATTAGGTAAATGGTACTGCAGAAAAATTGCAGGTGTAGCAAAACGATACTAAAGGAGAAGCAGAAAAGAATTCTTTTGCTTAAGAATTTCTATATGCTTGATTTCTAAAAAGTCATTGATTTTCTCTTCTGCAACTTTTTTTTTTTTTTTTTTTTTTTTAAGATTTCACAGAGGAATATCCAGGTAAATTTTTAGATAATGTATAAAGAGGATACCTTCAAAAGGCATTTCAGGCCTTAAGATCTTTTTCCCTCCACTTTTCATATTCTTAAGAAAATCCAAGTTACATACAAGCAGATACGCAAGAAATAGCCTTTTCTACATGATGGGAAGGGATTTAACATACTAGATTTCATCCAACTGAAATACAACTCTAACAGATTAAAAAGAAAATGGGTGTAGTTTAGTACCAGTATTAATAGCAGTATTAGTTTTTGTTGCAAATGGATTCCTTGACTACTGCAATTAAAAAAATAACATTCTTAACATTTACGTAAAATAAAGTTTTACTCACTGTATAACCATGAAGGAGGAGAATATGATTATTTTTGACCCAGGCAAAACAACAACAACAACCCTGTTTTAAGGCTTGGGCTTTAATGCTCTTCTAGATCTTACGTCCATGCAATACATTATACCCTTACATCATAGAAGGAGAGCAAAACACAGAGAACAGTCAGAAGTGACTCCTGACCAACAGCTGTTTCAGGAGTTCCTGTGAGTAGATGGAGCTACAGTGAGAGAACTGTTCTCCCTCAGTGTCAACTACATTATGCTGAACTAGCACTGTGGTGGAAAAATGCTCCCCACTCCCCACTGTACAGTAGACTCCAGCTACAAAACTGAAAATTAACATAAGGAATTGTCCCAGCAATTTGTATGATACGCTGTATCCCATAAACTAATAGGGACCTTTTCTGAGCTTTCAGATATTCTGGTTTAATTTGCAAGTTACAATTCTGTTCTGCAGAACTAACTTTGCATTTAAATTAATGATCTGACAGGACTCTGGCTGAAACCTGGAAAGTGATCCTACAGGATCACACATAGAAATAATTTTTTATCTGAAGAGTTTCAGAATACATTTTCAAGCTCTTTTTCAAGGCCAGAGAAATCCAAAAAAGTAAAAAAAAAAAAAAAAAAACAACAAAAAAACATTGCTCCCTATAATCACTCTCCGGTTTACTCCGAAGACAGCTGGGTTTTCCATAGCTTTGAAATAAATGGTCATATTTTTGTATCCAAATGCAGAGACTACAGCTGAGACACTATGCCCCAGGATAACTGGATTCTCTTGTCCCATCTCTCTCACACTCAGTTAGGGAAAGCACCCAGCCCCTTCACTTACTGTGGTCTACTTAGTAACCTGGAGCAAAGATCTCTGAACACACCGCTTCCTCTATATTGTCAACACAGTTACCGTCTCCAAATCTCAAAGAAAGAGCATATGAACTTATTTACCAAAAGCATTCTAAAACCATACATAAAAAGCAGAATGGTTGTTACCTTTGGGTTTTTCCCTTCTTTGGCCAATAAAGCACGTAATCTCTCCTGTGAAGGTGGTGCAACGAATATGATGTATGGCTTCAAGTCAGAATTACGTAGTGTCTTCAGTGACTGCAGAAAAAGGATGAAGTATTGAACACCTAACAAATTTCCATCCAATTAACCATAACACCACTCTACTACCACTCAAGAGTTAAGTCACCATTTCTGATAAAATTAATATTCCAATGTTTTTCAACTTTATGGAACCCAAACATTTACTTTTGTTCAAGGATTTTCCTCATAACTAACTTAAACCGAATGAGTATCTTTCAGTATGCAAAAGCAAAAAAGTCACCTAAATTGAAGCAAGTTTCCTTGCAACGCTAAAGAACGAGATAAGCTTTTAACTGAGAGGTCTCAAAAAAAAAAAATCCAGTTTAACCTTTCCTGTTTTGAAGATTAAAATACAGGATGCCAAATGTGCAACACGCTTAGCATATTTTTTGGCAGGTTACATGTACATCAAGAGACAAGAAATAAACTGAATGTAGTTTGATTTTTCCAAAAGCTTCTTTCTGTTTGTCTTTGGACAAACTGCTATCTTTGAGATTGACTTAATTCTGTGGTTGCAAAATCTATTTTTGAAGTATTATAAATTTTCACTCTCTCACGTGCTTTGTGATAAATGTGAACAATTCCAGCAAAGTATCACAGTCCCAACTGGTGATGGCTAATTCTAACTTTGATACTACCAAACTTTACTGATGTGTCTGAGTTCTAGGGCTTCTCTCACAGTTCTAGAAAAGCCGAAGACCCCATGTATATGCTATGTAATATAAGATGACCTGTGTTCCATGACTAGGCCTCATAAATTTGACCAAATTTCAAAAGTTGAGCTCTGCATACATAGTTTGTCTCTTCTTCCTCTATAAGCAAAAGGTCATAGTTATAGAACTGTTCAGTTTGGTAGATTTGATGTGCTTTAAACCTGCCTGCTATGGAACTTAATAAACACATTCCCCAAAAGCAGTTTCCAAATATAACCACAGAGAACTTCTCCATCTTCAAAAACTTCAGAGCTCATAGAGTAATTGCAACAGTTAGAGACAAATCTTATTTTAGTTTATTTTTCAACTCAGTACTGGTGAGAAATATCTGGAAACCAAGGCCCTTTTGAACCTCAGCACAGGTACAGAAGTTATTACGAATGTAAGTTTCTTGTTCGTTGTTTGAAAATACACACAACACACTAAATAGTCAACTGAACATCACTGAAAAAAAACCTTGGAATAAATATGGAAAGATCTTTAATGGACTAATTTTACAGAAACCTGATATAGCTCTTTTAGATTTTTATGGTAGTTGCTAAAATTAAAGCACAACAGCAACAGCTTCTGCCATACCTGGGTATGAAGGTTTAGAAGGCATATCTTGCCAGAGTTGATCACTTGCCGCACGGAATCTATGCTAGTACCATAAAGGTTCTTTTCAAATTCTCCATATTCAATAAATTTCCCTGCAGCTATGTCATTCTCAAATGCTTGTCTGGAAATGAAATGGTAATCCCTGCCAGCTACTTCAGTCTCTCGCCTGCTCCGAGTGGTATCTACAAACATAAGCAACAGAAAATAAACCAAGTGATATATACCCATTGAACAGAAAAGGAGAAATCAGTATTTGATTTGAACATCCAAGAAATGCATCTATTTTATTTTCTGTAATAAATATCCCTGGAGAGATTTAACTATCAAAGTCTGAACCTACATTTAGATGCCTTCTTACTTTCATCTATGAAAAAATAGTTAAGAAAGGAATAATTTCACCTGCGTAACTGCATTCTCAGTGTTAAAAACAGCTGCTAGTTGTTTACAACAAGTTGCATTGTTAAGCTGTTTATAAGCCTAATTTTGGGTACAGAAGACATTAAATAGAAAATTCAGTGAAATGCAAGTAGTTTGGAAAGGCACTGAAGACACCTAAATTTAAATTTATGGAGGATAGCTAGTTCAAAAATTATTTGACAGATGCGCCAGCTACTTTTTGCCACTCAAGACATAACCTGTCCTTCATCTAAGAGCTGACTATAACCTACTCAAAAAACCCAAATCTGTAATTACAATTTTCGTCACAAGAGGATTTGGGTGTAAACAATGTTTAGAATAGGCGATGATAGCTGCCAATCAAACTTACGGGGAACTGCAGAGGCAAAGCGATCCACTTCGTTATTCATAAGTCTCTGCCGCAATTCGTTTTGGCCACAGTTCTGTGGGCCAATGAGAACAATGGGTCGTTTCCTATTTGCTGGTTGATGATACAGTGACATTTCCTCATAGGTCAAAATTTCCTCATTATCATAATCTTGAAAGAAAAACAATTAAAAAGATCAACATATATTATCACTAGTTGAATGTATCACATGCCATATGGCACAAAATTTCAGGAAGCTCCCCTCTAAAACCCCAAAGATTATATTATGACTTGCCTAGTAAGCCAAGACATTCTGTTTTGCTTTCTGGGGAAAGAAAGTGTTTCTACTTCCTACTGATATAGAATGATAGCATCGTTTGAGTTGGAAGGGACCTTTCAAGGTCATCTGATACAACTCTCCTGCAGTGAACAGGGACACCTACAGCCAGATCAGGTTGCTCAGAGGCCGGTCCAGTCTGACCTTGAGTGTCTCCAGGGATGAGGACCCCTGGAGACATTCGTCCACCACCTGTCTGGGCAACCCGAGCAGAACTTCTAAGCAGTAGCACAAACTTTCTTGCCAAGGACTGAGTTTCTAGTACAATAATAACACTTTATTCTCAACAACAAAAATCATCATCCCAATCCCAAAGTACTTCTGTAAGAACACAGTATAAATAGCCTATACAACTCTCTGTGGACAAAGTTTCTGTTCACTAAACTTCACTACGTAGAGTGAGATGGTATTACAAAACGATAATAAATTTATTCATTATTGTAAGATTTTGAGTGCTTCTGTGCCTAAAAAGGGGGTTTTAATATCCCTAACAACTGCTTTTTACTAAAGACTATACGACCCTACTAAGCCCACCACCTCCTTTACATCTGTGACCTTTCTCTAAATGCTATTACAAACCATTCTATTGCTACCAAACATAACATCATTGGGCAGTATTTCTCACGATACCCTGTATTTCAGCACTCTTTATACAAAGGCTATTTGTAGAACCTTCTATAGTCGCTTATAAATGCACGCTATATAAAAGATGCACTTACCATCATTTTTATTTGCATTGTATAAAACCTTTTTCCGTTTCTTTTTGTTCTTTTTCGCACACCAGAGTTTTCCTAACCAAAATAAAATCATCACAATCACATACCCATGCAGTAATAAGCTTCCCATCTCACCCACTGAATCTACAGATCTGTAAACACAATGTTCTTTAATTTATTACACCAGTAGGGTGTACGAAGCAAGTGCTGCATAGCAAGGACTTCAACAGTCTTCCTAGACAAAATTCTTTAAGAAAAAAGAGGTGTTCCAAATTCCCTTACATTAACCTACATTGTGCATAATTATGAGAAAATCATATGATTGATACAACTAAATACATAAAGAATTTCAAAGAATCACATTAGTGCTACAAAAATGGATAATTTTTTCTAACTGTACACTGACAAGGTTTCAGATGATACTAATTACAGCTAGATTTTTTTTCCTTGAAAACCACAGATCGAACCTGATTTTTCTGGCTCCTTGTCTTCTTCTATAGTTTGCTTCATTGCTTCTCTTTGTTGCTGAAAACTTTTTCCTTAAAGCATTTAAAAGACAACATACAAAAGCAATTAACATTTGAAAACTGTTTCTATGCATAGCTATAAGTACATAAACATTTCCATATTTTCTTGTAATGACTTGCTCATTTCACTTTTTTCTACAGTTTTAAATCTCTAGAGAAATACACCATATAATAGAAATCCATTGGGTAAAACTATGCTCATAATAGAGATGTTAGATTATCTCACCCTGAAAGAATGAATCGCAGAAAAAGCAAGCTCAAGCTTCAGAAGGGAGCACAGTCTGCGTGCAATGTGTACGTTAACAATACCCTTCAAAACTGACAGTATTTGGAGGTGATGTTACTTGTTTTTACACAAAAGGGTGTTTTCTTTATAGTATTGTCCATTTTGGATAACATTTAGTCAAATTTTCAGGTTTTTTTTTGTGTGTGTGTTTCATTGAAAAAGCATCATGTGAATGCTATAAGCAGTACTTCTTAAGGTCCATGTTCGTTGTCAAGTAAGCCACATACCTAGCATTGTCATCAAATGCATTTGTATACTTTCTTAGAATTTTCATATTGCTTGTCTCTCCCTTCCTTCAGCTATGTTAATTATGCACTTTGCTAAGTGCAAACCTGCAGAAAAGTTACTGCCTGAAAACATATTTTTCAAGTATACTTCTTGAGACAGTGAGAAACATAAACAGCTGCTCTCATCTCCAGAGGTAACAAGCAGGCTCAAGTATGATTTTACTGCTGTAGCCAGCAGAGGGAACTCTGAATCCACAGAGTCCTCAGGGAAAAAGAAAAAGGAAGAGCAGAGTAATTCGGGAAAAGTGAACTGCAGTGGAGGCAGTGATTTTGCTCTGTGTTTAACATTTATACATGGAGTTGCTTCTAAAAGGTCAGCCTTTTAAATAAGTGTATTACATAACCAACAGTGGGCTCTACTGCAAAAGGTTCAAAGTCACAGGTATTTAAGGATGTGAGCGTTTACAGGTGTACGAGTCTTTGAAATCAGAATATTGCCTCCTGTGGCTATGGGAACAACAGCCTTTCAAGGTTTTTCTAATGCTTTATTTACCAGGAATAAGACCTGCCAGTGGTTGATTGTCTTCATCTCCATCCCTGTAAGCCTGCCACCAGTTTGGATCTTCTTGGCTGATCACATGGAGTATATCTCCTTTTTGAAAAGACAGGCCTAACTCTCGGCAGGGGACGTAAGGGTCATCAGAAGGATCATAGTCAAAATGTGCTTTCACATGTATCTGTTGGAAGATAGGAAAAGTCTGTGACTTCTGAGATATACCTCCCTCTGATTGCAAATAAGGTTTGAAATATAAAAGCTCCAAGATAACTCCTACAGAATGCACACATTATCTGGGGCATATAGGAGATACTGAAATGGAATCATTACCTATGTTAGCAATAGAAAAGACAGTTGTGCTAGTTTGGAGGTGAAAGCTTGAACTTAAGTCTTATTAATTCTAGAGTCTACAATTTTTTCTTCATCACTTTAAGAGGCATGAAACCCCTGAGCTACAAATTTAAGCCCTTAGCACTCAAAAAGGGTCACAGATATTCTGAAATATTTGCATTTAAATAGTAAACACACAAACTGAAACCTATTTTCTGGGTTTTAGATGAAGTTTCACATTAAAAATACTTTTCTTTGCCACCAAATGTTAAAGATTTTGTTTTTGGTTTTGATAAAAATCTGTGCATTTTTTCTTCAAACTGTTGAAGCTGTCTCAGGAAAAGTATGTTAGCTAAAAAGACACTGAACAAAGTTTCCAGTATACAGATTTTTCTTCCCAAAGCATATTTACATATTACAGTAGAACATTAAGTTCCATCAATTCAATTGATATATATAAAATAGAGAAATTAAGAAGTTCCACATAGAGTTTCAGATGCATAGGCAGTGCTACTTTTATAATTACTCACGATTTTAGAAACTGAGTTAGAAAAATACTGTATGTTTAAGCTTATCACTGTCAATCATTTTCAATAGTTCAGGTGTAAGTCTGATAAACAGTTTAAATAATTGTAATTTTTTTTGTTCTACTGTGTAAACCTACAGACAAACTTTCTAAGCTCTACTGGAACAACAGGGTACGTATCACCAAGGTTATGTAAAGCTACTTACAACTGTCTCCTTTGCAGGAGGTGGCTTGCTCTGCTGACTGGGAATCAATACAAAGGTCAGAGTGCCATGCATGTCGGCCTGAGATGAAAAATAGAGACTCTTAACATACAGTATCAAAATCTGGCTATTGCTGTAAGTAATAACATTTTAGGAAATGCTTCAAACAGTCCCGGAGAAGATAATTCCTAGAAGAACATCATCTACCTCTAACTGGTTTAAAAGATACAGTACACATACAGATGCAGTGACTTAGCAACAGAAGCCTTAGTCGTTTGCATACTCTGGTACACAGATTGTTGTTTCCATGCGTAACAAACATCTAGATAAAATGCAAGTGCCAGCCCCTGAAGAGGTCGGTGTGTCTCACTTCCTATGTATCATTCCACGAACCATAACAATTGATGTTGCATAAAACCAAAGGGTATACATGTATCACCAAAAATTGACACTTAAAGCTTAAAGTAAACATAACTGAGCAGAAGGTGATTAGGCTGCAGGAAAGGAAAATCCACCATTTTCAGTCAGCGTGCATAATTTGAGGAATGCACAGAATTTCCTAGTGATAGCCTGAGTAGCCTTGTCTGAAGGCACATATCAGCTCATTATCGTTTTTGTTGCAAGGGGTGGAGTAGGAATTAGAAGGAAAATTCTTGTTTTTAAGTATTCTTTGGGGACTGAAGCTTTTTAGAACTTCAATTTCACATAAAATAAAAAAAGACAACATAATTATAAAGCTTAAAAATTAAACTAAGATATTTTGGATTTTTCACCTATTGCTCTTACATATTATGGCTTTTAATCTTTCGTTTTGTAACTAAGTTGCAGGACCTACTCAAGTGCAGAACAAGATCTCTGCAGAGAATTAAATCGCCAGCATTGAATTATCTGTTAAGCACATACAAAACACTCTTTTCAGAAGCAAAAGACATAGGTGAATATGGATGGCTTCTTTAAAAAATACAGGTGGCAATGGAGACAATCACATAAAGGATCTCAGACATCTCTGATCCAAAACCACATGGAGACTGAAGGCTTTTCAAATACTTCTAAGAATATTTTTAAATTGATTAAGAAAACCATTTCTGCCTCTAATTCTCTCCACTTGGACTTCCTCCATACATTAGTTGAACAATATCATCAGAAAAGATGGACACAAAAGGTGGACACTGTCTAGTGTAAAAACTACAGTCTTACACTAGAAGACACAGGAGGCTTCCATTTGTCAATAATGCTGCTTGTTCTTCCTACAATAATACAAGGTAATCACTGATTGCCCATTTTTATTGCTAAGCATTGTAACACAAGGCATGAAGTATCACTTTGGTCAATTCAGGACATCTGTCCTGGCTGTCTCCTTCCCAACCTCCTGCTCATCTACTCATGAGAGGGGACAGAGTGAGGAAGAAGGCCTTGACATTGTGCAAGCACTTTTCAGCAACAACTGAAACACTGTGCTTGAAGACAGAGATCACCTGCAACGAAGACAGTGAACTCTGCCACAGCCAGGCATGGCCACAATCACACAGGCAAATGTTTATTGACTGAGGGCTAAGCCAGAGATGAAGATGAAAAAAAAATCATGGCTTTTCAGATCTAAGCAAAGCTTTTCTTAGAAGTCATTAAAAACACGCCTCAAGATGACAGCTTGACTCTTCCACATGCGTACAGTTCATTTTTGCATTTAACTGCCATTATACTTGCTAAAATTGCACTTTGAGAAAGAAAGCTTGAAATGGCAGTTTAAATGTGAACACTACCTGTAAGAATGAAAATACCCTAACTAATTCTAAATAGGACTACAAATGACAAGCAGAGCTAACAGACTTCAGTCTTGTGAGTATTTTTTGCAGAGAAAAACAAGTGTCCAACTCACCAGTAAATCAAAAACTTCATTAACATCTTTTCCACGAATCTCAATGCCGTTAATCTCCAGAACTTCGTCCCCTTCATGCAACAGCCCACTCTTCTCTGCGGCACCTCCTTTGACTATTCGACTAATGATGACAGAATCCATTTCATTACGAACAGTAGCACCCTGTGTAGGAGCATCAAATTCTGAATTTACTACATAAGAAACTCAAAGCCTTCTACTGCAAGTATTTCAGGCAGTGGAGAAACACTTTGATGTTGAAAGAAAATGCATGTAACAGCTTGGATGTATACAACCAAAACTCTAGTTTAGAAAAAACATTTATTTATTTAAGTGGCACTGAAGATTGAAGAATTAAACTGCTTTACACCTTAAGAGTCCTGCTTTTTGTGTGTTTTTTTTTTTTTTTAAAGCTTTCCTAAACACTTACTTCAAAGATGCAAAATAGAAGCAAGATTTGATTTAAAAACAAAACACAAACAAAACACAGCCTTCTGTAGCTGGCACAAGGATCTAAGCTCTCCTGCAGCAATGCTTCAAGAGTGACTCCAATCAAAAAGTCCTGTCCAAATCCAAGTTGATTCAAGTTGTACAGTCTCTTAATGGTAATATGCCTACTGATATATCAAAATGCACGCCGGTGTATTGGCTATGACCATTTCATTTGGACAGGCGGGGGAAAAAGAGATTCCTACGTTAAACAAACATAACTTTCACATTCAAATTCTAAAACTTACCTAGCAATCTGCAAAGGACAGAAAAGCTTACCTGCTTTCCATATAACTGATTGAGCACCAATACTTACCAAAGGAATATCTCGAGCTTTCTCGATACGAACTATTTTAACCGTTTCCCCTCCATATGTGCCAACATTTTCATAAAGTTTTTCATCTGCAACAGGTTCCGGTTGCATTTCTTGTTCTGCAACCTTATCATGAGCTAGTAGAAGTGCCTAGAATTAAATAAAATCAGCTCTGTTACAGAAAATTTCTCATTTCATACATACACAAAATAGTAAATACCAAGGAAATTCTGCCATTGGAGAACTCTTTACAATTACAGAATATTGCAAACTGACTCAAGCAATGAAAAAGATTTATCACAGCTATGCACTGTCCACTGCTACATACTTGCCAAAATTTTGCTTTCAGTTTTGGAAAATGATGTAAAAACTATTTTGAACACAAAATTGTGACTGCACTTCCTGCTTCTCCTTCCTAAAAATACACAGACAGTGGTTCACTATGTAGGTAACGAGGATAGAGACAAAAAGTTACTGCACTCAAAGTTATTCATGGATTTACATCACCATTGGACAAAACTCCCTTTATGCACCCTATGATAAGTGTGAAATAGCTCTAAAAAGAAAAGAACACAGAAAAGTAAAGTAGTTCATATGTTGCCACTAGCACTACCTTTTCATGTGAAAATGACCCTGTAATACCCATAGAATACAGCAAGGGCTAAATACAATCACGCACTACACTTCAAAAGTTTCCAGAAAGTTTCCAGTTGCCAAAAATTGAAAACTCAGAAATATTAAATATCTGCACAGAGATTAATAACATCTACCCCTGTTCAGTCAGCCCAACAGTTTGCAAGAAACAAAATACACACAAAATAGCAACAGACATACGTCCCATAGATTACAAGTCCCATTTTGGTTTACCTGCATGTGAGGGGCATTCAACAAGGCATTAAGTTCCTGCCCATCCTTGTGGTGACTGGGTTTCAAAACACTCTGTACCTAAAAAGAAATCAAGTAGTAAAGCTCTCACTCTACGCAGTGATTTATCAATCCTCCCTCCCCAACTCAAGCACAAAACCTTAATTGCAATTATTCATTTTACCAAAAGTAAAATATGCGTACATAATTGTTACACTGCAGCACTGAGCCTAGTCTGGTACACATTAAGAACAGCATACCACACAGATTTGTCAACAGAAACTAACAATGAGTTCAGCTACCACAAGAGGCGTACACAAAAAAAGTTAAAGTCTGGAAAGGAACCTGACAGCACAATCAGCCACAATGAAGTCCACGTGAATACACTGTGTCATTCAAAATGGACTAGTTTCCCACTAACATGACTAGACACCCTTTTCATTAGAAGCAGATTTTTTTTTTACCCAGTATTTCACCAACAGCAAGACCAAAGATTCCAAGGCAGGTTTTGCAACACTAGCTGGAATCCCCGCCTCAGAAAGTCTGAGAGTCAAAACTTCAAAATCCCAATATCCCAGCAAACCAGTTTTCTTCAGCTGTTTCTTGCCAGGAAAATAAAATAATCCACATTAACACAAGGACTGCTCTTGCTCAAGCAGCTTTTGTTGCCAAAAAAGGTTTGCATTCCCATTCAGTCAAACAGGCCTCGCCATCGTCTCTTAAACACAGAAAATCCCTGTATGCTTTAAGGGAAAGCCAACAGCAGGGAATTCCCCTTTATCTAAAGGTGAGGTTCAAGCAGATACTTTCCATAGCCATTATCTTTATGCCTAATCTGCACCAAAGGCACGAGTCCAAGAAGTACTAACAAAGCTAGAGGCATCAAGAACAGATTATACATATCATAAGAGCAGCTTTCTGTGAGATGGAAAACATTTCCCCCGTACCCCCACCCCAAGAGGTTTTTACTCTTAAGGATGAAACAATGTGACATAACAGAGAATCAAGAAAACACAATTTACAAAGCAAAAATAATTCAGCCTTTTATTTATTTATTTTTTGTAAAATAACAATGTGAAGAACCTCTATCCTGTGAGCAACTGCCTGCAGAAACGCCAACAACTCTCTCAGATGCTACCAGACATCAGTACTGAAACCAGTGAAGAAACTCAAAGTCTAGCAGATGCCATTAAATGAACCCTTCCCATGGAACAAGATCTTTACATTCCCCACAAAACACCGTCACATGGATCAGGTTCCTTGACTTAGGAATACACCTGGCACAGCCTCTAAACAGCCTTCCTGCTGACACCCTTCAAATATATGCCTTATGGTAGACAAGCCTATATAGCTTAGGAAAGTTGAAGAATCCACGCTTAAGGTAGTGGTTTTCGTTTGTTGGTTTTTTTCAGAACTAATTTAGACAAAACCCCAGAGAACAGAAGGAATTCAGCTTCACATAGGCCTGACCTAAATCATATCTCTGCAGTTGCCAGGAAGCTATTATCCCCAGCTAGGAGTCCTGCAAGCCAGGCATTTGGAACATGCGGCCAGATGCTAGGTATTAGGCAGAGGAGAACATGTACTACGTATATATATCTGTAATTACTATTATATCTCTCAGAACCAAATCTGCAAGTCTTTGTGAATTTATGCAAGAAAAAAATATTTAGCATAAGAACAACCCAAAACTATGTATTATTTAAAGTAACATTTTGCTAGTTGCTACTCGATGCATGATGGTCTGAAATAAAGGCACACAATAAAGCGTATGTATGTTTAGCTCACCCCTCCTGCTGTCTTTCTACAGTAATTTTCCAGCTCAAACCAGAAAAACGGGCATTTTTATGAATGAAATGCCAGGAATGGCATCTCCCCTCCTCTATTTTTCACACCTTGCAACTCGGCTCAACCAGACAGTCATTCTCTGTGTAGTGAATATCCTTTATTCCAGCTGAATTTCCACCTTTAATAATTACATTAATCAAAAACTCTAACAGCTCCTCCACCCCTTTCCTAAGATTAATTTATTATTTACTTATTTAATATCATGGCTGAAGCAGTAGGAAAGCTTCAGTCTGCTATGTACAACACTCACTACACCAGTATTGCTGCATGTCAGTTTGCTTTGTTGTTCACGGAAAAGAATCCCAAGTTTTATCGAGTGAAGAAATCTGAGTCTAGGCTGACTTTCCAGAAGTGACACTCCACAGACAGCAAGAGCATTCCACACTAAACATGTGGCAACAGTAGTATTTTCTTAACCCTTCATTCAGGTTTTTATCATTAATTATGCTAGCTTGAGCTCAAGCAGCTCTAAAAAAAGCTGTTAATGTTGATTCATTATCAAAGCCACAATTTGGAGGCACATTGTGAGGCACATAGCGGAGGGCCCACACTGGAGTGACACTGACCATTCAGAATAACACCTGCAAAACCATGCTGCACCTTACTGTCACATGCAGGGCTGCCAGGGCCACATACATCCACACTGCAATGCATTCCCACCAAACGTTACAAGTGCCCAGTGCACCTTCTCAAAAGCACTGATCTAATTCAATTGCCTACACTTCCCGAAGTGAACAGTATTAAGTATTTAGAAACATGGTTTATATAAATTGAGTCTGCTGAGTATATTTACTAGCAAGAACATCTCTGAGGTACCTGATACGTGGTGCTACAAGCCAAAAATTACAAACTGTCTTGAATGCTACATCACATATTCTTACAAGGTCAAGATTCAGACCATGTTCCCATAATCCTTGCCTCTATTTTAGTCAAATTTAAATGGATTAAAAATCAATTTAATTAAACTTGATGTTTACAGCTATTTTTATTTAGGAGGTGGACTACACGACATTATATGGAGATAAGGAATTGATTTTAGAGAGCTTAAGCCTAAATGCTCCATTCCACCTTTTTAATTGAAGTTTCTTAAAAATAAAAGTAAAGAAAAATCTTGAGTTGTTGGTGTCTGATTACCAGAATCAGTGAGAAAAGTACAAATGTACTACTAATTTTAAGAATTCCCTAAAGAGGACTAGCAAATAAAAATGCACCATTCCACTCATGTATTGTTAATAGTTAAAAAAAAAATTAAAGCAAAAGTTTTTCACAACACACAGGCCAAATACATTTTATAAAAGTATACAAACATTTTATAAGTAAATGAAAACATATTTGAATCAAGTTCAGTGTGGCAAATGAAAACGTCCCCCAAATCACCTTAGAGAACGTGTTTGGTGTATATTAAATGTCTACATTTTTTTTAAACAGAGGAAGAGAATTTCTGTTGCAATATGAAGTTGTGCTGCCCATCGTCTTTTTGTGTCAGAGCCACAGATGCATGAGCTCTAGAACAGGTTCACTTCTACACCATAAAGCCTCCAACAAAACAGAGTTTGTAGCTTTAAACTCGGACATGCACTACAAAACAGTTTCAGAGTCGCACACTGCCACCGATGACCTGTGCACTAAAATATGCACATTAGCATTACCTGTCATTTAAAATTAATGTTATGCGTGTATATGCTGTTTTTCTTTCTCGTAATATTTTGTATCATCAAGATGTTATCAGCTGTTCAGACTTTTGCAAGAGCCTTTTTAAAAACACCCTGAAGTAGGCAGAGCTCTGGAAAGATTAAAGAACTGCTTTCTGGTCAAGCTTCCCATGCCTATGTGTAGGGGTCGAAAAAGGAAAAGTTTTGTACAAAAAACACTACAAAAGAACTGGGCAAGCAAGCTAGAGACTGTTGGGAGTACGTGTGTGCAGAGAATAACTTTTCCTGAAGCAGAAATCGTTTCCTCATAAAGGAATAAAGGATCTGAAAAATGTAAGATTTCCTGCTGAGACAAGACTAGGAAACACAGAATGGCATGAACATGTGGGCCTCAAGGTTTTCCTCTTGAGACCCTTTTGCTGGTCACAGAAATATTTGTCCTGAATTTCCAGCTTAATCATTTCAGGGCGCTATTTAACATATTGCAAGATACCATTCCTTAAATAAACCGGAAGCTTGAATCTAGATTACATCTGAAAATGGGAACAGAAACATGCAATAGATTCCTTTTTAGGAATTGCAAGGCTGCAGCAAGACAGGGATGGGGGATGAAGTAACCAAATGAGAGCAAGAATCTGTCTGCCTTTTATGTAATAGTCTTCTGGGTGACAGAATTCCATTAGATTAAATATTTTGTTTATGCTTCAATTTCTTCATGTATTGCTGATAAGACACAAAAGTGGCTTTGTATTGTCTTCTGATCTTAGGATTTATGAACCTACTTGAAAAAACAAAAGAATGTGTTGAGAATGTGAGAGTTAAGGAAGGTAGCATGGAGGAATATGAATGTTTGAAAACAGATGTATAGTTTTCCCTGCACTAATAAGGCTTTGCTACTCCATTACAGATGTCAACACAAGATTCTGGCTTGCAGAGTAATTTAAGGTTGGAAGGCACATATTCCTCCTGGACACTTCCATTAAGCACAAAATACAACAATATCATCTCTATGAAGGAGAGCAGTGGGAAGAACTTGAAGATCTTTGAGGTCCTTTCCAACATTAATGATTCTGACATTTCTTAATATATTAATCTCTAACATCCTATATATTAATGTAGATTCAAAACCTGACGTGCATCTGAGTGAAAATGCAAACTAGCTCTAGGTAAGGTGTGTGTATGAGGAAGCAGTCTACAAATGAGTTAACTCAGAAGGTTCCTTCAGGCTCACAGACACTGATGCAGCCCAGCGAGCATCCTGCAGCAGCCTAGTGGCAGACTGATAAGCCAGAGGCAAGCTCACAGGCAAAATACTCCCATTTGATTTTGGTGCAATCTTACTGACAAATCTAAACAGGAAAATCCGGAGCTGCAGATTAACCAGCAAATCGTGCCTTTGGAGAACATTTTAGTGTCATCCCTCAGGAATCAGCGATTTCTTCTGCAAAAGTACTCCAAGATCGCTACAATGTTTTCTTTGACTTGTAAGGTTAATATTTAAAAAAAAAGGGAGTGGAAAGATCTTGAAAAATTTGCTTCTAATTAGAAAGAAAATCAGACATTAAGAAAATAATCTTGCTGCCATGCTGAAATGGAAGCTATGTGTCTTTGAGCCATTGGAGAACATGTACATACTGGTTCATGCACTGGTGCACCTGAGCCAGGTCTGAGCAGGTGCATTTACCCTGCCTGGGGAGCTGGCTTTGCTGAATGCAACCTGTTGCACCTGCACTGATTCTGCTATTGAAGCCAGCCAGCACAAAGTTAATAAATGTATATCCATATCATGCACCACGTTATGCAACATGATGGAACATGAAGGTAATGTGAGCAGACAGCCCCTCAGAGGGCCTAGCCATACCCAGACATATGTGAAAACTCACTCTGCTCTCTGCAACTTCATATCTGATGCATTTTCCATAAATTACTTCTATTGATTATAAAGTTATTATAAACAGGTATTGCTCATCTACATTCAAGTGAATGAGACTTAGAAAAAAGTTAACTTGGCTAAAATTCTAACAGTACTTCAAACAGTTAAGATCTCACTGAAAAGATTCAAGTTTAAAATCTTAAAGTAAATTTCTAAAAGTACACTTTAAAAACTTCTTAAAGACATGCTTGATCTTATAAAAGAGCTGTCACGCAGACAAAAATAAAATGCAATCTGATCATCACAGCAATAATAATAACGTGGAAATAAAGCATTAAGGTATCTGCTGCTCACTTTAAAGCAAAATACTAGTTTCCAGTACAGTTGTATTTTCAGAGATGCCCCCAAATTGGATGAAAGTTGCAATAATAGAGAACGGTAACACAATTCCTGAATGCTTGGAATAAAGAATATTGAATGCAAAAAGTTAGATTTTTCGTAACTTCTCCCTTTTCTATGTTTAAATATAATACCTTTTCTGTTACATAACTACCCATGCTTAAAAGGGAGTTCTTATCCCCAAAATATTCTTCTGGTTACTGTTTGGAAATGTGGAAAAACTGGATACAGCAGTCCCTGACTATTGGAATCCATTTTAAATTTAACATGCAATAACTCAGTTAAGCTTGCCAAGTACGTATTTCAACAACAGCTATGATTACATGTTTCATATATATATATATATCACAGAGATGCATACTGCACATACCTCTTGTGCTAGTTCTTGTGCATTGGAGATGAGAGGATACGGAGGGCTGGCTTTGTTCATGTGCACTGTAACTGCATTGTGTATCTTAAATGCATTCTGAAAATCAGTATTTTGAACAAGCTGTAAAATGAGAGAGATATCCTCTTGGCTCTGAGGGTCCACCAAAATGTGCTGGATGTGCTTAAGGGAAGTTAACAGTTCTTCCACTTCTGGGTAGGAAATAACAAAATAAAAACAAGGTACAAGTTAAAGATTGATAATGTTGTAATGTTTGCATTAAGAGTTTTACAAAAAGTCTTTGTCATTCATTTTTTAAATTAGCAGTAGCGTATGCATACGTATTAGTCATCACTCACTCTGACGTTTATCAGGGAAACACATCAGAATCAAAACAAGGAACCCAAGTCAGCATAGGAAGAGGAAACAAACAAGCTGATAAAGTGTTTACATTTAAATTCCAAATCAGGAGCAGTACTTCTCTGAAAGAAATCACTGATTATGTAAAAGATTCAATAACTGCAGCTCATGTATAACTAAATGTGAAAGAGGAACTATTTTGCAACAGGAAAACAACTGCTTTGCTAAACTAATCTTGACTCACTGTATATTAACTAACTGATTTCAATATACCTTCCATGTGTACATATAAAGTATGTATTACTTAATGGAAAGAGTGATTGGTAAGTAACCTATGCTGAATTTCTAAGCATTAAAATTATGCTCGGTCTTATTGGTTTAAAAAAGAAATATCTATGAACAAACTCAAAGTCTTCTGCGCAAAAAGAAAACCCAAATCTTTTACTTACTAGACTATGAGTTCTACTTAGACCATAAAATATCTTAACATTTTAATAACTGCTCACTACATGTTTGCAGAATACCACACAAACTACATTCTTGAGCTTCCAAAACTAACCTAATGCTTTAAGGGTGCTTAGGAAGGCAGTCAACAAGTTTATGTTTCTAAAACCAATCACAGTTTCTGCAAAGTATGACAAGTTGCAACATTAAGTACTTGAAAAAATACTTAAGGTATATGAAGCATACTGATGTGTACAAACACAGGGATGGAATTCCCCTGCAGACCAAAATATAGTGGGTGTTCTGAGCCTGAAAATAACAAATGCTTTCTCACACATCATCTGAAAAGTCAAACTTTCAACAGGACTTTTCAGCCACAATAAATTCAAGTAAGCCAGAATTCTGAATCGTGTTTATTTGTTTTAAATGAACAAAAAAGAAAACCTCAAATCCTAAGCTGCCAGTTGATATCGAGGTGACTCTCTCCCTTACTAGCTGTTAAAACACCAGCTTCGAAAATTATTTTGAAGTTATCACAAACTTCACTCATTCACTACGAGCTAATCAAATAACGTTCAAATAGGAGTCAAGACACTGGCTAAGTTGTATTTTTACAAGAAAAATGGCAGTATATTTAGATCACTAACATGGATACTTTGTCAAAGACTTTTCTTTATCTATTTTTAACCTCAAACTCATCAGTACACCGAAAACAAGGCTAGGCTCAAACCAAGCTTTTTGAGCATAAGATTAAAATGGCTGGTCAGAGGGCACAAGAAATCTGTAAAACCTAATAAAATATGCCTTTCAAGCACATGTAATGTTTTGAATTTCAGATGAAGTGTACATAAATGATTGTTTTCAATTTTGAGTTTGCAAGTCAGCCTTCTGCATAATAAAAGGAAACAAACAATCCCAATAGAGTATTTTACAGTCTGCAGGACAATTAAAAAAACCACACCCCCAAACCATTCCACAGACAAGTTAAGAACATCCTACCCACCAAAGGCTTCCTCCTATAACCACCAAGGAAGCACAAAGGGCAGTAAAAAGCTGCCCTGAAAGCTCAGGAAACCAGTATGGCTTAGAACAGTAATCAAGGCGGCCAGCATCTCACCAGGTAAATGTATACAAAATATACTGCCCATCAAAAAGGGAAATGCCATTAGAATTGAAGGCTAAAGAACACTTAGGAAGAATATGTGCTAAGTAGGATGTGGTAAGCTGGGAGATTTCTTGTCTAGTGGAGTATACAAATTGTCTCAGCAACTGCTTCCCCTGAGATGTGAGTACTACTATCAAGCATCCAAAANGTGGAAAACAGATGTCAAGTTCCTACTAATACCTGTTCAGTTAAACACCAAATGAAAATTCTGTTGTTACTGTTACTAGGTTCAAAGAAATAAGGCATTGGAGATCTTAAATTCTTTATAACACCCCTTAAGCTTTAGTGGCTTTATTCGGTTATTTCTGATTTCTCTATTCCCTTCATATATCTGAGAATTCAAGCACATACACATATATACACATACTTCTAATATATATTCCATACAAGCCATAAGCAGATATAGACTGATGCATATCTTTTCTATAGCTGAAGTAAAAAGACATTCTCTTCCTAGATGCTGCTACATACACTCTTTTCAGTACTTTGCTAGTTCCTTCTATCCCACCCTTCCTTACAAATCTACCACAGTATTCTCCTCCTCAGCTAATTCCCCTCTACACTCCATCTCTGCTGGATGTAAAAGCCCAATATTAAATGACACTCCACCCAAAACCAGCAAATATCCTTGCTCCCATCAAGATAAAAAACAAACAAAACTCCAAAGGCATAAAAGCTAGCAAGCCACTTCTAGGTTCCTGATTATGAATTCTAAGTCATAGATTAGATTTCTGAAGGTTTGTTGTTGTTGTTAAATAAAAGCCAAGTAACAAGACTCCATCTCTAGACACTCTCTACTGAAAGGGTTGTACAGAGGAAAGCAGTGCAGTAAATGACTAACATCTTGCATTTACTCACAGAAAAGGTCATGGCTCTTTTGCAGAACAAGTCCATTTTATATTGCAGATCAATTAGCAATTGATTACTTTTAAAGAAAACTCTTCTTTTTCAAGAAGCTTTGCAGTCTTTTCCATTAGACTATGAAATGGCTGGAATGCAATGCAGCACTGTCCGATGCACGTATTAATCAAAAGACTGCTGGAGAAAAATATGCAGCTGCAGGGGAGGACCCATGGCCACTGCTTAACACTTTAGATTAGAAAAACAGCAGAAGAAAATAACTGCCGTTTATCAGTTCAAACAAAAAGCTACAAGCAGCAAACTTAAGAACTTATCATTGGCTTTATTATATCAACACCAATATCTCAAGTTCTTTATAGATCTCTGTAGAATACTTTATATGCCAGCACTGGCTCTCTAATGCTCCATACACTACTTGAATAACAGGGCTAAGAAAACTACTGGTTAATGCAAAACTATTTCTAAAAGTTTATTTATAAAACAGAATGTTTTACATGTTTGAGTATGTTTCACTCAAGGTGCAAAAAGAACAAACAGGCAGTTTTTTCCCCTCAAAAAAAAAAACACCTCAGTTTTCACTGTAGCCAGAAAAAGTTTACTTATATGAAATCTCAGCTACTTAGTTGACTAAATTAGCAGAATAAACAGCAGCGTACAAAATATATTCTGCATCTAAGAGAAAAATACTGCTATGAACAAGCTCGTTAAACGCACGTGTTCTAGGTGCTCAGAAAGGTATTTCCACTTCGTCAGCTGTCTAAATTGTGTTCTGTTTTGATAACATGCCCTTTAAAACTCTTAATTAAATGTGCTATTTTATCTGCACACACAAAATCCAATTTGCCTGATTTCTTTTTTATTAAGATGAAAAGGCTGAAGGCTTGGCAAAGATATGCTAAATCAGATGCTAGCACGTATGGAACATTATTCTCAAGACTAAAAATATAGATAATTATGTTTGTTTAACTCTACCTTTAGCAGCAATTCTATGGCATAAAAAAACCCAAACAAACAAACCCAAAGCTAAAATCCACTTTTTAAAACATGACATTAACAGTAATTTAACATCTTTGTAACTCACTAGCACCCGCTATGGGTTCTACTAACAAAGCTTAGAAATTTGTCAAGGTGGAAATACATAAAGAGTCAGAAGCAGCATAGTTCAGAAAGTCTAAGTATGAAACCTTTCACATGCTACAAGTTATTTTTCTGTACAAAGTCATGGGTTAGCAGGTTACTTAGAGATCAAAACGTGGTATATATAAGCTTTAAAAATTCTGGCCTCTCCAATTCAATAAGAAAGCAGAAGTACTAACTAAAATGGACTCCAGTCCTTTTCATTACGTTCTATTATTTTACATGTATATCCATTCGTATGGTAACATCACCAGCCCTTGATACAAGTCAGGAACAGGCAACTTCATATGACACTTCCACTGAATTTCAAATGTTAGAACAATTAATCCAGAAACTGAAAAAATGGGCATGGTTAAAAGTAGGGGGAGAATTTAGAAGAGGCCAAGTTACTGGAGAAGTGCTTTGTAAAAGTTAAAATTTTTACTTAGTTTGACTGTACTGATGGCTGAAGAGAGATTCTTTATGGACTACAAGATTACAGCATTTCAACTAGAGCATTTTCTTCCTTAAAGCGTTCAGCAACCCAAAGTGATGGTTGACTGCAATCCAATGCTCACTCTTAAGATCGTTGAACTATTAAAATTCCTCTCTAAATCTTGGTCTGCTTGATCCAAATTGCTGCTATACTACTGTTATTTCCTTGCCAAATATGATCATCTCTGTCAACAGTTTGTCAGGACTCCTGTGACTGAAAAGCCTAATTCAACTCCCTGGTACACATACAGATATATCATAAATTAGTCCAATTACACTGCTACATCTTCTTAAGGTCCCTGCTCCTGTAGCTCAAAGAACAGCCCATGCACACTCAGCAAGCTAGTGAGTACTTATGTTCTGTGTGCAACTTCTGCGATTTAAAAAAAAAGGCACCTTTTTAAAGCAAGGAGGATCTTAAAACAGGTATGGATTTGTAACTCCGAACTGGACTCCCACAAGTTTGCAGTGCCTCATTTTCACTCCAGCGGTGCGCCATCTATTAGATAGATGCTCATATTTGCAGAAGAAAGGTTAGAAATCTTTCCTACAGAAGTGTAGTTAAAGCAATGAAAGCCATGAAGTGAAGGGTTTCAGAACGTACTTCTACAAAAACATTAGAAATATTTGCATCAAAATCTTTAGAGTAACAGTCAAAGCAAACAACTCTTCATTGTCAATGCTAACGCTTGAAGAGAAAATGTAAATGACATTAGGTGACAACTGCTAATGCAAGACAACCAGAATAAGAAAAAATACAGACTTGTTTCACTGCAAAACATTAAAAACTAACTTTTTTTAGCATTTGGTTTTAGATCACATGCATATTCATTGCTTATTCTGGTGTGTGCTTCATCAAACACAGTAAGATTTGGTAGCAGCTGCATGGTTTTCTCCACCCTGAAAGGACAAACACCTCCAATGAACCCACAAGTACTCTACAGTTTGTTTAAACGTCCCCCAGATGGGTCAGTTTTGGAAAGCCGCTTGTTGAGTCACATACTGATGCTTGGCTAAATGAAGAAAACCAAGTTTGAAGGACCAGAAATTTGAAATCTGATTAGGAAGAACCAGCTAAACCAACCATGTTTTCAGTGACAAAGAAGAGCATTACTATTCAACTAATATTTTTCTGCATTAGGCTGTTCATTACATTTTACTCACCTAGTGTCTTCACAGTATAATGAGGACTCTCCAAAACAATCCCTTCTTCTGTATCAAATATAGGATTGTCTATTCCAGTTTTTGGAGGAATTTGTGCTAATTTCTTAAGCCTCATAGAAGCAGTAAGGTCCAGTTCTTGTTTCTTCCCCTCTTCTTCCCGTCTGCGCCTCATGTCCTCCTGCTGCTGACGGATTCGCTCCAGCTGAGCACTACGCCGCATGGGCATCATCCTGGAGCCCAAATCTCCAGGGCAATCAACAGCCATTTCTCGGTGCTTCTGAGGTTCCTCAGGAGATGCAAGATCCACATTTTTTGCTTCATTGTCAGAATCTTCAGCGATATGTCCATTCATATGGGATGTTGTCATGGTTATGTGTAGTGAAGTCAATTCTCTTCAAACAGAAATGCTGCTATTAGGCCAGCTTTTGTTACGCTGCTGTGTAAAATCCATTATAACTTCAAAAATATTTCCCTTCCATCACAAGGCAGTTGAAGAAGCGTCCAGGTTGGAAATCTAATGAAGGACATTCAAAAGAAGTTAGTGAATACCTGCATTAACAACAAAACACCTAAGACAGTTCTTTAAGGCTCCAGGCATGAGAACATGAACTCTTTCTCCACATTGTACTTCTTTGCTTACTAAGAACTACAGAACCTTCACAAATCTGATTAATCTGTTTTAGAATTTTTCGGGTGCTAGTATAAGAAAAAGAGTAGTTCAAAGTAATGCTAACACTTCTTACAATTCCACATCAAATAATTGAATATTTTGCACTTAAAATACGCAACTTCAAATCGTCATTTTCTGAAAATTCCCATTCAGCTTCAATTTATCCTTTCACTCTTAAAAATTCCAACACAAACTATGCCTATAGTACTACATGTGCTAAACATGGATAACTTGTTACAAACAAAATGTTGACAAGAAGTTCTATAAACATGTAAAAATGTTTGCATTTATTGCTCACAAATTGAGGCACTTGCGTAAACAACGCCTCTCGGGTTTCAGAGAAGAAAGGTCTGGCACTGAGTTCTTCCAAAAGATACTATCTAAAGCAGACTGGAGCTGCACTTACACAATTCTAAGCAGCGATAAGGTCTTAGGATAAGTTATGTTAACAGCTACTCTTAATACTTCCTATAGATACACACTACAGCAGAAAGTACGCATTAAATACAAGAGTAGAAATCTTCATACGTTCATGCACACTTATCTTTTTGGCAGTGTACAATAATGAATTTCTACAAGCAAGTAGAAACCTGGTGACCAAGAAGGCCAATGGGATACCAGGGTGCATTAAAAAGAGCTTGGCTAGCAGGTTGAGGGAGGTGATCCTCTCTGCTCTGCCCTGGTGAGGCCACACCTGAAGTACTGTGTCCAGTTCTGGGCTCCCCAGTATAAAAAAGACAGGGATCTCCTGGAAAGAGTCCAGTGGAGGGCCACACAGATGATATAGGGCCTGGAGCATCTCTCTTCCTTATGAGATCCCTTATGAGGAGAGGCTGAGTGAACTGAGTCTGTTCAGCCTGAAGAAGACTGAGAGGGGATGTTATCAATGTTTATAAATATCTAAAGTGCAGGAGGCAAAGGGACATGGCCAGACTCTTTTCAGTGGTGTGTGGGGACAGGACAAGGGGAATGGCCACAAACTGGAGCATAGGAAGTTCCGCACAAATACGCGTAAGAACTTCTTCACAGTGCAGGTGACTGAGCACTGGAACAGGCTGCCCAGGGAGGTTGTGGAGTCTCCTTCCCTGGAGATATTCAAGACCCGTCTGGAGGCCTACCTGTGTGGCCTGCTGCAAGGAGCCTGCTTTGGCAGGGGGTTGGATTCACTCTCTAGAGGTCCCTTCCACCCCCTGCAATTCTGTGATTCTGTGACACTCCACTAAACTCAAAGTCCAGCTGTACCATTCTGATAGAGTTTCTCATTCCTGTTGATTCAGGCTAAAGAACTTCAGTGTTCGGGTAAATGCAATCACTCAGCTCTTCAATAGAATGCATACCTGAGTCTTATACTGCACAGCCTTTTCCTTCCTGCTTTCTGTACCAATCCATAGATACAATATTATCCTCAGTATGTCCAATAAAAAGGTAATAAAACTAATATTTGTATAGAGTTACAATTACACTTGATTTTTCAAATTCATTTTATCAGGATTTATTTCGTATCTATTATTTATTGAGTGAAAGGAAATACTGCAAAACATCTCAAAGTTGCATTATACAAAACTGCTGGAAGAACCAAGACAAAAAAATACTTTTCTAAATCAAATGTTTATGTTTGGAGGAGGAAGGAAAGGCAGCTTATGTTGTAATTAAGCTGAAAATTAAATATCAATAGCACAGCTTTGGAGGAGCAGCAACAGACACTCCTACACAAATCGCTGCCAGCTTGCAATTCTAAGTATGTGCAGCTTTTCGTTTTCATTAGTGGTATGCAGCTATGCACAGCAACAGCAAAGCAATTTTCTTCACTTGTTTCTTGCCTAGACATTACAAGCAGTTATTACTAAGATTTTCCAGAAAGTAAATATGAAAGCATTTCTCAGTAGTGAAAAATGGTTTTTGCCTTTTAAAGATGTCTAGGTGCCCTGCACTGACATGCAGAAGTGTTTGTAATGCTCAACATTCTCACATTCAGAAAAAACAAAAAACAAAGAAAAGCCCATCAGGAGCTGCACAGCACTGAGGCTAGCTCTGCAAGTACTGCACAGTCAGCTGGGGCCTGTAAAACTTTCCCTTAGTGCCCAATTTAAAAAGAACAGCTTCTAAAAAATGGAGTCACAAAGTCAGTATTCAGAGGGGGTTATATAAAGCACCGTGGCAAAATGGGGTCACTGAAATTCAGAGAGAGACAGGCAACAAGTTCACAAAATGACACTCAGCCAAACAAATAATATTCATTTACTCAGCACTGAAGTCGTCAAAACTCAACCTAAGGATATGCAAGAAGCAAAAAGCAACTTTAAAGACACCACCATAACACTTACTGTGTAAGCTACAGAATGTCACACTCACTGAGGAACCGACGCATCAGAAAACCAAGTTACTGGCTAATATTTAACATCAAAGAATATTTAAGGTGAGATTAGTTACATTTCCTCTATCAAATTTAAAATTGTTAGCTACCTAAGACAGTATGTTTTGAGATTAAATAAAGGGAAAGGGCACAAGAAAAACGCCTCTGCATATAGAACAAGAAATTTTTAAGCCCCTTTTGCTTAGCAATAAACATTGAAGATCAGAGAAAAAGAAATATAATCTGAGGTAAATATTCGTAACAAGCAGACACTAGCAATATCAGTTACATTTTCATCATGATTCCCTGCAACATGCCAAGGGTATTCAAAGTCTTGGAAAAGCAACAGACTTTTAAGTGGCCTGTAATAATAGCCGCCCACTTTCAGTCCTTAAGATCTGATTTAAGACCATTAAGAAAGAAGCAAAAGTCAGGGTCCCCCTGCAGTCCCACTAATAGCCACATTCAGGAAAGGGCTAACAAAAATTAAGAGTTTCAGGAGCACTTCAAGTAGAAAATAATTTTTATATCCCAGAAAATTGTGTCACTGTAGCAAGCAATAAGGAGTACAGGGCAAAGTAATCACACCCAGATAACACGAAAGATACAAAATCTCACTCATCAGGTACCCTAATATTTAACTTTGCCAAAACACCACACCAGGTCCCCCAAACCCTGCCCCCTAAATGTATCTGATTAGTAATTTGAAAAAGCACAGGGATGCTGCAAGTCTGGAAGGTAGGAATAACCTCCTTTAATCAAAGGACTTGTGATA
Source organism: Penelope pileata (assembly GCA_013396635.1). NCBI lineage: Eukaryota > Metazoa > Chordata > Aves > Galliformes > Cracidae > Penelope > Penelope pileata. The sequence continues at coordinate 3,520,497 of WBMW01005934.1, forward strand.
ATGGGTTAACCCCCCCACATCTGAGCCCACTATTGTTTCTGCCTTCTGAAGTCTGCTTTGGATATCACAAATCCTCACCTCCAACAATTTTGGAAAAATGCTACTGCCAATTGCGACAGATGAAATAGGCACAAAAGGAAAAAAAAAACCTTCAGATCAGTACTGAAGTTCCTCTCTTCAATGGTTCTAAGGAACTTAAAATCTAAAAACATGACACTAGTAGTGTTAGCTCAGTCCTGACATGAAGGCACGGTGTAGCGAGGTTAAAAATAATAATCAGCCTGAGGCAGATGCCAGGAACAGAAAAATTATTCTAACGAATAAGCATCACATCACAAGTCTTATGAAACAGTTTTCTTGGCTCTTCTTTTTGCGATTTTAAAAATCCCAAGATAACAGCAATAAGGGAAGGTTGTTACACCAAGTCTACTCTCTGCAAGTTGTGTATCCCTGGAAAATCAGCTTTTCAGCCCATGAAAAGTATATTTTTATTCCATTAATTCTTATACAAAGCGAAGAACTTGCAGACATTCAAGAATACTGATTTTAATACATCATTTATAAAATATATAGAATAATATTTGCAACTAACAGAATTCTGCTTTAGAACTTGAATACACCTAAAGATTATGCAGGTTGCTAATACCAAGTCTCTGTTACAGAAAGATTGGTTGTTAAAAGTTTGATAGCCTTAAACTGAGGCTTTGTCTCCCTTTGAACTGCCAAAATCTAGCAGGGGAACCTTAGTGTTGCCACGTGATGAACAAATGCTTCCAAATAAAGCGCTTTTATGACTGTTTTCTGCCCAAATTCATACAAAATGTCTGACCAATATGGTCCTGGAGAACGTTTTCTCTTCACAGATCACTTTTACTATTCAGATCTTTTTTTGAGGGTTTGTACAAAGTGCTTACTGAAGTACAGCCATCGAGAGAGTGCATTTTACCTACACCAAACACCATCAGGCATTACATAAGAACTTCACTGTGAAGTAATTATGAAAAGCAAACAAACCATACTTCCAGTTCAAGCCCAGAAAAACAGAATTAAAGAAAAAACAATAGCTATGGTCTCGCTAGCTACACTTGTTATTCCAAGAAACACTGTATTTTGCAAGCTACGCATCATCCTTCACACCAACCCCTTACCAATGTCAGGCTTCTATCATTTCTCTAACCATGCTGAACACACTAAGCAAAGCACAGAGCCAAAAAGCTCTGTTAAAGAATAAACACACATGAAAGTAGTCATCTTGGTGTGCAAGACAGATGCTAGAATAAAACTAAGACTGACACGGACAGAAACGGCAGGGGAAACTGCTAAAAGGTGGTTTGAGCTTTCGCTTGCTTCCTGGGCGCTCTGGCTAGTGTGCATGACAAACCTAACTGCTTTAACAGCTAAACTCTAAACAGTAAAATTAAATCTGTTTTTCTCAAGCAACTTCCAAAGAGCAAAACTGACATTTTCTGGAGACTGAGGTTGTGTGTTACATTTTGGTGACGTTTAAGAACTCTTACTGTGCTAGAAATATGATTAGACTTGATAGCTCTCTTTTTAAAATTCATTGAAGTTGCAAATCCTGACTGACTGCAAGGGAGTTCAGTGCTCACCTCTAGCCAGACTTCATTAGTTCTGGCACAGTTAGGAGTACAAAAGCCCAACTTAAATCTGTAATCGTAAGAAATACATATTTAACATCACACAATTCAAAGGATTTTGCCATCAGCTGAGAATCACATAGGACAACTGTAACAGAAACAGTACAGCAAAATATTCATTAAAAACAACTGGGAGTAGCATTCTAGGTTGCTGAAGTCATTTAAAATAGTTTGATTAAAATCACGTACAGATGCTTTAATCTGAACTACTAAGTAAATGCAAGCAGATAATTATGCCAGTGATCTCTACTATGAGCCAATAATGGCTCACTTAACAGTGGGTACTCTGAATTTTTTCCTCACACTTGGTAAACAAGCAACACTTAAGTCATCGAAATTACAAGTAGAATTTCAGTAATTCCACAAAAAGAATTCAGTGCAGAAAAAAATTCCAGCTTTAACTGCATCATGTCTCAAGCATCGTTTCCTCAACAGTGTTTCAAGATCAAGAGGCTGGAAACCAAATTACATAAAGAAGTCACAACACAGATCATTTTGCACAGCACAAGATTAACTACTAATTGTTGAGAATTAGAAGTTAGAGTTTATAAAAAATACTTCACAGATCTCACACAGAGCCTAACAGCATCTGATACACCTGGTACAGATTTGAGCAGCCTAATGTTTTCCAAAAACAAGTTGCAAAACCTATGATAGCTTCATACCATTTTCCTTAAATTCAAAAATTCTGTAAAAGGAAAAAAAATTCTCTTTAACTTTGCAATGCATTCAACATCGACTTCTAAAATAGTTTTTTTGTTGTTTTACTCTGTCATGTTTTACATCATTTCTTCTAATTAGATGCTGTAGCATAGCTTTCGTATTGGAAAAAAATGCTTCCTTTCACATCCAGCTGGCTCTTAATTCTAATCATTTCAGACCAGGGTTCATTAGAAAACCTGTCAAGCACAGTAACTCAGTTCAACATGTGTATTTCAAAGGGCTATCAGACATGCCAAAAGGTTTTAGCATTCCACGCTCACTTCAATGTGCAAGGTATGTGGATCAACAGCTAAAAGGTCTAAACCCTGAAAAGGAAAGTCATTTTCATTGCTCCTGCTAGGTTATATTTGTACAAGAGGAATAAGACTGTCAATTCACAACATCAAAATGCAAAGAAAATGGTGAAACTGAAGTTTCAGCCACTAAGAGGAGACACTCCAGCTTCATAAATTGTACGTACAAGTTGCTTGATATACAAATGTGGAGAATTGTAAGTATGCTATTGTATCACACTGGCACCACGTGGGAGTCGTAATTATTATCAAAGTAGCCTTCTTCATAGCCAAATACCCCAAAGAGCAGCCGCTCACTCATCCGGCCCAGGGAGGTGATGTTTGCTCCCCTCCCGGGGAGCCCCGGGGCAGCAGCTGCAGCTCCTCATTTACACCAGCTCAGCATTCCGCTGCCATTCTCTGGAGCGGGACTGCTCGTTCCCATGGCAAGAGCTTTGTCGGCGCCCACTGCGCTCCTGTGAAGAGCTGCAGGACTTACATCATATGTGAGCCACACGGGGCTGCTCCTCCCTGCACTCGGCCTCTGTTCCTGCAGTTCTGAGACAGGCGCAGCTGCACCTCCAACCCTGTTAAGAAGTAAGGTGATTGCTCAAATCCAGAGCGAAAAAGCACTTTTTGTGAGTTGTACCGCGCTTGTATCTCAGTAAGGAGCAGCAATGCTGCCAGTAAAACCTCTGAAGAACAGCACTTCAACTGACAATTCTGCTCGCATCAACCATTAGAAAAAGCTCACAGCTGCAGTGACTCAGTGAACGAAGTCACCAGCTAAAGCAGAAGCTCCACCAGCTGTGGTGGCACACCACCACAGAAGTCAAAGCCACTCAGAATACGTATGATCTAAATTTTAAGAAACTGAACAGGCTAATTTTTGTTAAAAGAAATAATATGGAACTCGTATGAAGAGGGGGGAACACTTAAATCTTATTTAAATTCATACCAATGTCTCTGTGAAAAACACATGTTGCATGCTCTATTAGCATCAATCTTCCTTGATTAGTATCTCAATAGTGAGACCCTTTAATCCGTTACTAGCGATAGCACAGGTCAAGCACAACCACTGCACAGAAGCTTTAGACCTAACAATTAGACTTGCCACTGGGGAATAAATGCTTTGTTCTTCCTTACAAAAAGTTAAAGCGCTTCCAGAGTTGACTGAAAAACAATTACTGATAACAGTAACAAACACCTTACCTGCCACAGTTCCCTTTGTTTTAAATACACACCAGCATTTGCACATCAGCCTTGTTTAATTTCTGTTTTTTATATCAAATGAAAAATAGACATGAGGGGGGATGAAGTTTCAGTTGGGGTGACTACAGGTGTGTAAGGGGGAGCAAGAACAAAGCAGAGTAGGCTTCAAGAAGCTTATTGCTAAAATTCGCATCTAGATGGGAAACAGACTTCTGCCAAAGTAATTTAAGGATACTTTTGAAATCAATAACATACTATTCGACCTTCACTTATGTTTTGCGATCCTGAGTCATGAATAAAGCTCTTACATAGTTTAACACTCTTTGATCACCAACCAACAGCTCCTGTTGCTTACAAGACCTAGCTCTCCTTTAACTGAAGAGCACAGCAGAGGGCAGTCTCTACACCAATTAAAAACGTGGAAAAAGAAACAGGCTCAGTTTCAAAAAGCAGCCCACAGAAACAACCAAGGTTATCGCTCATCAAATGGTCTGACACCGACAGGGCCCCCAAAACACTACGTAGATTTACTATCCCAGTGTCTCACTATGGCTTAGATTAATGGCTACAACTATGTATACATTTGAATGGCCAGCTCTAATCAAGCCTTTTGCACCATCTACCCCTGCTCGACAACGAACATTTTATATAAAGATGAGAGTGGACCACATGGGTATCTATGGGCTGCTATGAAAAGACGATAAATAACGAAAGGAAAAAGACTGTTCTTAACTGAGAGTTTATGCCAAATGCTTAGAAATCTTAGAGCATAACAAATGAAGAGTAAAGAAATTCCTAGAATTCCAAGGGATGTTAACAGATCTCACAGGACAGCCAGAAGCATGATAACAAGACAGTCATTTCTTATCACCTATTCACAGGCAGTTAAGGCTTCAGATTTCATTGTTTCAAAAGTAAACATGCCTGTCCTTGTTTTAAACTGCGGTTATGTTCTCTGTGAAAGTAACAATATTGCTGCTATTTTAATTTTCTAGTAAGATTTTACCCCCAAACCTCATTCCTTTCAACTGTATCCTTTTTGGTTTGGACTTTTGTGTCCTGGTCTCACTGTAATCTCCCAGTTATTTTAGCATATTATTAAAAATATGCAACACTTGTTACTGCTTCACTATGTAAAACAGTATCAATAGTAAATCTGCATAAGTAGTAAGATGTAAATGATACCTTAGCTTCAGAGATGAGACAGAACCAAAACTATACTAATTGCAGATTTAATTCAAGATAAAATGTTCCATACTTTACATCTCATCTGGTATATAAATTAATGCAAAAACACATTAGTTTAGTTCTCAACTGCAAGTTGCTTTTAAGCTGTAGTTACTATACTCTGGAGAAGGAAAAATTCTTCCTTACTTCTGTTTCAATATTATAACATTTAGAAACATCATCTACAGAAAAGGGAAAGACATTCCTCAGGCCTTTATCCAGAAATTCCAAAACATTAGCTAATTCAACAGTCTTCAAAGAGGCTAGACAGAGGGAACAAGACTGTCTTTCAACTTCACAAGCACAAAGATCTCACAACGTTATGCAATGAAGACACAAGTGCTAGCCTCTTTTTTGGCCTTCCTCCTTGGGGTTGGGTCTCTTCTCAACTTTTTTTTTTTTCCCTCCAGTATTAGCTGAATAGGTGAGAGCAAAGTGGTTTAACCTGCTTAGCTCTACCAATGCTACTTTTAGTTACCAGGGGTTGGGAATAAAGATCTTCTGCTATTTTTTTTTCTGTCCACAAAAATATGTTCGGACTTCTAAGGACTGAAATTCTGAAATATAGAACATAAAACATTAAACTACAATTGACGATCTTTGCACTTCATAGACCTCACAGTCGGTTGCTCACCACTCCCTCAGAAGAAAACAGATTTCACTTGAGCTCTTCTCTAGTTATTTACAGGACAGTTGAATAAACTATTTTAGATGTTCAGGTCTCTGATGTCACAAGTTTTTCATTCTTAAACTCATGCGAGATTATGGTGACAGTTCCAATGAGCAATCCTCAAGCGATATTGCTGCATAAATCTCAAAAGTTTTCTTCTGAAGGATTTTCACTTCATGATCACAGTCCTCCACCCCGTAAGGGTCTTCTCTAAGTAACACCATCTGCCCTTGCTTTTTCTGAAGGGCACTGTAAGCAAGGCATACCAGCCAGTTTCTTCTATGATACCATTTCGATATTATTATTATGCTGAGATGCACTGCTGGACAAAGGATAGAAACCTTTACTATTACAAAAAAAGCCACCACCACCACCAAACCCAAACAGGATAAATGCCTTGGGTAGCTATGGCAAGCATATCCCCAAAGAAGTGCCTGGTTACCATTACAGTATGCATAGAAGGATTATGTCCATATGAATCTGTGTTCATGAAATCTGCTGGAATGTTTTTCGTTCCTGAAAAGATGAGCAGCCAAGTCAGAACTCTGAATTTTGCAGACTGAAAAAAACTATTCAGAATTTGCAAAGTTCTGTAGCTTCTTCACACTCTGTCAGTCATGTTACTTAACATTTGCAGAATATTTTTGTAATTTCTTCAGGGAAATCATATAAATGTTTGTGCACAGCTTTAACTCCCCAACTGCTAGCACAGAACAAAGCTGACGAGGCTTTCAAGTGTGCCCTAATTTTCACTCCTTCCAAACAGAGATCCCATAGTTTATGACAAAAACCATGAAAAAACACTGACTGTCAGTGTGGTTCCTTGGACCACTAAGCTGAGCAGGTTTGCTGCTGTCAAATACTGCAGTCTCACAACCCTCTCAGTTGCTCCCTTACCCTCTTCTCACTTGAGCTGCACAGCCAATACCTGATAGCTTTGTAGCTTTCAAATTTCTCTCCAAGTCACCTTAATTCACCAAGCTTGAAAAACATTACAAAATACTTTTGTTTTTCTGGTTAGCTTTTGGTCGAAGTGTCACGCTAAAACAGTTCACAGTAATCTGAAAGGTAACAGGACTGGCACAAGTGGCAGGAGGAAGAAGCTGACACCAGGGACCCAACTCTTATCATGTTCTGTGAATTCATCTATTCTTTCCCTCCCCAAATCTCATTGACAGCTGCTGATTTTTTTTTTTTTTTTTAGAGCTTTTCATTATAGAAAAAACAACAACCACTCTCCCACACACCTACAACCACTGGCATTTCTTTCTGAAGTATAAAGGACAGTTAAAAATCTATTGGCCTCTCTTAAAAGGCATAATCTAAGACAAATTTTGAACACTGTGGGTGCAGAATATGTATTTATCTTTAACCATATTTACTCCCAAACGAAAATGGTAAATTGAACGTTCGTCTCGAGAGCACTGTTAAAGGAGCTCCTACTGAACGGTAGGAACATCTGCATGTTCACAGGTCATATGGAAAATGTAGAAAAATACTTTACAGAAAGTATTCACAGGATTTCAATATAAGATGCAAAAATTGGATGCTTTGTAAATAACCGACATTACTAGACCTCCTAACAAAAATGCAAGACAAAACTTTGCAAAGGCTATAAAAACAAGAATTGAGGCCTTTACCACTTGTATACATTAACCAGTAAAAGATTATTCTTTCAAAAAGAAGAGTATTGTGCTAGCTCTATCATCACAACTTTCTGAAGTGTCTGACAACTAAAACTAGCTCCATGAACTTGTTATTGCCGGCTACAATCAACTGCAACAACGGTCAGCCAGCAAAGAAAACAGTAAGAGCATAAAAAAATGGAAATCACAACTGAGGAATGGCCAGTTGGTCTTCTAACTTTTCTGAAGAAGTTTAAAATTCAGAATTTTGCCCCACTTTACCTTTCACGCATATCTTTTACAGACACCTGAAATAAGTTTCTCACCAGAAGATTAGGAAAGAAGCATATTTGGACATCACCTCAATTTGAAGCGAGCGTGCACAAAAATTAAATCAAAGTAAACTTTAGTGGATGCAAGACAATATAATAAAGCTTTTTTCCATAACAGAAGGCATTCTTCTTGGTGTGAATGTCAGATATCAGCAATTCAGACATTTCATAATGGGAGAATGGAAGAACAGAAGAACACCATGCAGGGTATCTTTGCGTTTTACTACTCAGTGTAATAAATTGTACAGGTATCATACAGAAGAGTACTGAACACATAACAAAGAAGTTACTAAGCAATACTTAGAAGAATCAATCATGCACCCAACCCAGTATATAAATACCTAAAGATTAAGCTTGTACAAGCTTTACATACCAGTGATGCATACGTGTTTATAAGCATTACACCAACATAGCTGATAAATCTCTTCACAAAAAATCCAAACATTTTATTGCTCCAATATCTAAAACTCAGCCATCAGGTACTTCTAAATCAGAACGAACTCCCTGTGTTCCTGCTGACAAACTTAAAACTGTCATCCACAGCAACTTCAGGCAGCAGCGACTTCACTAATTGCTGTTCAGCTTCATTCCAAAGGAACCACAGTATTGGCTCCTTTGGAAGTTTGATCTTCATAAGAACACTCTGCTATCATCCAGCTGAAGGTAAAGTACTATAAAAATCAACACCTTAAAGCTAAATTTCCCATAATTAAGCTTATCTAAGAATGTAAGCTGCATATTTGGTCGTTCTACTTTGGGTTAAAGAATAAAGCCTTCAGTAAATTAGTCTTTAACAGGTTTCACTGTGTTAATCCTTTGAATAAAAAGGACCACAACACTCTGGGCATGAGTACTTCTTTCCTAAATTCACATTTACAGTAAAAAATGCCATTTTTTGAGTGGAAGTATTACTTCGTAATTCCTTTTGCAAAACAGAGACCCTGCATGCTGCCCTCTCATGTGGAGACCACCCAGACAGGTGCTTTCTGCCAGAGGTGAAGAAAAATCAGTAATTAACACCAGTGTGGAGCTCTTGCTCTGTTGCAGAAATCAGGCATCAAGACTTCAATTGCTGCTTCCACAGACCACTGTCAGAAGTTACAGTATGAATGCTAGTGAGAATGGATCCTGGTTTGCCATAAGAAAAGCCAGAGAAGAATGGAAATACAGGGGAAGGAAAAGGGAACTGAACTATTTGAAATTCCCTGCTTGTATTAAAAGCAGAATCCACTGTCAATGGGCAAGGCTGAAAGGACAAAACCCAGTCAGGCAAGATCACTACCTGCACGCATGGCTCAGTGCCATTATCATTGTTTCTATATGCCCCTCAGGAAGCTGCCGCTGCCTTGACATAAAGTTTTTCAGATCAAAGCAGTCAGCCAAATAGTAACAGTAAATAGTGAAAGCTGTGATACACTGGTAGAGATACACTGTTTCTTCTGCATGACAGAGAGGCAGAAAGAAAGGAGTATGTTCTCTGATTCAGGTATAAGAAGCGTGATGAAAATAAAATTGAAAATTAAGTAGCAATTAACAGCAATCTAGTCTGATGCATCTGCCTTATAAGCAACAGGAAAAAGTAGCTAAACTTGCAGATGAAACTCCTAACATCACTGTGAGGCATCACAGCCCATAGCAACAGCACAAGGGTCGACACAAGTCTTCACTGCAGTTATCCCAAGAAGCAACCAGGTTTACAGAAGGGATTGCAGTCAAGAAGATGCATCCAGATCCTAACCATGAACATTTCTAGTTCTTGCCTAGTAACTGGGGGAAGACTGTCAAACCACTGAAACAAAGAAAGTAGTTTTCCTACATACACCTTTTCAAGATTCCACAGCAGCAAATTCTCACAATGCCCTGGTGCAGCACAGCTGAACAATTTCAAGATGCAACAATACACACCATCCGCGTTTAAATACACACATCTGTGTCTCAGAATGATCTTGTTACAGCCACTACTCCCTCCTACCAGTTTTCCCACTTGAGCTTAGGGTATCATTCTCCAAGATGGAAACAATCTCCACATTATCCCAAACCTCCTTCCTCCCTTACTCTACACCATTCTTGGCATTAGCAGATCTCTCCACAAGACAACTTAGTGGAATAAAATGGCAGAAAACAAACCAAACAGAAAGAAGCTTCCCACTCTCAGCAGCAAGAAGAGCCCCTGCACATAAAGCAGTGCTCTCTTTTCATCAACACAATTGTGATTTTTGGCACTTAAAAACCTGCAACTCAAATTGTTACCTACTCTCAGTGCATATAATAGAGTCAGTTTACAACAAAATACTAGCTAAGACCAAGTAAATACCACGTGTGTTTAAGTGAAAGAACAAATACAATCCAAAAGCACTTCAGAGCAGTGCTGTGAAATCAGCAAAAAAAGACTCAGGAAGACAGAAATACACAGAAGTAATAGAAATTAAGCTTATTCCCTGTGTGTCAGATTAAAAATCCAGATGGCAGTGAATGCTACCTGCTTTCTCAGTTTCACAACTTCACAAATGTGGAATCAAGACTAGAATTAGAAATGTTGGGTACAAATTACATAAGGGAGCTTTTGCGCTCTGACAAACATGAAAGGTATAAAATCAATCAGAATGCAATCCACTAATGTTATCTGAAGCACATATGGCTATTTTAGAGTATTTTCTTGATGTCTATCTGAATTGTTTCAGACTATTTTATCTATCAGTGGTATTTTCTCAAGTGTATTAGGTCACATTATGAGGAAAATATTCTCTCTGTTAAAAAGGAGACTAGCATATATACTAAGATAAATCAGTCAATTTATAGAAGTTGGGAAGTTTCAGCTTTGCAAACCAAACAAAGCATAACTTCACCCGGAACAGATTTTGCACATTCTCTAAAAGAACCAGAAGTGTCTGAAATCAGCACTGTGGGTTAGTCAGGAGACATCAAGGTGCCTGAGTAAAGGGGTTGGACCAGCTGACCTCCAGAGGCCCCTTCCAACCTTAGCCACTCTGATTTTGTTTGCACATGAAACAAAGTAAGGAAGTACACAAAAGGTATGTGCAGATAAGGAACAGCCTACAGAAGTTAAACCACTCAATTTAATTTGACGAACAACGGGCTATTCAAAAAGAGTTAGAGCAAAAAACGGCTGGGTTCCCCAAGACATGACCTCAAGATTTTACTTAGGACAATACACGAAAGGATCCAAATATTTGTGGAAAACAATACATCCAAATACAAGGAGATAATTTTAGTCAACCCATCACACAGCTACAGTAGCTAAATAGAATTGCTGTCCCACTGCTGCTGGCTCTCTTTCATTCTCAGCTGAAGGAGAGGGATGTCAGGACCTCAGATTATCTCAATTTTTTTCAACCAATAACAACAATCCCCAAAGGACTGGGTGACTGCATATAATCAGGAAGTCTGACACGACTGCAATTCAATTAACAGAAACTTTCTAATACAATTTTCAAACTACCACTCAATATAATGGCTGCAACAGAATGCATTTTAAATTTGCAATAAAAACATTTTACCGTCAACATTCCCCGTAATCAGGAAGGGACTGGGATACTTTGCATAACAGCAAAGACTACAGATAAGATATTAGGAGACAGGACAGAGGAAAAAGCACAAAAGAGGTGACACTGAAATGCCTGGGTCCAGCGCAACTGTCAGTGACCTGAAATAATAAACCACGCTAAATGTAAGTTCTGTCTGTTCCATGCTACCCACACTAACCACAAATAAAGAGGCTCTCATACAACAGAACACTAAGTCCAGCACGTACCAGAGGTTTCTGCAGGGCCCTGTCCAGGTTGTAGGCTGTATCTGGACACAGACCTTTACATCTACTTCCCAGCGTATTAAACTGTTGTTCCTGCAGATACCATACTGTCTAACTTAACTGAAAGAAGTTCGTCTGATGACTGTTTGAATGCCTCACAGAAGTTCTCAATTAGCAGCTCTGAACATCACTTTCTTCTCTACCACCCCACTGAGCACCTGTAAAATGCATTCTGTGCAATGAGAGAAGGAAAAAAAGTGAGATTCCAAAATTCTGCTTTTTAGTTTTACAGAGGGAGAACATAGGTTCTTGCCCTAAAGAAGCTTTTAATTATTGAGACTTTTTGTAAGGAAAAAATACAACAACACAACTTAAAAACTACAAGTATTTTCTTGAACAATCCAAGAACGGTACAGTGACTTGACCATTTTATTTGGAACCTGAGCAGTAAAACAGTACTCACTTTTTAAAATAACATCAGAAACATACTGACTTCCTCAACAAGAGCTGCAACACTGTTCACATGCCAAATACTCAGAGCAATTAACTAGCAATTCTGGTTACTGGGTTTAACCGTTGGTAACAAATCAACTGTTTGTGAGGCAAACTGAAGAAGGTATATTTGATTTTCTAAAAGTCTTGGCAGAGCTTCTAAATTTTACCGTTGTTTCTTACCAACAAGGAAGAGTTCAGAAACGTTGGGATATAGACTATTTGTTGCCCATTATTTCAGCTTTATCACTTTAAACTGAGTTGCTACGAAGCAATTTAGATCAGGTTGTACCTTAAATCCATTTGCGAATAGTAAGACAGTAACCATTAGTGATTCTCAGTAGATACAGCCCGATCACTCAGGAACCCCAATACCACCAATAATGCCTTCCGTTTTCCAACTCATGTCTGCCATATTTGCTTTTAAAGCTGCAGAAATTTATAACTTTTGGAATCAAAGCAACCGTTGGTCCTTCTGACATATCTGCTCAATAGACACACTCTGCTTAATAAAATGGCTTTATTCCACTCAATATAAAGGAAATGCGAGGAACTGTATCCCTCTGCTTCCCTGAAACTGCAAATCCTCTCAGTAACGCAAACAGAGCAGAATTTTGCTCCACTGCTACCAATACCCGCAGCAGCAAAATTTTTGGAGAGAGAACATAATAGAGCAAAACTAGGAAGGCTCAGACATCCCACAGCTTGAGGTACAGACGGTCAGAATTCACTGATTACTTCTAGAAGTTCTGAGCTAGAGCCAAAAGATCTGCATGTACTTTTCCAATTGATCAATCAGCTGGAAGATACTTAGGTATCTAGGATGCATTTTCAATCTGAAGCCAGCTGATATTTTGTATGAGAGAAATGTTTACTTAGATTTCTCCAGAAAACCAGCACTCATGACCTTTTTGGCTTAGATTCTACATTTATAGAATTTTACTTCTATAAAACGAGATATAATTATTTCCAGACATTTAGTCAACACTCACAGCTTAAAAATACACTGAGCTTCAGAATAAAAAGCACATAAGAAATTATTGAAATCAGAATTTGTTAAGTGAGGTAAACCAATGAGATTTATGAATATCTTTGCACTCCAACTGAAATCGTTCTAAGCATGCACTTATATTCCTTCAAGACCGGTTCTGGAATTTTGAATACAAATAAGGGATACTTATTAGTATACTAAGTTTTAGAAGCCAAGCCCATGAACATATTTCTGCAGTCTTCTCGTTCCTTCAGATTTTAAGCACCCATTCAAATAGCACCTATGAATAATATCTCAGAGTCTTACTGTAAGTAAGAAGTTGTTGGGTTTTTTTTGGTTTTGTTTTTTAAACTGATGTCTGTTTTGCTTTGGGCTCTGCGTACAGTCCTTGTATATACTGAATGAATGCAATGCACTTCTGGATGATGCTACACTACAAATATGAAAAATAAAGCCAGTGCAAACTTTAACTGCTAAATAGATTTTTTCAGAAATATAACTGTAAGAATAAACCGATACAATGACATTAACCCTTAATACCTAGAATGGTGTAATACACTTGATTGTTTATAGATTTCTCAAAGTACAGATTTAAAGTTAGAGATGGAATTTGTGGCAAAGGAATCAAAATAAGGCAAATTATTATTTTTCCTTGCATCACTTTTTTCAAACAAAGAAGAAAATAATTCTGCATAATAGGTTAAACTGAAGGGACAGCAAGCTTAAAGATGTTGATAGACAAGCTCTAGCAAATCTTGTTGTAGCAGATTAAGTTACTATCCACAGCTGTAGACTCTGCTCCCGTCAGAAGTCACTGATCCCAAAGGCAGAGTTGGCAGAAGGCAATCTGTGCTGATGCCTCAGCCACTTCAGTGCTAAGGGTGGTGTCTTTGTTTGGGTCCTCTCCCTCAGACATTACACTATGAACTTAAATGACTGGGGAATAAACACTTTTGCCATTTCTGCAAGTGGCAAACTAGAGCAGAGGAGTTGAGATAAGAGAAACCACCATATCTGGTAAGATTTCTCATAGCTATAGCTGCAAGCTAAATTTCTTCTAAAGTAACTAGAATCCAATGTGCCACTTGTCACAAATCCATCCAAGAAAATAAATATCAAAAGGTGAGAAAAAGTAACATGCAAACTGTTAAGCAATTAGTAATTAAGTTGAACAGGCAATGATTGGTCACAGTATGTACCTTAAAGGCTGAATACCGAACTTCAAGTTAGCTTTAAAAACAAGAACTGAGGTCTTGCATGGAATTTTACTTGTCACATGAAGTCTCAACTACAGAAGTTATAAACAGCTCGAACACACATAACACCAAAAGAACCACGATAAATATCTTTCTAAGATTTGACAGGAGTGTGCTCTTAAGAGGGAACACAAAACTAGTCTACATTCACTACTCAGTCACTTACGTACGCAGCTGCATTCATTAAATATTTGTATAGAAAAGACTTCAAAAATGTTGACAGAAGGAGAAGCTGTATGAAGTTCTCACCAACAGAAGTCGGAAAGTCGTTTAGAGGAAGAAGTATACATAAATGCAAGTTTGCAACTGAAGTTAAATTAAATAAAATCATACGCAAATGTTTAATACTTTATTACCAGGGATGTGGTATTTCAGATTTTACAAAACCTATTAAGCAAAATTAATGAAACTTTTTATCACGCAGTTATTGTCCTTGTACTTTTCATTACATAAACACATACAACACTTCATGCAAGGTTTATAAAATAGTCTGCCATATTTTTAGAGAACAAATTTCACCAAACTATAAAACATGGCTTCTGGCTGTTCAGAATAATGTCAGACATGCCTCACCAGGTCAGGCCAATGGTCCATCTAGCCCAGAACTCCATGTCTGACAGAAATAACCATATAAGGGATAATCTGTGCATCCATAGTTTTTGATTAAGGACATCAATGCTACATCTCTGACTACTCAATTAGGAGTCACTAAATACAGACCCACTGTCCAGGAATCTGTGTGATCCCTTTCGGAACACGCTGATATTGGGTGCTTACATACATGCCTATGGCAATAAAAGCCACTATCCAGTACATAAAGTACCAGCTTTTTTAATCAATGACATGCTGTATTTAAATATCCACTGCCATTTTTCTGTTTGTTTTTTAAATCTCCACCACATTCTCTTCCAGCCTTCTCCTCTTCAAACTGAATATCCCATCTTTCTAGTCTCTTCTTTTTAAGGCTCCATTCCTTGATTGTTTTTATTGCCCTTTTCCACCTTTGTTTTAGTTCTGCTATGTACCTCCTTAAATGCAAAGACCTGAACCAGAGTGAAAACAACAGGGCTTTTACATAGCTGCAGTATGATCTCTTCTGCCATCTTTGTGCCTTTCCTGATACATTTAGCGTTTTGTTGACTTTCTGGCTGGCACTCTACACAAAGCATAGCAAACAGACACTATGGTTAAAGATAACTTTCTCACCAGTTCTACAGAAACTAGGATTCCTAATCTTATTACACTTCACAGACATTAATCATTCCACCATACACTTGCTTAAAATTATTTCTTGAGCTCCTGGCACTGAGTTACTCTGCTTCCCATAGTACTAAATATTACTCATTACGCCTCATAAAAAGCAATACTCCTGTTTAACTTCATCCTCACAGAGAAATTTCCCACAGAAATAGAAGGGGTGAATCAAAGCTGTAATGACAGATAAAAGACAATCATCAGAAGATCCAAATAACACAGCACTGCAAAATTAAATGCTAAGTATAGCCACTGTTTTAGAGGCCAACCCTATCTTGAGCTGTAAGGCAACAACTTGATGGGCAAAAGGAGAAAAAAAAAGAAGCCAAAAGGTCATAAGACTTATCAGAGTGTAGGAATGCTGTGGTCCAACATAGACAATATTGACAAGGAAACAAAGGTTCCCTGTCTTGCCTATTTAGAGATCTAGCTCTGAGAAAGATTCATGTTTGAAGGGCTGCAAAAGTACGGAACACAAGATAACGAAAAACAGAAAAGCTGCAAAAAACAGCAACAGTAAAAACACAAGTCCATGATAAACTAAAAGATCTAAGGAAAAGCAATGTATCTTGACTACTCAGAATTGCTCTTACGACTACTCTCTAACAGCAATAAGTTTATTGGTCTAAACAACACAGCGATATCACAGTAGAAACAGTATAAACTAAAAATGACTTCATAAGCAGTAAGCCAAACTAAGTCTTAACTACCACTTCAGAACACAATACAACCAGATGCAGACTTCTCTTTTTCAGCCAAGAAGAAATAGCTCTCAGTTGCACTTCATTTTGACCTCTCTTTACTTGAAGATCGGCAAGAGCTTAAAGAAGGTTGTATCCTAAAGAAAGCTGAAAGCTACAAAATATGTCAAAATAACCAGTCTTGACTAGCTTTTTGACCATTGTTATCTTAAAAACGCTCTCAGAATTTTTTATTTTGGGAGGAAGGACAAATGCCACTTACTCTTTGGATTCCTAGTTTTCGTTGAGACACTTTCAGTGTCTTAAGCATACACTTAACATTCTAAAAACAGTTAAGAATCAAAGTGATAAGTCAGTAGAAAAGGCCCACTGATCTACTGAGAATTCAGGTTCCGATTTTTAGTGCTATTTATAGCTCTTAAAAAAAAATAAGACATGAAACAGACTGTTCTATTGGTCAAAACCCAAACAAATACTACTGGACTCCTAAGTCATTTACTCAGCCCAATGAACAAGACAATGCCGAGCTGATCAGCTTTTACCTCATTTACTCTAAGGGACTGTGCTAATTCCTCCTTGTAAGTAATTAGGTTACTAATTTAGAACATCTTGATTACTGGAAAAAAAAATGGTACAAGCTTGCGTTATGTTCAATTATCCTGCAACAACAATCACTACCTTTAAACACATATATCCAGTTCAATTTCTACTCATTTCCTTCCATTAGTGAGCTTCTAATATTATTTAAACAACATTTAAATGTCATCACATACTAACACTAAGCAATTCCATCACTGCTTGATCCTATAGATTCTACAGAGAGCACATGACATCCACTAATACTATATTTGTCCATTAACACAGGACTAAGTTTGTCTGCTGACATCATGCGTCCTTTCAGACACTGAGTGGGACAAGAGATTTGCTCTCTGAAATAAAACATCTTTTAGCCAATGCAAGATTTGCAGTTAATGTCTATTGAGCACAATGCAGTCATCTGTAACATTTTTTTTTCCTACAAAAGCAAATTTTCTTAGTGAAGGTACACTGCAATAATGCGTGATTAATCTATCTCAACTCTCCTTAACAGTAGCAAAGAAATCAGCAGCAATTTGTTAAAAGGCAATAAACATAGGTGACCAGAAGTTCTCCACCAGGGCACTAAAGGACACTGCATGATCTGAAATTAAGGTCAAGCATTAGTTTTACATACAGCAGTATCAAAAAAAAAGCTGTGATATCCGCTGTGTTGAAGAATTTAGCAACTCAGCACAACTTCAGTACAAAGAAAAAGATGCTTCCCTCTCTAGATTTCTCCCTTGTTACATCAAAGACCAGTTCCTAAATAACTGACCAATAGAGAAGGGGTTAACAAAGCATACTACCTTCAATGTCCTGGATTGTGATAATCATCTCAGTTCAAAAACACTTGGTTTTTACATTTTAATATTCAGGTGAGAGCTGAGTTAACTGATTTCTTTGTCCCTGACCTAACTGACCAAGATTTAGCACGAAGGAAACATCAAGTGAAATCCTTTCTCTTAGTAGTGTTTTTATGAAGGCAGCATGCTAGTTACCTTTTACCTGCCTTTCAGCCTTGAACAATATGAACTCTAAGTTTCATTATTCTTTCCTATACCTCATTAAGTGCAAATGACTCATATATCATCACATGGCTAAGAATAGCCCATACATGCATCACCAACAGCATTTATAATACAAAATTGAAATGAAAAGTGACTCTGTTACGCAGTAGTATACATTGTCTCCCTTTGATCACAGACATTTGTAAACAGAACTCCATAACTAATCAACTCAACTGTTACTGGCACTGCATGCTTCTTTTCCAGTCCTCAGAAACAGAATAGGAATGCATACATTCACCTCCCAGCAACCATTGCCAGGTCAAAGAGCAGTTGCTGAGGTTGCACTGGCACTTCCTGGTTATCAAACATTTTGGGTTTGCTGAATTCAACACTTCAGAGAGCATGACGATACCACCGAAAAACCTCACACTAGGAAAAGGAGAATGCACACTGACTATTCATGCAACAGTTCATGCAAACACAGCTACTTGCTTCAGATGCTAGCATACTCTCTGACGACACAATATTGTGAGTACCCTAAATACCTTTTGTAAAAGATCACTTACCTCTCCTATCACTTTTAACAAATCCTTATCATAAAATCCATTCTGGTTCTGAACTACTTTTTCCCCCAAACACCTTTGAGAGTCTTTGAATTGTCTGTTATGTCCAAGTACAAATGACATTCCCAAAGCTTCCCCAGAAGATAAATCTCCTATTGCAAGACAGGGATGAAATTTATAGTTAGAAAAAGAGAAAACAAAACAATTTTTTTTCCTCAGAATTTCCATCTATTACCTTTTCTTTTGTTAGAATTTTTGAGGGAGATGGGAGTTCATTTTCAGTGCTGATAAATGTAGCAAAAGAATATTGAAGTTTACAGTTATCAGCTAGGAGCTGCACTGTCATGTGCCCATTCTGAAGCCTGTCCGCTAGTCCTAGAGAAGAAATCTAAAACGCAGAAGACTAGAGTTAAACCAAAATCAAGAACTAAAATTGTTAGCATAAAATCACATTAACTATTTCTTACTCAGCATTTTTCATAAGACAATTATGGCCTAGCACAAAAGATACATGATGCAACAGGCAAATTCAGGAAACACAAGGCATTGAGGTGATCTTTAGGTAATAGATAGCAATTGCACTTAGATATAAAAATAACTGTTGCATCATAATTATTCAGTCTTCTATGATGGCGTAACTGCACCAGTGGGCAAGCGAAGAGCCACTGATGTCATCTATCTGGACTTCAGTAAGGCCTTTGACACAATCCCTCATAACATCCTTCTCTCCAGGTTAGAAAGATACAGATTTGATGGGTGGACCGTTCGATGGACAAGGAATTGGCTACAGGATTGACCTCAGAAAGTGGTGGTTAATGGCCCAACGTCCTGTTGGAGATCAGCGACAAGTGGTGTCCCTCAGGGTTCTGTACTGGGACCCATGCTGTTTAATATCGTCATCAATGACTTAACAGTGGGACTGAGTGCACTCTTAGCAAGTTTGTGGGCAGCAACAAGCTGTGTGGTGTGGTCGACATGCCTGAGGGACGGGATGCCATCCAGAGAGACCTAGACAGACTCAAACAGTGGGGCCAGGAGAACCTCATAAGGTTCAACGCAGACAAGTGCAAGGTCTTGCACCTGGGTCATGGCAATCCACATTATCAACACAAGCTGCAGGATGAAAGGATTGAGCCCTGCCAAAAAGGGCTTTGGGTGCATGGTGAGCTGTACATGAGCCAGCAATGTGCCCTCACAGTCCAGAAAGCCAATCACATCCCAGGCTGTATCAAAAGCAGCGTGGCCAGCAGGCTGAGGGAGGTGATCCTGCCCCTCTGCTCTACATCGGTGAGACCTCACCTGGAATACTGCGTCCACATGTGGAGTCCTCAGCACAGGAGAGACATGGACCTGTTGGAGCATGTCCAGAGGAGGGCCACAAAAAATGATCCAAGGGATGGAGCACCTCCCCTATGAGGACAGGCTGAGAGAGCTGGGCTGTTCAGCCTGGAGAAGAGAAGGCTCTGGGGAGACCTGATAGCGGCCTTTCAGTATCTGAAGGGGGACTATAAGAAAGAAGGGGACAAACTCTCAGTGGGGTCTGCAGTGATAGGACAAGGGGCAATGGTTTCAAACTAGAAAAACATTTTTTTATTATAAGGGTGGTGAAGCACTGGAACAGGTTGCCCAAAGGTGGTGGATGCCTTATGTCTGGAGACATTCAGGGTCAGGTTGGACCAGGCTCTGAGCAACCTGATCTGCCCGTAGATGTCCCCGTTCATCGCAGGAGAGTTGTACCAGATGACCTTTAAAGGTCCCTTCCAACTCAAATAACTCTATGATTCTACGAATTAGATCCACAACAGAATCTAAATACCGTGCCACCTGCTAGGCTTAGCCCACAGATAAGCAACCAAGCTCCCCTCCATGATGAAAAGGGCACATTATAGATGCTGTTCAAATGACAGACTCAACATGAGTAGAAATTGGCAAATTCAGACAAGAATACAACTAAAGAGAAAGCTCAGAAACTTAATTCCCCAGAATTTAGCATCATGTTAGAAAAAACTCTCTTTCATCATTCAGAACTGTGCCTGCTAGCAGGAGACCTAAGTTCAAATCACCAGCCTGCACCTGATCAAGCTTCCTGCCAGCCAGTCCCTTCCTGAGTATTACTCCTTCAGAACAAAACTGGCTGGCAGCTGGAAGTGTCTTGCATCACAACACCCTCTGGCCTGGCAGTTTGGGCCTTCCCTTGTAAACTAACAGATGTGGGTTTTAAGTGCCCCAAACAGTAGAGGTGTATGAACCCAAATATCAACATACTGGCCAGGTACTCAAACTTGCCACATTTCCTACTTCAAAGAATAGGAGCATTCTTTGTACAATTCTGCACTACTAATAATACTAATTCTTGTTTTCTAATTTAACTGATGCAAACGTCTAGTCAGAGCATTTTTTTCTTCCTACACAGCTATGTGTTAGTGTGCAATTAGATATCCTTGCAGCAGTAAACAGCTCTTTACAAATAGATACACACAGATTAGCATTTCCCATTAAAAACAAAACCAACAGCAACAACAGCAGAAAATAAAACAACCAAAAAACCCCACGAGGCTTATTTTCAAATACCCTGGTATCTAAACTACTTATGTAGTTATAATTTTCTTCTTTGGGTTTTACTTCCTATATAACGTAACTACACTTAAAACATTTTATCATATAGTTACGCTGGAAGTGCAGAAGGAGGATGCGTCCATAAAATACTTCCGCCACGTGTGCTGAAGAAAGCTGCGAACCAGATCACAATACAAGCATCATTTTGCCAGCGTACGCAATTTTAAATCACAGAACACTCACCTTAAAACAGTTTCTGCTATCACAGCTGTAACAGCAACCATTTTCAAATATATGAATGTCTCTTTGCCCGTTAATAAAAGCAGAACAATACAACAGTATTTAATTAATATTTACAAAAAGTCTTGAGGCTTTCTGACAAATGACCAAAGTTGTAATTACTGTTCCAAATACCGTAAGGTCAAGCCCTTCTGCAACCCTACCCACTGCGTTAAAGGAATACTTTAAAGGAAAAAAGAGAAAATAGAAGACAGTTGCTAGAACATTTAAGAATTTTAAGCATAACACATGATTAGAAATATGGATCCTGTTATCTAAGAAGTAGCAGACTGCTTGAAATCACAGACTTCAGAATTCTGGAAGCCTAACCTTGCAGAAGAATGCAGTCAATCAGAAGTGCACACCGGAACAAAATGAGTCACTGCAACAGGTAGCTACAACTGCCAGTATGTGATGTTAAGACCCTGTCTGTAGGGAGACATCATCACAGAATTTCCATCTGAAAATGCTGCAGAATTCTTAAAAAAATGTGACTTCAAACTAAAGCAAGAGATTTTAATTAAAGCATTACATTGTTAAGAAAATACAATTATTCATATAGAAAACAGATCCAAATGAACTTTAGACTACATCAAGCCTTCTGTGTCCATAACCCTCAGCATGAATGCCAACCTCCAGGTCGGGTTTTCGGCGTTCCTACATCAGGTATTGTTGTGGTAATGACAGACACCCGACACCCCTCAGTGGCTGAGCAACTACTGCAAATTCCTAAGGAAGTAAATCAGCCCAGTGAAGAAACACTTCAATTTACATCTTCAAGTTAGCTGGGATCTTTTGAAAGCAGTTTTAACAAAAACTAGGTAAAACTCTCACTTCACCATCACCCGGTTCTATACAGCAACAACTGCTGTCTGCAGCTGTTCTGCACAGCACAAGGCGACACAACAAGCATTGGATGCAAAGCTGGAAAGCGCTGCTTCAAAAAGGGTTCAGCCATCAGGTACTGGCACTTAACTCTGCATTACTGTATTAACAGTAGTGCTAATTAAATTTAACATTCTAGTACGCTGGTTCACAAAGTGCTGCAATATAAATATTTGATGCCTCGTTAATCCACCTACAACACTAACCATTAATTAACCTCTTAGCACATGAATTACAGAGGGTTTTTTGGATCGCAGCACGTTGGAAAACAGTTAACATGTACAAAACACGGCCAGACTCGAAAGGTTATTAGAAGATATTCTGAATATTTTTGAGAGATTCAGGAAAAACACCTCAAACCTCCAGAAAAAAGGGCTCTTTAGAGCACGTGGAGCTGTGCACTGAGTACCACTCCCATCACTTTTTAAAAGTTTGCCTGCAGTCACCCATCTATCGACACCTACACGGTACACAAGTATCCTGTCACAGGAAGTCGGCTGTGTGGCCAGTTTATGCCTAAGTAATTCTGTTAAAGAGGCTTTGAGAATTACCACGGCCCTAATGGATGTTTTCCGAACACGTCCCTCATTAAGTTCTTTTTCAGGGATCTGCTTCACGCAAGAGCCGCCTAAAAAAGCTGTTGTAAGCACCTGTACACATACGTATCCTTACAGCCGACGGTTTCCAAGGAGGCCACGCACCAAGCGATGCCATTTTCCGGCTCGGACCTTGCCGCTGCTGCCCCACTCCCGCCCCAACGGCCTCGGCCCCTCGCTCAGCAGCACTC
>WBMW01005934.1:3543806-3601708 GCA_013396635.1 Penelope pileata
CGGTTGTCTCCAACGGCTGCCATCGTGCTTCCATGGGGAAGGGGCTCGCCTCAGCTCCCTTTGGGGGGCCGGGCAGGACACAGAGTAGACGTTGCTCTGTGCTGCTGTTTCCATCCTCCCGCACTCCTGCTGCATCTCTCCGCCACAGCTCCCTCAGTACCCCGTGAGGCACCTCTCTGTGCGCTGAAGGGAGCCGGCTCCTGCTGGCGTCTGCCCTGAGCTCCGTGCCGCTACCGCCCCTTTCACCTCCGCTCTCCCCCCTAGGCCCCGTGCTCCCCACGGAGCTGCTGACAGCCTTTTCTCTAGCTGGGTTTGCCCCAGCCAGTTTTGGACCTCGTATGGGCAGGAAAATGTTTACTCACATCTGAGAATGTGCCTGTGAGGGAGTGGAGACTAAGGTGCAGACAGTGCCCGGAACAATGTCTGGAAGAGCAGAGGTAAGAGGGCATTAAAAGCAGTTTTACTAGGTTGTCTGTGACTGCATTTTACAGAACCACAGAAACGTATCTTAAGCACTGCAGTTTGCTTTGAGCTGACAACTATATTCCCACCCCTCATGTTTCAGGCTAGCCTGCCTGATCATTTTCTGAGGCATTAAGAGAAATGTTACACTTAACAAAACCTGAAAATAAAAAGGCTTTCTTAAACCACTAAAAAGGGTTAAAAAGATACCTTTCCATTGTCCATCTCTCTTTTCTTTTTAATCATTTACAACTTTTTATCATTCTCCATAGTGAAATTCAGGTAAAGACTTTCACCTTACAGTTAACCATATGCCACGTTTTCTTTGGATCCCTTCTAAACACACACTCATGCGCTGATTATTCAAGTCACAAAACCAGATCCCATGGTTTTCTTTTCTTACCGTGTAAAAAGTCTAATTGGCTTGACATGAACGTACAATCTGCCCAGTGACCTACAGATGAAACTATGAAAGCATTCTACCTTTTCACAAAGTGGCTCGAACTTCCTGGGATGCCTTTTGGTTTGCTATTTTCAGAACATTGTTTTGTTTGCTCTTCTCAGAGTAGTAATGCTTTGCAATTGCGCTTAACCAGTTATTTCCAGTCTCACCAATAAGTGAGCAGTGGAAGAACTGTGGCACTGCTCGATATTTAACTATCAGTGGATTGCAGTTATTTACTTGGGAAATAAAAATGGAGGGAAAATGTGATGGTAGTTATTCATTTCTAAGCAGCACCAAGGGTGATTCTCTTCACCTGCATATGAAAGTAGTGGAAGTTCACGTGAACCTTTTTAAAAAAAGGTTTGTCAAAACATCTTTGTCAAAAAAACTGAATACCAGAAAGGACTCTTTCAAAATATGATACCTGTCTAGAAGACATAATGGCTACAAAAGGCACAGAGATTTAGCAGTTGGCTGTTCACCATTGCGATCCTCATCCAAACTGATCTCTAGTTCAATATCTTTTCTACATCTAAGGTTAGGATGAACAGACAAAACAAACAAAAAAACAAAAAAATCAACCAGAAACCCCTCAAGAAAACCCCAAGAATTCTTATTACAGCCTCCCTCATCTGACAGCACTGGCAGAAAGTCTCATTGCCTGTAGTTTGCGTGGTGTCCTAATGCCAGTTTTTATACTGTGATAAGGGAGTTTTCTTCAATACGTTGTGCAGTTTGTTGTAGAGCAGAGAAAGATTTACAACAGTTCTAGAGTTTCTCTTCCCTCCACTTTGTTCTCTTGTGTGTGTGTAGCTGAAGTTTTCATCTTTTGCCAGAATGGATTGGCAGACCAGGTTAAGACTGAGCTTGGGATACCTCTTGGATATATCTGCTTAAGGATCTGTTTGTTTCTTTGGTAACCAATCTCCTCCCTCTGGCTTTCACAAACCCTAATATTAGCCTTTGCCCAGCTGGCAAATCCATTCATAAGATGCTTGAATGAGGCGTGCTTGGCTAATTCTGTCCAACAGATTAAAATATTCCATCAGGCCAAGAAGTACCTGAAGATACCTGAAAATGTTTCACAACAGAGCACAGGATCAGCAGCATTACTTGTAAAGCGTCAGATAACCTCTCTCTTTTAAATCATCATGTTAGCAATTTAAATGGACAGATCTGCTGCTTCATTTTGTCTTGTGGGTGCTGTTTGATAGTGTACAGAGAACACAAAAATTGCTGTGGGAAAAGCAACATTTTGAATTTAACAAAATATGCAAATTAGAAACAATAGCTGTAAAGAAAGAAGGCAAATAGGAGGATGAGGAAGGACAATGGAAAGACAATTGATTGGGAAATCAGAGCTTTTAGTCATTTGTTTCCTCTTAGCTGCCTAGTTTTTCATATGAGGATCTACTAAGTAATTAGAAGATTACTTACCAAAGTATTATAAACAAGCCATTCTGTCTCTTCTTCAAAGTTTCCGATGGTTAAGCAGAAGGGAACTATAAAGAAATATGCAGCTGAAACCTTTTGTGAGCTTGGATCTTAGAACACCTTGGTTTTAGAGGTGTGATTTTAATGCTATTATTATCAGTGGTTGTGGGATCATTAGAGCATTTTTGGAGTTACAGAACCAATGTATTTCAGGTAACTTAATTTATTATTGAAGAAGAACCTTCTGTTTTAAGATTGATGCATTCATTCCACAAACAATTTTTTTTTTTACAAAGAATATATTTAACTTTGGTTAACTGAATTTTACATGTTAGTGTCACTGTTGGCCAATGAGGTGGTGATATAACTGCTGATCAGGCTAAATCTGGCTGATTGCGATCAACAGAAAAATAAATATTTCTGTCAAGCTCAGACGTCAGCCAAACAGAGGACAAAACGTTTTCTTTGAAACCATTGCCCTCTGGAGGGGGAATGAAAAATCACAGAAGGATTAAGTAAAAATTCCCCTTTATGTCACTGTGTGCCTGAGTTTATGTTTTACTGGTGCAAAAAGGAATGCTCAGACAAAAGACCCACAGTGGCCACAGTGCTTATGTCAGTGAAGGCTGAAGGAGAACTAATCCCCATCTGTCTGCCCCATTACTCTCCTCCCCTTTATCTCTAAACTCTTTATCACTAAACTCACTGAACAACCATTCTACAACAGATGTACTTTCTCTTCCAACTTCATCTTGGATCCCTTCCAAGCTGGTGTCATCCCTCTTTATCTGACAAAATCATTTTTTATGCAATCCCTAAAGAATTCTTGCCTTCCTGATGTCAGAGTCTGTGTTCCATCCTCTTTCTTAACCTTTCTGCTGTTTTTGTTATTATCTTGACACTCTTTTTCATCTTCTTGCAAGGTTTTGAGAAATTGTCTTCTCTTACATTTTCTCTCTAATTTCGTGTTTGGCATCAATTTAGATAGGCTATTTTCCTCCTATCTCCAAGAACTTTACAGAGATTTTTCTCTTGGCCTTTAGATATTGACAGTTTGTGTCTTGGATAATCACATTTAAATGTCACCTTTAAGTGAATATGAATGAAAATGAGCTGCTTCATTCTCAGACTTATCCCTGTATTGCAGGGGGAATGACAATGTTCTTTCCATTTTGATTTATAGCAATATGATGTCTCCTGACTACAGATCTGTTAATTGTTTTAAATAGGGCACCTGAATCACAGAATCACAGAATTGTAGGGGTTGGAAGGAACATCTAGAGATTGTCTAGTCCAGATGAACCAGTCACCTGAAAGAATGTAATGTCAGTACTAGTCCACCTACAGAGCTAGCTGTATCCAGTATCTAGTATTTCAAAGACGAATGCAAAATACACAAGTCCAGAAGCTAGATTATATGTTAGGCAAGAAAAAGAAATCTCTTGGCCTCCACAATTCAAGAACAGAAACCTTGAATTTTGAAGTTAATACAGCAAATCAATGTCTTTTCAGCCTTGCTTGAGCTATGACAACAAATATCAAGGATTAAAGTATAGTAATGTTTTGGGAGGGGTTACATTTGGAGTGGTGGTATTTGTCTTCCAAGAAACTGTTACTCAGGATGAGCCCTGCTTTCCTGGAAATGGGTGAACATCTACCAGCCAACGAGAAGCAGCAGATTATTTCCTCTTTTTGCCTTGTGCACACAGCTTCTGCTTCACCTAGTGAACTCTCTTTATCTCAACCCACAGGTTCTTGTACTTGCTGATTCTCTCCCCCATCCCAGTGTGGGGAAAGTGAGTGAGTGGCTGTGTGGTGCTGAGCTGCCTGACAGAGTTAAACCACAGCACCACCTAAGGAAAATACTTAAGTGGTAATTCCTAATGAATTAAGACATTTGTGGTGTTTAGATTCTCCCTGGGTGAGGTCATCTTTCCTGAAAGGCAGCTTAACAGTGGTAATTATATTAATGATGGGACCCACCTATCTGATAATGCTGCATTATAAGCTTTAGTTCTGTGTATTTATTTATTCAAAAGTAAGTCACTGTAGTATACTGCTTACATATTGTATGAACCAGAAATGCGATAAATCTTTTTCCTGAGAATAAATTTGATATAGAGGAAGACAGCTATGAGATACTGTAAAATATACACAACCAACACCATAATTCTACTTCTTGTTCCCTTTTTCTAAATCTCCAATGAAATAATCTTTCACACTGTATTTTATTATCAGTCTTGTTTGGTATAGGCTTTCTGCTTGTGCATCTCTGTTATACTTCGTTGCCCTACAGTTAACTAGCACTTGCTGAAAACTCTTGATTTCAAACCAAAATATGTAACACCTCTTGAAGTCTGGATTTCTTAATTTTCTGTCCCCTCAACTGCGTGATGTACTAGAATTAAGAAACAATCTCAGCCAACAATCCTTAACTTTTGAGATGAATATGGGCATCTAGGTGGCTGCTGGGTGCATTGCTTGTATACTGTCAGAAAAAAAAAGTCCTTTGTATATACCACTTTATCATATGCATGAATCTGGAGTGTCATGGCACAGTGGAAACAAAGGTACGGCATCCAGTCCCTTTGTAGATATCCCTGCTGATCTCAGACATACGATGACAGCAGGTTTTCATTACCTCTTCTTGGGCAACAGAGGCACTTTTCAGATGCTTTATTTGTGAAAATGTGTTGTTATAAGGGACAGCACCAAAATATACTTGTCATATGTTGCCATAAGCAAAGCCAGTATGCTTAATTACCTTTCTCAAGATAGCAATAGCAGCTACACAGTCATCTTTAAGGAAGGAAGACATTGTTTTCATACTGACAGAATAATAATTTCCACATAGCCACGTGGAGCAATATGGATGGCATTCATTATCCTTGGATAAATCTGTGAGCTACAGTGCAAATTCCATACCATTCTCATGAATCTGCATCTTTACAGAAAATTGCAGAGGAAATGAAAGTCATTCAAACTGAAAACTGTTTTGGAGCTTATTACACATTAACACCACTTCATTTTGTAGCATTTCCTAAAAAGTGTAATCAAATACATTATGCTTGGTAGCTCTACTACTTGCACGATCTTCAGTGACTGTCATTCTCCCAGCAGTTATTTTTCTTTCAGAGGAGCTGATAGCCTGCATTGGTTTCTTGAGCCAACACTGCATACCAATCTACTGAATCAGCTCAGTGTAAGACTGTCTTGGTATGTAACCCAGCAAGCATCCGTGCTGATTTATTTTTCTTTGCTCCAGGTCCTGTGATTAAGAGTATTTTTTATTGCATTTGCAATGCAAGCAATTTAACTTTCTTCCTATTGATGTAGTCTGGGAAACATGATACTCTGAAGTTACTTATTCTTTGCAGTGCCGACTGAGAGCATTTTAGATTGTATTTCAGTGAACTGAGGCTGAACAGTACCATTTGCATGGTGCTGCGGTCCTTTGTGTCCCTTCAAGGTCTGTCAGTGTTGCCACAGGTTAGGGTACTTCACATTACAAGAGTTACTGTTTCTGGCAGCACAATATGTTGTTCTGAAACTGATCTTGGTTTCTGCAGATGAAGGACTATATCTACAGAAACACAATGTTCCAGAGTTGTAATTATTCTACTAAATGTTACATTGCCAGCTTAATGACTTCTGAACAACTGTCACAAGCTTTAGTAGGTATCTTTGTCCCATTTATCACAGTATAATGCAAGTCTTTGTAGAAGTGTTTGGTCAATTCTTCCATCCTTGCTCATCAGCTTGTCTTCTGTTATGACAAATACATGTAATTGGGACAAGTATATTTACTTACAACAATTTAGCTCTGAGAATTCAAAAGAATATAGATCTTTTATGTTGTTTCCCATCTGAAAGTCACTCCTCTCAAAATACACTTGGACATCTGATCCATTTGTTGTAAGATTTTCATTTTTTCCCTAGGACTAGATTATCTGTGGTGGCCTTATGCATTGGCAGGTTGTTCAGATGCAAACTATTTTTTTTTATTGTAATAGGTTATGTGTGATGCTTCCCAGACATGGTATTTAACTTTTGAGAGAGGTATTTCCAGTTAAAACTTTAATTCATTGCATTCCACTTTATGTTACCTACTATACGCAGTATATCTTGATATGAAACAAGTCATAGTTGTTAATTCTGTGCCAGTAAAACAATTGTTTCTGATTAATTCATACACATTTGAATGCAGGATGCTTTATTTAAAAGTAATCAAAGTATGTATCATTAGTTTTCCAGTGATCTACAATTTTTATTTTGTTTTCTTCTCTTTTGTAAAGTCAACAACAGTAAGCATCTGCAGCCAGACTCTGGAGACAGT
Source organism: Penelope pileata (assembly GCA_013396635.1). Classification (NCBI taxonomy): domain Eukaryota; kingdom Metazoa; phylum Chordata; class Aves; order Galliformes; family Cracidae; genus Penelope; species Penelope pileata. Next base: position 3,550,484 of record WBMW01005934.1, read on the forward strand.
AGTGAAGATACTGTTAACTGCTCCTTGTTCTTGCAGGATTTTATGTTTGTTCATGGAGTGGACAACAGCACTTCATAAATCATGTATCATTGCAACACTCACTATCCCTGAAGCAGAAAATATACTGTACAGCCATTTTCTCAGGGACCACCTAAAAATTTTTCTGTCAGAAAATGCAACTTTGTTCATTTGATAAATAAAATATGAAAAGTTTTTCCACCACGGTAATTAACACAGGAGTTTCCAACAACACTGAATGGTATTTCAGTCTTGTTCATGTTTTTGGTGATATCTAGAATTTGAATTTACCACCACTTGCTTCATATGGCATTGTAGGTTGCAATCTGATTACATGCATGCTGCCCTCAAAGAGTATTCAGATAATTTATATTCTCAAGGAACAGTAGATTGGCATTTGTCTTCTTGGAAGCTATGAATTACGTATATCCTCTGTGCTCTCTTTCTCTCGTACCAAGACTGACTCAGTGGTCCTGTGCTCTATGGATTACAGTGCCCAGGTAAATGCAGAGTAGACATGTTCTTTATTGTAGGTTGTTTGCCTTTTGTAGCAAGTACAGCCTCAGAAGATATTTGGCTGGCTTAGTGTCAAATGCTTAGTAGCACAGCAAGTATGATCTGTAAAAACTGCTGCTCAGTATTCCAAAAGGATAGCAGTGCTTATAGTGTCTAGATAATAACAATAGTAGCAATGATACCTGATTCTTATATAATGGTTTTCATTAGTAGATTGCATGATGATTTTCAATGGGGGTCTAGCTGTCCTCATTCTACAAATGAAGAAGCTGAGGAAAAAGAGGATAAGTGATTTGCCCACATTCATCGAGAAGCTCACTGGCAGAAACAACATCTGCGTTAGTATGATTTTGTGCCCATGGCATGGTATTGCTCCTCTATCACTTGCTCCCCTGCAATGCTCGGAAAATTGCTTACATGAGAAATTTTCCCAACGCTATTTAAAGTGTAAGACATACTCAGGCATTACTGTTAATTCACATGTCAATTTCTTTGCTTTCTGCTGCACATTACGAAGTCTTCTCCCTGAAAAATAGCCTCAGTCACTGAAAAATGTAGATTCTACTGTCAGGAACAAAATATGTTACTGCTAGTTGTGAATTCATATTTGAGAAATGCAAGGTTTGTGTTACAGTAATAGTTTTGCAACAGTAAATTGTAGAATTGAAGTCTGCAGCATAATTTTTTCCTCTGTATGTATATCTTATCCCTATTTTAACTGCATCTGACGACAGGATGCTTTGCTTTATTTTCTTTTATTCCTTCTTGCTGACAAATCACCTGGAATATAACTTGAAGCAGCTTAAACTTGACTTACTGCCACTCTTTTGGTTTCCTGAAAACAAAACAAACCCACAATAAGGATGAGCTCAGAACAGTGCAGGAAAGTAGAAAGTTAAAGAGAAAAAGAAGCAGGAGTCAAAAGGGAGAAAAGGACAGAAAAGATAAACATACACCAAGAACCACAAAGTTCTTGACCAGAGACAATTATTTCCAAACTTCTCTGATTGTTTCTCTGTTCGGTCTATCGATGGTAGAGAGTTTACTACAATTTCTCTGTATTCCAAACTGGCCTTTTCCCAATCTTTCCCATGCTATTCTCCTTCAGTCACTCCTACAAACTACTTCTCACCTACTCACCTAAAAGCAGAAATAATCTGTAGTCCTTACAGAACACCTGAGAGGCATAAAAAGTCTGTGCGTAGCTAGTATGAGTTGACATGATATTGGCATACTCCTCAACTGCCTGGTGGTATGTGGAGGTCATTTCCATTCTCTACTGAAAGCTGATCAGCAGACTGAGAAGCAAACAGTCTGCAGTAAACTCAGGGAGAACAGATGCTGCCTTTGCCTCAACATGGCAAATCCAGGAATAAGTAGCAGAAGGGAGAAGTATGATCAGCAAATGATGAAAAGGAGGAGAGACAAGGCACAGAGGAAGAATACATCTCTGAAGAAAGGAATAGTTTAAAATGAGGAAGAGACACAGAACAGGATTGAAAGAATGTGGAAGGTGGGAGAAAGGATATTCTGGAGTTAGAGAAAAGGAATAGGCATCAGGGGAAAGGTTAAAGGCTGTGAGTGAGTGACTGAGAAAAAGGCATGCTTAGACACTGAGGAAGACACAAAGACAGTAGCAGAAAAGAGAGAACAATGGGAAATGCTTTTAGCTAGGACAAGGAATTGCATGCAGCCCACTGGCCAGCTGAAAAGAGGAGCACGCAGTAGCATCATGTTCACAAAAGATGAGGTTGATTGGACAAGAGATGATTCAAACTTTTGTAACTTAGTAAAATTGAAAAGTATGTGGAGTAAGACCACAAAAGCTTTTGCTCAAGAGACTGATTCACTCACATGCAGAATGATCATAAGTTTAGACAGGGAGTAAGGGGCATCAGTGAGCTAAGTGGATCCAGTTTTTGTTGTTGCTTGGCAGGCCTAAGTAACAGTTCTTAATCACTGTCAAGAAACAGAGCCTTACAAACAGGGGGAGTGGTGAACAGTAGTACAGACTGTCTTTCAGATGCATGCTTGTTCTAGCTGAATATTCTACAGAGATTTGTACAGAAATGCTGGTTGTCAAAAAAGACACTAATGTTAATCCCATATGATATTGAGGAGATTGCTCCACATCTTGCTAGGAATATGGGTTCAGACCTCATGATTGAGGACACTGCAGGCTGGCTGGAAGCAAATTTGTGCTCAGCTGTGGGCTTTTGGGAAACCTTACGGCACACTGGAAGAGGAGATATGGGCCAACATTATCTCTTTGCAACATCCTCGCATGCAGCTTTCTGACCCTTTCCACTGTACTCTTCCTCTGATTTCGCAGTGATGTTGCACAGCTGACATCAGCTAAACAAGTCAAGTGATAAGTCTTCTTCAGAAGAAACCTGACACTGAACCCTGCAAAGTGAGGTGTGATCAGAACAGGAACGGAGCGCAGGGTACTTCCTGAAAATATTACTTTGCTTTCATACAAATGCTAATCTAGTAGCAATATAGAAACACTTGTTCTAAACAGCTTTCAGCTCATGAAGTTTCAGCTTCTGTCACCTATTATTGAAGTAAGAATAGCAATGGCAAAACAATCAAATATCAGAAAAAAAACTGTCATACCTGAAGATTGTGATATTTTTTCTTTTTTGGGGTTCATTTTGTCTGTCCTAAAAATAAATTTTAAAAAAGTTCAGGAAAAAACACAATGTTATTGCAGTCAGCCAAGGGAAGAATGCTATTGCCAAGAAACTCAGAAAAAAAACTTATCCTAATAATCTCATTATGTACCAGTATTAATAGATGCTATTTTAAACTCTTTCAGTCAGCAGTAGAAGCATCTATTGCTAAATAATGCAGTAAGCCTTGCTTTGAAGCATAGGCACATGGGAATGGTCTTTCAAAAGAACCTGATCATCTGAGAAGCCAAAGTCTGGGTACTTGGAAACCCCGCCCTGTATTCTCTTTAGCTTCCCGATCCACTTAAAACATCAGGAATATCACAGTCTGCAAAGGAGTTGCAATACGTTTTCTGAAAATAAAACCACAACGCATTTTAATTTTCAAAGTTCAGCAGCAGAAACCAGGTATATCAGAATCATTTCCCAACCATACCTACCTGCTTTTCCTCTTCTCTTTGCTTTTGCTCTTTATTGTATCCAGAGGATCTGTAGTCTTTAATCGCATGGTGGTTTCTTGCCTGGTTGCTTCCTGGGGAATGTTGAAGGTCACCCCTTCTCTTCCACTCTCTTTTTTTGGACCCACAGTACCTGAGAGGGGAACTTGGTTGGAAGAGGTTTGTTCAGTAACAACTTCCTCTGTTTTGGGAGTAGGCACGTTTTGTGGGTTATCACACTAGAAGAAAAAATGAAAGCTTAACAGACACAGTAGCACGAGTAATTAAAAATGCTCTGCACAGAACTGATCAGCACAACAGGAGCTCTGTGATAATTTCCTATATACTAGTCCTTTATATACTGAATATTCAGTAAACGTTTGCCTTCTACCTGTCTGGCTGCCCACTGTAGCATTCACTTCAAGAATTTTCTCTTTCTGTCCTTTGAATAGTTCACATGCCCTTGCCCTCTTTGCTTATTAGTTATCAGTTTCTACATTGCTCTGAGCTGTGCCATGTCTTTCTTTCTCTACTTTTTTTCAATGGGTTGTGGAATTCTGCCCCAAAGATCCCATTTAAGAACGCACCCCTATCTGTGAGGAAAGATTAAATATTGAATGTTATGTGGTATGGCATTTGTTGATTTTTAGGATTTTATCAGGCCTGGGGTGCAGCCAGCATTCTCACCCCTTTTGCCCTGAATTCTGTAAAGAGTTTACAACAAGCCAGCTCTTTTGATAAACAGAACTGCAGATCCTTCAAAGCACACAAAAGCTTTAGCTGGAGAGATAGTAAAGAATATTGATACAAATTATATTTTCTAATCGTTCAGCTTGAAGATTTGATATCTATTTGTCAAAGACTTACATTTTCTGGTAGGTTGTTTGGGCTGGGAGCTTTCTCATGACTTGTGCCAGAATCCTTGCATATTACATTGACTTTGGTATTGCTAGTATCTTCTGGAGGTTTCAGGAGAGAGATGAGCTGCAGCCAGTGGTGGAATAGTTGCTGTTGCTGGTCTGGTGGGGCACAGAGCTCTAGATAATAGGAACGGCCATTTACCAATTTTAACATGAGTTGTTGCTTGTCTGTGCTGTGGACAGAGAGTTCCACAAACTTCAAGGGCAAGAACCTTAGAAAAAAAGAAAAAAGAAATTCATCATTAAGCTCAAGTAGAGACTTCTCTCAAATAAGATATTATGTCTGTCAGACCTGAAGATAAAATAAGACTACAAGTCAAGAAATTGTAACAGGGAAAAGCTGTTGCATAGATTTGGACACCCTTCTTTGAGTCACTCTGACTTTGGAAGAAATGCTAAGCAGCAGTGCACAAAATGGAGTCAAAGGATGTCAGCTTCTTTATAATGCCTTTATACCACTGCCTTTTCCCCTGACAGTCCTGTGCCTCCAATCTTTCCACCAGTTTTCATCTTCTGGTATGTTTAGAAAAAGGCTTGTTAGGTCTTTTCCAATCATCATCCATCTGTGTGTATGTGGGTAGTGTTGGCCTGAAACGATGACCAGAGTGGGGCCTAAAGGTACGTACTTAAATTTCAGTGATCCTCCTGACTTTACTGTGTTAGTGCTGGAAGAAACAGTGCAGATGTGAAGTCTGTTAATAATCTGATCCTTAAAAGGAAGGAGACACCATATGGAAAGGAGAAATGCATACATGTTTCTTAAATGCTCTTCAAGGACTTATTTAACCCTTCTCAGTGCTCACTCACCTGCTAAGTGCTAGTTGTTCTACTTGGGATGGCTGCTCTGAGAATTTCCGGAAATTTGCCATAATTTCCTGTGGGGAAACAGGCACCTTGTGTGCTAGCAGCACCCCATGAGGCATTGGTGAACTGGGACTGGCAGCACAGATGCCAATGGTCACGCAGGTTGGTCGATTATGGACATTAATCAGTTCTCCTCTTCGGTTAACCTGAACAGAAACAAAAAAATCTACACTGACATTTGCCATGAGATCTCTCAGAGAATATGTAACCAAGATATTTCCCAGGAATGTGGAATAATGAGACAGGTACATATATGAATGAAAAGAGAGGAAAGAAGTTGAACCAGGATAAAGGAGGACTGGAAATCACTGGTTCTTATGTGGTCCCCATCAGTAAGTATCTGACTGCTGAGATAAGAAAAGTCTTGTGTACCATTATCTTGAGTTTCTTTTAGTGTAAACGTTATGGAAGAGACACTCTTTTCTGATGATCCACTGTCTTTGTCAAAATTACTGTGATATTAATGAGACCCCATTTTGAACCAGGATCCTGCTAAGTGCTGTAAAAATACAGGATGCAAAAAGATCACAGATAACTTACATTTAATTACAAACCTAAGTTACGGAAAAAGGGAAATGAGAAAACTCAAAGAAATAACATGATTTGATCATTCATATTGATTTATCTACCGCTATCAGAATTTGCTTTTGATAGACATCAGAGAAAAATGAGGAACTTGAGGGATAACAGTGTATTAAATTAGTGGATATCTAGTAGAAGCTCTTCCCAAGTGTGAGACGCAGAATGTGAAAAAAATAGATCAAAGACTGTTATTTTTTACATATTAATATGAACGAGTCAGTGATGAAGCTGTTTTCTCAGGCTGATTGTTTAGGGCAACAACCTCTGAGAGTAAATGGGGTCTAATAAATAAAGCAGGGATCAATCAAGTACCTTGGAAATAGAGACTTGCAGCTAATTAGCTTTCTGTGTATGTATCAACAATGCAAGATTGAGTTAATCAAGGCAAGAGCAAAGGGTGTTGCAATTATCACAGTGAGGTTACAAAATCCTATGAAAGAAGCTCTATTGATGTACATCATGCAAGTGAAATTCACGTTTTAGATACACAGTGAATGTAATATGCAGACTGTTGCCAGGGTTGTGCTGAATTCTGTGGCTAGTGCTTAGGGTAAGTGACAGTCAAGGATATTGAAAGGAGGGAGTAGTGGGGAGATGACTGAGGAAGGGTAGCAGCTGTTTAGGTTAGGCTGAACTAAAGTTAATGGCTAGACAGCCTTAATGAGCTAGCACTGAACCAGAAAATTGCCAGAACTGTTCTAGTAGTTCCTACAGGAAGGAGTAGGGACTGACAAAGAAGGGTGAAAACATCACTCTTTGCTGTCCTCTAATTTTGAGCATTGCTGTTGCTGAGTTTCTGGACCATCATCTGTACAGTGAGAGCAAAATGAGCCTGTGTGAGAAATTTTACACCCATATGCATGTATTAAATGATAATCAGTGCGGTGGGAAAAAAATGAATGAGGAATAACTGTTTGGCAGAGGAAGGGAGAAATAAAGGTAGTTTACTGGATCAATTTTATATTAAGTGTGCCAAATAATATCATTTGAATGACTTATTTTTACCTGGACAAACTTGCTTTCAAACATGGGAGCAGAGGTAAAAGGAGCATATTCTCCTTGGTTAAGAAGTCTTCGAAGGTCACCTATGATTGATTTCTGACTTGAAATAATGGTCTTAAAATCAAGCTTACTATTCATTTTGCCTGTCCACAAAACAGATATAAATTTACATGTTAAAAGGAAAAGAGATAGAAAAGCTTATAAACTGGGACTATGAAAATAAATATATTTTATTTATTATACTAAAGATCACAACCTTTCCCCTGAATACACACATTTTTAAGAACATACAGTCTCAAGCGCAAAGGGGAAGTTAGTACGACTTTCTCACAGTTCTGGACTTCTCTTTTTACCAACATTCTTTTCATCTTTTTTTTTTTTTTTCCTTTAAACATGAATATAGTAACATACTTTACAGATGATAGAAACCCTTGGGCTGTTCTCAGTGCTAGTCTAAGATGGTGGTTTCTGTATTTGTGCCTCATGGATCACGTTTGTGTTTGTTAGGAGTGAAGAAGATGAAGATGCCCTGAAGTAAAAATTCTCCACCAGCTGACTGAGTGGACTAACACAAAAGCTAGAGAGTAACGTAATATTAATTGCCTCACAGGGAAAAATGATAAGTAAAGGTTATTCATTAATTAAATTTCCTAAATCTTTATTAGAGAGATAATAAGCTATTATATCAAGTAGATACAAAGGTCAAATGATTAGTTCAAGACTGTAAGTGACAGAATGCCAAAAAGAATAGAAATTTCCTACCCTGTATTTTTGAAAAAGAACCCAGATGTAGTAGACTTCAACTTCCCATTCATACCTTGTTTCACTTACATAAGTCCATTGCTTAGCTGGAAGAGTACATATATGGAAAGAGAAGACACGTGTGTATTAATCCCTTCTGCGGAACCCACTGGAATTCTCCCAGCTCTAGAAACTCATGACTGGCAGCATCAGGCACAGTGAAGAGAGGCAACGTGTGAATGCCTGAATGTGAGGCAGCAAGTTTTGTCATAATAAGCAGGTAGGCTGGATTGAAAGAACTCAGTTCCATCACTGCTGGCATCACAATACATTGCTTGGTTTGTGCTCTCTCAACAGTCCTGGCAGCAATTCCTTTTCTTAGTTGAATCAGGGCACAGTGGTAACAGGTAGCACGGATTTCTCTGTAACACAAACACATTAAAGACATGATAGCATCAGAGATTTTTGCATTGATACAGTCCTCTCAGTGCAGGTTGTCAGGGAACACCAGCAAGACTAGGCCTGCTCTATGAGGGGTGATGAACTGGGAGTCAAGGATAACCTCAGCAGAAGTATTGCCCTTAAAAGCCAGGATACAGTCCTGCAAACCAAGCCCACTGACAGGCCCAAGTGAGACAAGACAAAATGAGATTGAGACAAGTAAGGAACAAGACTGAGTCCATAGAATCATAGAATCCTTAGAGTTGGAAAAGGCCTTTAAAGGTTATCTAGTCCAACTCCTCTGCAATGTACAGGGACACCTATGGCTAGATCAGGTTGCTCATAGCCTCGTCCAGCCTGACCTTGAGCATCTCCAGGAACAGGGCCTCCACCACCTCTCTGGGCAACCTGCTTCAGTGCTTCACCACCCTTACTGTAAAAAACTTTTTTCCTTAAATCCAACCTAACTCTTAGATTTTGAAACCATTTCCCCTTGTTCTATGACCAGAGATCCTGCTAGAGAGTCTGCCCCCTTCTTTCCTATAGCTCACCTTTAGACACCGAAAGGCCACTATCAGGTCTCCCCAGAGCCTTCTCCAGGCTGAACAGCCCCAGCTCTCTCAGCCTGTCCTCACAGGGGAGGTGCTCCATCCCTTGGATGATTTCTGTGGTGCTCCTAGGACTCTATCCTAGGATTGCAGCCCACAGCAGGAATAAGAAGAATGAGGTTAGAACTAGAGACAGCCCTGTAACGTATGCTCAAGGAAGCCCACCCTAGAGTCAGGGCTGAAAATAAATGCACCTATAGCCTAGTACAGAGGAGGACTAGGGGCACAGGCCAGGGCTTAAGTGTAGCTCCTGGAGCCATGGGCAGGTGGAGGTGCCAGGTGTGGCTGATCAGGGCAGTTAAGGCTTGTTGGGACTTGGTATAGGCCCAGGGTGTTAATGAGCTAATTTAAAATAGCTGTATTCATGTGTCTTGCGCTTGTTTATACCTTTTTAGCTTTACTCTATACATTCTTCTGTTAGAGTAACCTTTTGTTATAATCAGCCGTCAATGTTAACTCATTTCTTTTCTGTCCTGTGTGATAACACCTGCTTCCAACTGAGTCTCATGCTTTGACAATGTTTCAAGTCATGACTGAGCACAAGGCCAGTTGAAGCAGTATCGATGTTGCAAAATAAGAATTATGTTGTCTGACACTTTGAAGAACTATGGTGTGCTTTCCTTTTCAGCATTCTTTGCATAGGTACACATCCACTGTTTACTTAGGAAAGACCCACCAAGACAGTTTCTGTCTGATAGTATTATGCACTGACACAGCAGTGCACAGCAAAAATGCTTTCTGTTCTTTCCACTATACAACTCTAATCCAGTGTGGAAGACAACGATGCTTTTCTTTCCCAGCTGAATTTTAGTTGTGTATATACATGGACAGAGAAGGATAAATGGTGTTGGTCTTTTAACAACAACAGGAAGAAATCATTTTTGAAAATGAAATTGCCTATGTCAATGGAAATGTAATTCTAAACACCAGCTCAGGAGAGCAACTGAGCTGGAGGAGACTGACTCCACAGTCAAGTGGTCAAAGCTGTTGCCTGACCCAGAGAAGCTGCAAGTCCTGTCCACCTGCCCCAAGTACCTGTGTATACTCAGCTCTTGTTTGGAATGTGCATATGTGGCATGCAGATACCAGTAGGAGAGTCTGAGCTAAGACTGTTAGGAGGCAGTAGAGTAATTCCTTAGCCGTTGGGCTACTGGCTGTTGTAAAAGATGTTGCTGTCTGTTTTTCAAGACAAATTTTGTATAGCGTTTGGAAACATGAGTTGTGGGGTGAACCTGGTGCCTTGATAGAAACAAGGCTTCTGCAGCTCCATGCGCCTGGCTCCCACCAGCAATAAGATCAAGTATACATACCCAGCCTGCCCTGTAGCTGGCCCCTCAATCCCAGTCTCTCCAGTTGATTGTCCCCTGGACATATGAGCCCATGAAGCTGCATCTCCACTCCTGTTGCTATGGACCCCTCACTCAGGCACATATGCACACACGCACACGCATCTCATTTGTCCTGCAGACCACATGGTCTCTCCAGGAGCCCGCTGGGACTCCCCTGCTCCCTCAGTAGCTAGCTCCTGACATAGTCTCACCTATTCCTCACCCAGGAAAAAAAAAAAAAGACATTGAATAAGACAGGACAGAGTATGGTGACCGGACAAGGCCCAGGACATGGCCAGACAAGTGTACCTGTTCATATTTAGCTGGCTTTTTTATTTCTTTATTCCTCTATTTTCCTACATCTGTTCCTCCCCAAAACTGCTACACCCGTTCCTTTCACCGCCTCTGGTTCCTCCCCTAAACATACCAAAAATCTTGTGCAATTCTGAAATGCTCTTCTTTCCTTGCCATAAGGTGTCCCACACCCCTAAGCAGTACTCTCCAGACAGTCTGAAAAGTGTTCATGAGAGCCCTCCCATTGTCTCACCTTGATGGATTTCGCACCCGGGCAGGCTCTCCTGTGACAGCCCTTAATCTGAGTTCCCGCCTGGTCTTGTGCTCTTCTGGGTTTGCAGGAATGAGCTGTTGAGGTGCTGAAGGCTCCTGTGATGGACCTGGGAGTAGTTGGGGCAGGGTGTTATTTGGGTTCTCCTACGTGCTATTTCTGTTCTTTGTCTGTGTGCTTTTCATCATGTACCCTAACAAAGGACTGTTATTTTTGTTATTTTGTTTTAATCTAACACTAGACACCACCTCTAAGAAAAACTCCAGCTAATGGAGAAAGCAGCAGCATGACTCCCTAGCAACACAGGCTCCCAAGAGCATACTAAATCCTATCTTCTGCTTTGTTCAGTGGCTTTTTATAGCACATTGGGAAAATTGATTGGATTTGGCCAGTAGGGTGTAAATTGCAAAGGGCAATTTACATGGATGTACACTGCCAACTAAACTTCTTTTATTTAGTTGGGTTCAAATAGTATTGCATCTGCTTGAGGCCCTCTCCCCTTCTGAAAGACTGGTGGGCAAGTAGCTCTCAGGTCAATTTTATTCTCATTATTCAATGCCTTTTGTGATGACCTACTCCCTAATGTTGGCCCCAAAGCCCTAAAAGGCTGTGCTTTTAGAAAGGCACAGTACACCACAACTCACCAGCTCCAATTTGCTCTTCTGCAAGTTCCTCCCTGAGAAATGCATGCTCACTGACCAGCAGACTCTTCAGAACCACATCCCAAGAGATTTCCCAACAGTATTTACTGTGGAAGCTGCCTGTTCCAAGAACCTCATCCAAAGACAAGACAGCTGTAGGAAAAATGTTAAGCCCTGTTTTTTTTCACTGCAGCTTCTCCATGTGTGGACAAGGGTGGTCTTGCCTTAGATGGGAATTTATTAGGTCAGCTGGCAGTTCTCTGGAGTCATGTGACAGCATCCTTAACAGGAGTATAGAGGTGTTACACCAGCGGGCAATCCAGCTGGCAATAAACCGCAGTAAAAGATCAGGCATAAAAGGGAAAAGTATCGATATTATAGCATAGTTGTGAAGCCACCAAAGCAGGTCTTTTCACACAGGATACAACAGATCCTCATCTGTGATAATCGATGCAATCTCCATTGCTGTCTGGCACCTCAGAATCTCCTCAGGATTTTGTCAAAGGCTTTGATAGTGGTCACAATGGGAGCTGCTTGTGTGTGTACTGCTATGAACATGTTTCAGGTAACATAGATGCTTATGGGTGTCCTTTTGTCAAGATGTTGCTGTAAGTTTTCCTGAGATCTTTACCTCCCCTGAAAGAGCTAAAGGTTAGGAAGTAATAAATATGAATTAAAATACCTCTTGTCCTATCTTCTTATCTCTCCTCTTTGGCTACAGAACTTCCTTGGAGAAGTAGTTCAGAAGATTTCAGCTAATAAAGATATTTAGAAATAAATTAAAATATGTTAGAAAAGGGATGAATGGTGAACTGATAGACTGTTGACAATACTAAGATGTTGGCAGTGTTAAAGACATCTACAAAGAACTGCATATGCATTGCTTAACATTGAGTGGAAGTGTGTTAAAATAGTTGAGGATATTCAACACAGATAAAAGTAAAATGATGCATATGAGGAAGACATTTTCCTACACTGTCATCTATAATTACTTTTTCTAGGCTGACCACATCCAATTAAGAACGAGACTTAAAGGTTTTCTAAGGGATGATCCAATTTATGGAACCGTTGACATGGAGCATTGACCACACAGAAAGGGCAGACTACATAGAAATGGATACTTAATCCACATCAGAGCTATCTGCAAAGTGAGGGTGGTTTCTTATTGCCCACTCCAACACGAAAGCAAAGAGGCATCACATGAAAGTAGGAGGTGGCAGAATCACAACAAAACAGAGGAGACGATGCTTCACACTGTGAAGCTGTGGGACTTCTAACAATCACTGTGGGATGTATCATTACATATCTGCATACTCTCTCTTCCTGAGATATGACCTATTAGCTACTTTCTTTGCAGGGGATTTTTTTTTCTTTTTTTTTGCCCCAAAGTTCACAGGCCATATAGCACAGGGGTTTCTGGAATTGTGTTGCCTCCTTCTCCATAGTTTAAGTAGTCCCACAAAAGCTGCCTTTTCCTGCTGGAGCCAGCCAGTGTAGGAAGCTGTGTCTGCAAACATCTCGGCTGGCTTCTCCTGGCTCAGTGCCTGGTCTGCATGTTGCTGCAAAGTGGGTTCCCTGTGAGTGGCCCAAACAGCGTGTTTCAAAATGATGAAGTGATTGGTCACTTTGCCACAGCAAACAAACATCCCAGTTAGGAAATGCTTGTCAGACCAGTAATACTGTGCTGCTTTTGAAAAACTTTACATCCTTGATGTACTATCTCTCATTTGTCTTCCTGATCTTTTGGATGTCTGTTTGGTAATGGCATCCCTCTAGTCCACCTAAGGCCACAGTAAAATCACAAAGAGAAAGTCAGGCACAGATGGAGGCTGCTTTGCATGCTTTCTTCTCAGTTGGGTGGGACAGTTTTCTGGTGCTCCACTGGCTGGTAACACATCACTATTGTTTGCATTGGTGGCCTCATTGGATGTATAATTTCGGGGTCGTATTATTTTGTCTTGTTCTTTTTTCTTGGGCCCAATCCACCGTTTTAAGACATTTTCACATTCAGCTAGCTCTTGGACAAGTATGACTTCTTTTCATAGACATAAATGCATCAGGACATGATTCTTATAATCTGGCATTGTCCAGTATAAAAGGAGTAAATCAGGGTTTTGAAATCTTACCCTGCTGCTGTTTATAAGATAGTTTTTGCAGACCTATACAGTTGTCTTCCAGAAAACTCTTCTCTTACACTTTCCTTGAAGTTACTTTAATTCTAATTTCAAATTACTGATTATCAGGATCATGCTAGTGCAAGTATTTTCTCTGGTACATTTTGATTAATTGTGGAGTTGTTGGCATACAACTATTTCTCAGTTTTGCTTGTAATTAACTCTGCAGAAATTGTTTGTTGTCTGTATTTTTAAATCCAAGATGGATCCATGCAAATGCATTAGTTCTTGCAGAGGGACAAAGAATGCTGGATGTCTTTGTGCAGTGCTGTGATGAACAAGAAACCCCAGCCAGACCAGTCTGACAGCTAGAGCCACTGAGCATCTGTGCACTGCCCTCGGAAGGCTTTGTATTCCAAGAGCTTTGTCAGCTTGTGTGCAATATGGCACGAATGCATAGGGCAAGTCTTACTCTAATGCTCAATGTGAGTCACTAAGCCCTTTCAGAATGCATGCAACCAGCAGCACATCATGAGGCTGTAGCATTTGTAAACCCCACAGGCTTTTGAATTAACCAGGAAGTGTCTCTACTTCCATACGTTTTAAATCCAGCGTGAGGACTCACCTTTCTGGGTGGAGGCTGGAATATTCTTACTAGAAAACAAAGATTGTTTGAAGAATTCACAACAGGAAAAAAAATCCATAAAAGAAAACAGAAGAAACAACAATACGGCTTTTTCTCTCTGAGTAAATACAGAAATTAAGCTACTGACAGTATCCCATTGAAGGGGTATGAATATTGTGGTTTTTGACAGGCTGACTTTAGCAGGATGAAGGGGTTGCCAGACCATTCAGTAGTTACAGTTACTAGAGATCACGTTGTTCAACATGAGGTTAAGGTGCTTCATCGCAACTTAATGACCAAATACTGCTGTGGGAAACTGTACCTTGTCTCTACTCAGCACAGATTGCTGTTTTGACTATCAACAGCTGCTGCGCATCTCCCCACAACAACCTCCTTTTCTTTTCTCTAGCTGTGACTTTGATCCCTGTGTTCTCCTCCCCCTCTTTCAGAAATGTCTCTGCTTTCCTTTGACTACATGTACAAATGCCCTTCCTGTTCTAAACTTCAGTGCTAAAATTTCCTTTAGCTTTCTTCATGGCAATAAAGCCAGTTGACTTCAGCTCATTTGCTAGTTTAGCAAAGAGACTACCATAGACCTAAGGCTTTTAAGCAAAGAGCCCAGGAACGTTAGGACATGCTTAAAATAACCTCACAAAAGGAATATTAACTTAGGAATGTGTTCCTGAACTTACTTGGGATAAATGTATACCAGAAATTTTTGGAAAGTGGCAGTATAAATGACAGACAATTTTCATGCTTTTCTTCTTATATTAAAAACCAGTTTCAAATTTCATGCAAAACAAAAATAGAATTTTTGGCAAATTTTGTACATGAGCATTTTGACTTCTACCATCTTCTTTCCTATTCTTATTTTTTTGTCAGTTAAGAGGAAGACTGTAAGGATCATTACATCTTAGACCAATCTATTGGTTGGTACTATAGTCTGAATTGCTCTCTGACTCTTAATTTAATGTTGTCCCATATAGCTCCTCATGGGATGTACAAAGCTACACAGGCAACTATGCCAGATAAATGTATCCAAGATATTGACTTTACCTTTTAAAACAGCTATTGAACTTGACTGCTTTATGCACATTCTGAGAGACGTGTCATCAGCACTAACCAGTACTTACTCCATTTTGCTATCTGACCAGGGAGCCAGAAACATCTCAGTGCTCTTGCGACGTAAAAAAACACAGCTGTGGTATCTTTCTTTTGTTTTAGCATGCATTTTTCTTAACCAACACAAAACCTCATGAACTGTTTAGGTGATAGTGCTGGTTTTGAGAAGCAAAGTATTAGAAGATAATGAAGGACCATAGGAAGTGCTGGGTCATTTAGCTTGGTATCTGGTCTCCAAAATAAGATGTTTCGTTGTCAAATCTCAGCTCCCAGATATAGTTCCTGCACTGCAAATACTGGCAGAAGAAAAAGCCTAAGGAGCTTCCCCAAAATGGATGTGGGCTGGCCATTAGCACTGCTGCTGTACCAAGAAAACGAGGCTGGCTTGTGCTATTGTAACACTGACAGATGCTGAATCAAGGGGACTGGATGGAAAGGGTGGATCTAGTCACTGTGCTGGGAACTTCTGTGGTGAGCACGGGGTATGCGTAGGCTGCCTGTGGCCTGAAGGCCATCTTTAGCGGCCATGAGGCAGGTAGCACCACTTTTGCATCGAGGTGTGTCAAAAGAGATGAGCTTAGCACTCAGTGCAGTGCAGCCAGCTGGGGAGGGCAAAGACAGAACTGCAAAGTATGATGTCCTTCAGAGCTGCCTATGTTGTAGTATCTTTTAAGTGCAACCCTTTGGCTCCAGAGTCAAAAAGGCTAAAGATTCCATGTTAATTAGTAATCTCTGGAGTCACACAGCTCTCTAATAACTACCTAGAGATCAAAGACATTTCATGTCTTGCATATTTTAATATCAAGATAGAATTAATGTTGTATTTTCTGTAATTAAGGTCTTGAAATTAGTATTTAGAAAAGGCCAATTTTTGTATGACCTTTCACATCCAAGAGTATGGTTAAAGTTTTGGTACCAGCTGGCCAGGATGCAAAAGGTGTTTGTAGGTCATTGTAGGATTCCTCCAGCTGGATGACTGGGACTCAGAAGGCCTGCTGCCTATGTTTCTACACAAGATCATTCCCATGTATGGTTGCTGAAGAAAATTATGTGAAAAGAAGAAAACTATGAACATTGGAATACCAGCCTTATCTTCAGTTGTTGCTGGCACTGCTTCTCATTAAGATATGTTGCTATTTTGATAGTGCTAAAGCCTTATCTAGAGAAGGAAAAATAGTGAAAATACTCCTTAAAATGTTTCCATTTGCAAGTCTGAGTCCTTGAATCAAAGTAAGCACAAGCTTGAAGACTCATTTGTCTTTGATTTCTTTTCTGAAACTATCTAACAGTGATTTGGGAAAGCTAAAAGTAAAAAGTTGATCTGAATCTATCTATCACATTTATATTAATTTATATTACAACAACCAAGTCAAATTCTTCAGATTTTAGGCTTGATAATTGAGACATAGTTCTAATAATGTTTTAAACTGCTGCCAGAGTTACCTCTCCAATACATTGCTACTGCTCTCAGTGTTAATGAAGGCTTCGCTCTGTGTCTCTCAGAAATTGTAAAGCTCATTTTCTTGCAGAGAACTCTGAACACTGGGCAGAGAACATTACAAAGCACAGTATGGTGGCTAAAGCAGTATGTATTATCTGTGATTTGGAAAAAAATTATCTTGATTGTTTTAACCTCTAAATGCTTTATTCACTACAATGGTGATTAAGTGTTATGATGCCAAGATACGGTTTAAATGGAGCCATGTATTACACACAGTGTAGCATAAAGCCAGTTCTTTTCAGCCACATTTGTATGCGTAATGGTTTTCACGTCAGTCAGACCCAAGATATTGCTGGCTAGGTTTCCTCACATCTCTCTTTTATATTTGTCTAGTATTTCCAATGGCATCAATAATCTCTCATATTGCTGTTACTGGTCTTTATGAATTTCCAGTTCTCTTTGTATATGCTGCCTTGTATTTGCCTGTAACAACTCCTAGCTATGCAATAAACCTTTTCATTAGAATAAGCCACGTTCTACATTATTTCTCAGAGATGTGTTAACTCTTCTCTCCTGCTGCTTCAGTGGTTTACAGTATCGGTACAGTAAACATAGGCATTCACGAATTTAACTTGATGCCATTTTGCTGCTACACAGAGAGATTACAGGGGTGGATATGCAGTACAGAACAAAGAAATATGATCAGCAAGTTATGTTAATGCTTTTTCTGAAAGATAGTCTCTTGAGTACCTTTGAAGATGGGGTATACCCACCTGCCTTCTGCCTTTGTAAAGCATATGCAGGGATTATTCAGGCTGTTGCAAGGCAAAGACTTTGGTCTTAAAACTAGCCTCAGGGATGTCTTCTGTAACTATTGAAGAACTACAGCTCTGGTCCACTGCAGCAGTCAGGACTTGAACACAGTTTTTGTGATGTTCCTAAGTCCTCCAGCAGTACTATAGACAAACGTTCTGACATTGTGAATGGAGCTGATGGGATCACGTCTGACCTATGCACTCCATGGAGCAAGGTGCTATATGGCACCAATATGATCTTAATCACAGATGAAACATGTAATTACCACAATACATAATCTGGAAAGGGCTGAATATTCCCAGTATCAAAAGGAGAAAGAACACCATGAAAACAAAATGAAAGCTCTATCAAATCCCACACAATGCAGCACAAGAGCTGTTTGCAATTGCTACACAATTTAAACAAGAAAGAAAAAATGTTCTCCAACTTTGACTGGTACAATTGTAAAACTGCCAAAATACTGTTTCCTTTTTGTCCCCTGGGAGATGAGTTGGAGAAAGCTCACCCTGTATTTTCACTTTGCTTGTGATACTGTACATTAGGTACATTAGATTCCATTTACTATTTCCCTTCCTTCCTGCCCTATTCCCCCACCCCAAATATCCTCTTAAAACAGGTTTTTTTTTGTTGTTCAAACAACAACGCCAAACAATTGAAATTTTAAATAATGATTGAGGATTTTTTTTATTCATTTAAGTTTCAATATCATTACAGAAAATGTTATGGTACAGAGTTGTTTAACATTAGTTTTATTTCTTTGCTCATTTAATTTCCACACGAATGCTGGTAACACTAATATCTGTACAAGATCAGTCTTTGATTTTTTTTAGTTTTTAGTTCTGTACATTTTTAAATGTATTGGTTAAAAAGGCTGTCAGCACTTAAGGAAGCAATTTTTTGTTTGCTGAAATAAAAGGTATCCAGTTACTGCCCAAGAGTACTGAGCTGGGTGGCTGCCGGGACAAGAGAGATCCCTGAACGCGCAGCGAGGTCAGGAAACCTCAGGGCTTCATTGGGTTCCCAGTGCAGCCACTCTGCTTTTGGCACTGTGCACATCAACACGAGATACAAGATAAAGAACAAGCAGAAGCTCTCTGTGAAGCGGTTATGAAGCATACTGATAAGGGAAATCCAAGTGTTGTCTACGCTAGTATAAATAAGCAGACAGCCTTGTTTTAAGAGCATAAGTAGTTGTATCTTAAAGATGAGAAAAAACACAAGTTCTGCAGGCACCTACTGCTGTCTACTAAAAGCTACTGCTATTAGAACTAGCATTGAACACACAAAGCAATTGCAAGGAAAGGAAAAAGTTGCTTTGATATAATCAGAATAAATTTCTTTGTTAAGATTTCTTTTTAAAGATTTTTTTTAAAAGGTATTTATTTAAATTCCATTTGAAATATAATTCAAGATGTTGACTATACTGATCAACTTTTATCCAAATCAGAAAAACTAGCTGTGCCATTGCATATTACAGGATACAGTCAATGATATGTGGACATGCATCAAAGCTTCGCTCTTGCTGGTGACATCATAGCCTTCCAATGACCATGACGTCCACCACCTCCCCCTTGTGAAGCTCCACATACTGCTCTGTCTTTGGAGGTAGCATCAACAGTCCATTGGCACTGCGCATACTCATCAGACGACTGCTCATCTGATTCCCTATAGAAGGGTGAGAGAAAAAGTTAATTTTTCAGTTAGTTTCAAATGCTGCAACACACCAGACATGAAACAAGAGCTGCTATTACAAAGATATTCTTGTTGTTAAGGTATTCATAGAGCTGTAATATAGCTGTTCAAAGGCTGACAGAAACAGAAGTATGTAGAGATTAGTCAGCTTCCCATTTTTCTGCTTCTCAAAACTCTCACTCCCTTGCTGAATACTTTGTTATGCAGCCTTCCACATTTTTCCCCCTTAGGTCTTTACCTGTGCTTCGTATCTTGTTGTTGTAAATTACTTTCCAGTTGAAACTTCTAATTCTATCAAAATTATTTCATTTTTCAATTTGTATATCTAGTTCAGATTGTAAAGAGACTAAAACCAGCACAATCTAAAATGTTTTTAATATGCCAATTCAAAAGAATGGGTTTCCTTGGGACAGCTATACAAAATACCCTGGAGATAAATAGTATAGTATCGGTTGCACTGACAAAAAATGAAAATGCAGTAGAAAATCATGCCCCTTAGTTTCTTGATTTTCGAACTTCTGGATTGACAGAGAAATTCCAGTCCGCTTGAGCAAGGAAAGAAGTGATGCACAACAAAACAGAAAAGGTATTCAACTGTAGTATTTATCTCAACTGCAGCTGAATATCCCTAGATGACAAACATGATTAATGAAAGTCTTATTCTGCTCTAAGAGAACGTATACTGCCTCTGCTGTTTCTTCTACTTCTTCAGGTTAGTTAGAATCACACTTCTTTATTTCAGTTATTTCTAACTTTGGTCCCAGCTTGTGTTTATTTAGTACATGCACAAAGAGCAGAGGTAAGTAAATGTGCCTGTGAGTGCAAATAAGCACAGATGAGTATTTACAAAAAGGAATGTGTGCATATATGCAAGCATACAGGTGTATTTTGCGTGAGTACAAAGGCAAGTTATTCTGCTAAGGAAAGTTTTAACAATTAAGTTTGTAAGTCATACCATGACTGAATTTCAATATTGTGACTGAGTAACATGATTGTGTACATGGATGTGCACAAGTCAGCAAATCAGTCTGTATAAGAAAGCTTACCTGAAAATATACATGCACATGCTTTTTTTTTTTTTTTGGAGCACGTCTGTAGGACTGACAGGACCTGTGAGTGCTGTGAGTGTGTCTGCCAGTTTGTGTAACTGGGCACTAACCTGTACTCTGCGCCCAAGGTAGCGGTTCTTGGTGATGCCAAGTCAGTATGCACCGATGATATTCTGGGCGGGGGTCCAATTTTACATCACATGATAACTGTAGAAGCAAAGAAAGAATGAAAATGTCATGTATGCACACATCACTGTCTAACGTAATGGAATCGTCTGTTCAGTCTTTTTTCCTTAATTAGAGTCTTTTAAAAAACTTGCATTTCCAGGCCACATGGTGTCTAGTGCAAGATCAAAAGCTGTAGGAGGTAGAGACTGCACTATTTAAGGGAGATACAACTATGATATTATAATATCAAAGAGTACGCTGGAGTCTGCACGCATTAAGTGGAATATTCCAAAGCCATTCTTTTACTGGGAGTTCAAAGATGCTATCTCTTTGGAAAAAAAACATTATCATTTCTGGTCTCTGGTTTACATTTTGTAAAGATAAAACTTTTATTCACATTCAAAACCCTGCTAGTCCAGACAAAAGGGAAATGACCAGTCTTTGAAATGAAAAGACATACAGGAGATTGCTCACAATGCAATTTAATGGAAGCACATTGGAAAATTCATGCAAACATGAGGGTCATGTTGGAGGGTCACATTCCTCCAAGCTAGAATGCTACAAGTTGCTGTCTTAAAATACTTTAGCCATGAGATAAAGAAAAAGATGTACTATGAGGAAGCATATACGAGAGACACAAGGGATGAACAGTAAAAGTCTGTGCAAAGCCAGGAACGCTAGAAAAACTGTAAAAGGTAATCTGTACCTTGGTACCTTCTTTAAAGCAAAAATAGGAGAATAATGCATTATAATGACAGGCCTTGAATCTATATTAAATAGAGTTACTTTATGCACAATTTCTTATGAGAGTGGCGTGAATAGTCTAAAGGATTTACATTGCTTAGAGTGGGGGTCATGTGGATTACTTATATGAACAATCTGTTCAAAAACAGAAAGGCTTTAAAGTTTGTTCTTTCTAATACAGAACTAACCAACTCTTTAGGTATTTCCAGATTACTCTACTTTTTTTTTTTTTTNATTAAGACAAATGCATGTTTTATACAGTGAAGTGCCCTTTCTGCCTGACTGTCAAATGGCTGCCTGTGTTTCTGTACATCTTGCTCAGTTGGTTGGCCATCTCACTCTTAGAAATTATGAGACTGCATATTAACATCAACAGATTCAGTCTGTTCCTCTGCTTTCTGTGAATTTCCTTCAACTTGTCAGAATTGGCCTAGTATTCAGGTCTCCCAAAGATGACAGTTTTTCTGAGCTCAAAGAGCCGTGTGTTAACAACTTGAGAGGAATTTTAAATACAGAACAAGCTTCTTACCCTGGCTTTGATAATGGTGGGCCGAGGATCCAGGATACCCTGCATTTTCCTCAGCGCAGGAACAACAAAGAGATTGCAGGTGACAACAGCTGACACAGGATTGCCTGTAGGATGAAGAACAGCTGGTGGTGACACCCTCTTGATTTACTCTCTGAAAGTAATATCCTATTTTTATTGCAATCACACCATAAGGGATTCTGAAGAGCTTTTAATGCTGTGTACTGTCCACTTAAGTCCAGGGTGGCAAGTGGCAAGTAAAACTCCTCAAAGCTACATTCTCTGGCTAATAGTGTCCTGACATCCTGCTCTGATCACAACTGCTTCATGTTCCTCACGTTCCAGAGGCAAATGGCACTGCCAGAGGCAGAGGCACTGCCATTTGCCTCTGTTCCCCTGCTACTTTTCTTATCACATCTACATTTGTCTGGGGCAGGGGCAGCATGCATTGTGCACAGGTATAAGTCCAAGCTGACATAGTGATGGATTCATGATTAAGGCTTCCAACATCTATGGAAAAACAGGTAATATTAAATAACATTCTATTCCCTAACAGAGTGGCAAAAAGCTTTAGCACAACTGCTGAGGAGAATTGTAGTGATTTATATAGTTTCTGTTGACTCAGAAACATCTGTCAAGCACCTTGTCTTACACATCCGGTCTTCCCTAAATGACAATTCAAAAATAAATAGTACGACAGACAGAAACTCCATTATCTCTCTCCTGGAGAAAAACACATATGGCAGCAAGAGAGAGAAACAAGAGACAAAAAACAGTAGAGAGACATCTGAACACCACTAGCTAATCAAGAACAAGATCCCTTGTTGTCAGAAATCTATGCAAAACCGGAGCAGTAAGAATAAAATTTAGGAGGAGAAGGATTTGTAGCCAGATTCCCAAAGAAATATATATTCTGAACTCAGTGATTTCCTCCTGCATTAAAGCACTGAAGCACTGCTGCCCTCTTTTGGTTCCAAAGCATGAGCATGAAAAACCAACCTTCATTCTGTGACACTAGGCACTCTCTAGGTCTTATCTGCACTTTCAATACTTCAGAGTAGATGTGCTGATGTTCATAGAATCTCTATTAGGAAGGTAGAGGGAGCTCTGGGAAAAACCACCCCTGCACAGCATATTTACAAAAGCTATGGAAATTGTTGAATGGAAAAAATCATAAAGCCTGTACATCAACCAGCACATTCTGAGGACAGGAGTAAGAACACTAGGCATGGGTGTTGTGAAACATCACTATTCTGTTTCATGTCTTGTCATCCGTGCACAGCAGCAAAAGTTATCCACAAAGCATCTTACCTGGGAGTGCAAAGATTATTTTTCTTACGCCATCAATATCCAGAGTTGCAAAAGTTGTTGGCAGGCTATGGAAAAGGAAAACTACTTATGATCTGCACTGGACTTTGACTGAACTTTATTACATTATTATTTAAAATATTTAGAAAATCAAATAAACGATGATTTTGCTTCTGGTGAGAAAACATCCAAGAGCAGATGAATTAATACTCAAAAATCCAAATTCTGTCTTCCTGGCAGAAGACAAATCAACAAACAAGTAATACCAAAATTAAACTGTTACAGAGCTGTTTTTTTTTTTTTTTATTAGGCTCTCCATTTTTTTGTTAACATTATTGACTCTAGTTCTCCTGACTCCAGCGTTTACAGCAGCATTAACAATGGAGCAGTATTTCGGAACAGGAAACACTAAATAGTTTGCTGATAAACAAATTCAGATACACAGGCAGAACTGCTCCTGAATGACCTTAATGACTTACTACAGTTACACAATTAAAACAGTAGTGTGATGGCTCAGAAATGTGGCTGGCAAAGAAAAGGGACTCATATGTCGAAAAAAGTTTTCTACATACTTATATCATCCTTTTAAACATTAGAAATGATACTTCATAACAGCAACGATTAGGCTGAGTTCCTTGGCTTCATCTTGAGCTAATAACTATCATCTTGTCAGCACTACCTGGGAGATTTGCCACGCTTTGATCATTACTACCTGATTTTCTATCTGCAAGGACTAATCAGTTTCATATTTTACCAGGGGAAGTCTCTAGCATAACAGGAACCATGTGCTAAACCTCCAAATCCATAGTATAATAGATAAAAGTTTGTACGTTAGTTGTCATTTCACTCTTGTCAAGAAATTGCTTGTTTCAAGTGATATGACTTAAGTAAATTTTGAAGTGCACTGAGATGGCTTTTAAGCAAATCAACACTTCAATGTCCCTATATTTCCCAGTTACATCATAAAAATGTCAATATCAGAGCCCTCCAATCACGGTGAAGATTGTGGATTTTCTTGTGTTGCTGGTCCCTCCACAAACACCTAATTTGCAGCAGTTGTTAGAAAAGTATCTGTTACTGATAAAAAGTAATCATAAAATCATAGAATGGTTTGGGTTGGAAGGGACCTTAGAGATCATCTTGTTCCAACCCCCTTGCCATGGGCAAGGACACCTCCCACTAGACCAGGTTGCCCAAAGCCCCATCCAGTCTGGCCTTGAATACTTCCAGGGAGGGGGCATCAACGACTTCTCTGGGCAACCTGTTCCAGTGTCTCACCACCCTCACAGGGAAGAATTTCTTCCTTATATCTAGTCTAAATCTACCCTCTTCCAGTTTATAACCATTACCCCTTGTCCTGTCACTACCTGTCCTTGTAAAAAGCCCCTCCCCAGCTTTCCTGTAGGCCCCTTCAGGTACTGGAAGGCTGCTATCAGGTCCCCCCACAGCCTTCTCTTCTCCAGGCTGAACAGCCCCAACTCTCTCAGTCTGTCCTCATAGGGGAGGGGCTCCAGCCCTCTGATCATCTTCATGGCCCTCCTCTGGATCCGCTCCAACAGCTCCACATCCTTCTTGTGATGGGGGCCCCAGAACTGGACACAATACTCCAGGTGGGGTCTCATGAGAGCAGAGTAGAGGGGCAGAATCACTTCCCTCGCCCTGCTGGCCACGCTTCTCTTGATGCAGCCCAATCTCTCTGCAGCCCAATCTCTCTTTTTAATTTCACCTACAAACATGACAACTGATCTGAATAAGATGGATTTTGCTTCTTTTCTTGTATGTATCTACCATGTAGTTTATAATGCACTTGGAAAACAGCAATCTACTGAAGCACTTTGGATATTTGGCCAAATATGGTCTCCATCCAAGCTACCTCATTAAAAAGATTTCTTACCCTGGTTTCATAAAAACTCTGCCAAAGTGAATCTGTGCATGAAGATCAATATCCAGCACCTGTTTAAGATAGTCCTGTTTAAATTAAAAAAAAAAAACAATTAAGTAACATCAAAGTGGCTTACGTCGTCTAAGTGTTCAAAGCAATTAATTGTTATCAAGTGAAGGTGAAAGACTTGTTGTATTCTGAAAGTGCTACAGTCCAATGGGGAATTTCCAGTATTTGACAAAAAGGATTTTCAAATAGAAGAGGTGAAGAATAGACTCATTTCAGGTACCAAACCTGACTCCACAAGGACATAGTAACATATTTACTCAAAAGTCAGCTGCATCTTAAAGGGTCTTAGAATCTTAAAGGACTCCACAAATACCTACTACTAAAACATTCTGTATGTCAAAGATGAAAAAAACCCCTTTATGATTCAAAGTTAAACCTTAAAATCATCAGGTTATTCAGCTTTTGCCACAGAAGCTATCTAGCAGCAGTGTTAGATCTCCTAGTACTTTTGAAATCAAGACTGCACTGTAGAAATCATAGTTTTCCAGGATACTGTAAATACAGTAATTTCTTGGGGACATGGTCACATTCACAGTGGTCAAGTTTAACCACCCTAAGTTTCTTAGAAAGGAAAAACTGTGGATTGCTTGTGCATTAGTTCACATTAAATGATTTTGCATAAATACAATTGACCCAGTGACGGAAATTGGAATTACTTATTCAGTCTTCATTGAAAATTGCTATGCTTAAAGATGTAGCATCCTGTCTGTTGTGTTTAGTGAGACTTAAGACACAGGACATAACAATCACCTGCTAAGACAAGACTTTGGAAGCAGTAAATCTGAAGCTCCCTTGCAGTTTTCCCATCTTTCTTTCTACTTTTTTTTTTCTTTTTGTTCAAATACTTGGAAAGCAGCAACTTATTTCAGCCAGGCATGAATTCTCACTTTCTGATTGCATTAACCACATTTTTACTTGCTATTTATTTTTTGAATGCTCATGTTATTTCATTAAAACTGTCAAAAGCCCAGTATCAGTGGGAGAACTGTCAGTGGAACAGAGAGCCCATTGACTTTATGCTGTTGCCTAAAATTCATGCTAGGGAGAAGTTCACCAGAATGCAGAAATGCCTGTAAGACCGTTCAGCAGTCTCATCATTTCCTAGAGTACCTGTGTCTGTACTATGTTACCACACTCCCAGTTTAAAGACCAGCACTCATCCTTGAGTATTTTTCTAGGAATACTGAGGAGAATAATGGAATTTAAAGTAATTAGCACTGGTATAATTGGTTATTCATTTCCGTAATGTATCCAACAATATGATTTCTACTCAGAAAAGTGACAAAAACAGCATCCATGTTTGCCATCTCCTAATGACTGACTTTAGTATCTGTTATTTATAAAAGGAGAGATGTTTCTTTTACCTGCCAAACTCACAGATTCAGTCTGGGATCAAAAAGTAATCTGAGTTTTCCTTCGCATAAGTCATGATTAATAAATGTCCTGCAGGTTCATCTACGCCCCACCAGCATCTGTGTATCCCTATTTTCTTTGATGGTTTTGGCACAGGGATTACCAACAGGAACTCAATCAACAATTCTGTTAATGATTCAAAAGGCAAATATATCAGCTTACTGTGTCTCGTATGTATTGCCTCTGTAGGACTATCAGGTGTAAAATGTGATAAAACTATTTTTGTAACAGACATAGCTCTGGCACACAGAAGAAACAGATCTACTGAATAAGAAAGAACTATTTATATACTCAGCTGCTTTTCAAAGTACTTGCGGAGTAGCTTTATTCTACCTACATTTTACCTGCTCTAAGAATAGAAAGAAGTCTGTTGTCTTCATGTGCTATTAACCAATCACCTTCGTCATCATAACTATATAAATAATTCCTTAAATAAAAAAATGCAAATCACTCACATCAAGAATTAGAATCTTCCCTGTTGTACTGCATCTACTATAGTACAGTCATAAGAACTAAATCAAATAAGGACAGTATTGAAGGCCATTTTCTTAACTAATGCATACTTCAGTGTTCCAAAAAAAGAAAGACTGCTTTTTAGTAAACATTAATACAAAACCAGAAACTCTGATGACAGACTCTGACTTGAAATTCTTATATATTGTATTAAGTCATACTTAAATTTTAGCATACCTTTTCCCCCATAGACACACCTCCTGATGTAATGATCACATCAGCACGGCTGATACCCTCATTCAGTGCATTCAGTAAATCATCTGGGCTACAGAAAAGAACAGGTAAGCAGATTAGTGGCACACAACTACTATGATTTACTGTCTAAGTAAGCATCTCCATGCACAGGTATCAGTATATACAAACACACATAATTTAAACAGGAAATACTACTAGGATAAGATTGAGACCTTTTCCTTCCGAAGACTCCACACTGCTCTATTCAACTCAAGAACTGCAACTGCATTAAGTGAACAGCACGTAGGTTGCCACCTTTCTATCCAAGAGCTTTGTATCAGAAATTGAGAGATACTTTAGGTTGGGACTGAAGAATACCAATATGAGTCTATAAAAACATGCCACCTCCACTGTTGGTAGCAATACAAATTATGATTTAGGTGAACCGACAGGGCTACGTAGAGTGACCTAACACATGAAAATTACTGGCCTCCAAGCAGGCTGCAGTACTACCTGTCTAACTTATTTGATGTGTGTAAAAATGGGGGGAAGGCTCCAGTTCAAACTTCCATCAGTGAAAAGTGGGAGTAAACCTTTTGTTTATTTCCTCCATTTGAGGACTCTGCAGCAAAGGCTTCATCTTGAAAAACCACAGTTCATCTTGTTCAAGTGTCTATTTACCTTCATGAGAAATAGTATATGGGGAACTGTCATATCCTTCCATAAAAAAGAGTATAATTGCAAAGAGGAAGGATAGAAACTGAGTGTATTTCATTTTTAGGGTCTTAAAACTCTTTTTTTTTTTTTTGATCTAAACTGGAATAGTAATTTTCAAGTAGCCATTACCTATCTAACAAGAGTGCTGTGCTAACACAGAGATTAAAGACATGCAGTGGAGAAGCTCAGTAACACAGACTATACAAGGCTAAAGTAAACTGAAAGAATTTTCAAGACATTAAATGCATACTTAACATTTAACATTCGTGAACTGACCAGAAGCTAATCAATTGCTAGGACTGTAGGTCACGTTCCTTCAAAAGCATCAAACAGAACAGATCCTGAAAATCATTTGTATGGGAGGCCATTCCTGGAATGCTGTTCAAAGAATTGGCAGTAATGCTAGTGACTGTATGAAGGAAATAATTTGGAATACAGGACCTCAGTTAACTGTGACACTACAGTTACAAAACACATTTATGGGTTATGGAGACTTTTCAGGCTACAAATGGCATGTAGGCTATAGTTTGGGAACTTCTACTGTATGCCACTACAAAACAGAATTACCACAGTTACTTTGGGGTTTGAACTGGAAACACAAAAATTGACATTACTGTGCAAGTCCTGGTTGACCTTTCAAAGCGACTAACAGAATCTGTGTGTTCCAAAAGGTTTCAGACAGAGAAAGTCTTTCCTCTGAGCATCTCATCTGCTCATTGCTTGGTGAAATGTGATTTAAGCAGCAGTTAGCATTTCTTGATGCTCTACACACTACATTTTATGTGACACAAGGACAACTCCCTCACTGAGTAGATAACTGAAGTGCATGTAAAACTGTACACTCCATCTATCCACTAGAGAGCTATGAAACGTTCTCCACCCCAGTTGTCTAACAGGTGGAGACTCCAGGATGCTTTCTCTACCATCGCCAATGACTGATGCAGCATTCTTGTTGGCGTCATGCAGTGTGGTTATCCTGCACAGCTTTTCTATGTACAAGGACTGCTCTGAAAGTAATGCCTCCCATTTTATTATGTTGGCCTACAGAGACAGACATTGGTGGTATGGCAGTAGAGGCTGAATCTCCCCACCAATATTCCATTCCAGTTTGCTGCTGTGTGACAGATGGCAACAGAGGGGCAGTCTGACAAAATAGCACCTGACATGGAACTGCATATGAAGCAAAGGTATAGAACTGAATTCCTCCATGCGGAAAAAATGGCACCCACTGACATTCATGGACACTTGCTGAACGTCTCACGAATGCTCACACAGGAACAGAAAGGTCACTGTATGCAACTTTGTCAGGACCTATTGAATCAATACAAGACTGAAGATGACAGTTTCCTGGATCACATCATTACCAGCGATGAGACGTGGTGTCACCACTATAAGCCAGAGTCAAAACACCAGTCCATGGACTGGTGACATGTGAATTCCCCATTGAAGAAAAAGTTCAAGATGCAGTCCTCAGTGGGTAAAATGATGAGCACTGTCTTTTGGGATAGGAAAGGGGTGATCCTTCTGGGTTTCCTGAAACCTGGACAAACCATCAACTCTGGCTGTTACATCACGATGCTGACTAAGCTGAAGGGTCAAACTTCCAGAGTCAGGCAAGAGAAGAAGACAACCTTTCTCCTGCAATACAGTAATGCCAGGGCCCATACCAGTTTGAAGACTGTGCAGCACACTGCCAGTCCTGGCTGGACTGGCCTACCATGCCCACTGGGTAGTCTGGATTTGGCACCTTCTGACTTGCATCTGTTCAGGCTGATAAAAGACAGACTGCATGGACAACATCATCTAGCACAAGGCTGTCATAGCAGCTGTGGAACGGTGGGTCACCTCTGCAAATGCAGTATGCAGGCTCTTGTTCATGGCTGGTGAAAGTGCACAGCTAATGGTAGTGTCTATGTTGAAAAACTGTTTTGTAGCTGAGAATTTGCTCTATCAAATAGTATTATTGTGCTCTTTGTATCTGTTGTAGTTTCCATGGAAATAAATAGGAGGTATCACTTTCAGAGCAACCAATGTATGCATGTATCCACTCTTTAGGTCATATTGCTTTGTAAGAGGCAAGCAACAAATTACAGCAGAAGGAAAGGTAGACTACTAGTACCCCAGTGTCAGCTGTAATCAATCAGCTATAATTAAATGTTGCCCTTTTTTAAAGGAAGCAGTGGCTATACGTATTGTGACATGACTCCAGGATTTGTGTAAGGTGTTAAGGGGCAAGCTGTTTCAGGTTTCTGCATATCTTGGATACTCTAACTAGTCTATAAATTAACGGTTGAACTCCATTTTCTTTGGGGGAAATACAAAATGTACAGACTCAAACACAGCCGTCTTCTTTGTTCTTTAAGAAGTAGTGACATTTTCTCAGTTGCCCCATCTCAGATCCCAGGATCATTTTATCCAAAAAGCAGCATAAGTCTTCACTAGTTGTTGAAAGCAAGTAGGAAAAAAAGGTCTGTTGTTGGCTACTGTTGGTGTCTTCTTCAGAGCCAATTGTTTCATATTTCTGACAGCCTAAGAAATATCTGTATGCAGTAAGATACTGCTTAAAATTCTTATAGAGCTTGTAATAGGAAAAGTCTCTCAACATCTAAGTCTTCCTTCGTTCTTGCCAATGATGGTGCAGGCTGGGATGCCCCAAGAAACATATGTTCATTACATGGGTGGATATAGGCCTTCCTTAAACATGATGACACCCAACCATTCATGACGTTAGTCTTAGGCTGAGACTACTTTAAGTGTATTTTCCTGATCACGTTGTGATGCAAGTGAGGATCTTATCTGGAACTTGCTCCAGGCTGTTTCATTTGATCTTGCTTAGTTACTTAAAGGTTATACATAGGAAGCAAGACCATTTGTTTGAGGAGATCCTAATTCCGGATTATGAATTGTGCTTGCTTTTGGTTGCGGTTTGAGAACAATGGAAGGAACAGTAAAAAGCAAATAAGTCTGTATTTAACTGCTGTTAAATAGAATGGAAGTGCTCCTCTTTATACACTGAATATATACAGAATGTATATATTTATAAAATATAAAACTACTTCCAAAGGAAAAAAACAAAACTATATAAATCCAGTCTCAAACCAGGTGAGGGCTTTGTTTATGAGGGTAGCATACCACTGGAGTAGTTCATCATAGGGTTTTTTTTATTACATGCCATGTAAACGTTGAAGACTACTGGACTTGGTGTGTCTTTTTTTTTTTTTTTAAAGCATTTCTAGTAGAATGTCCTGTATAATAAATCCCTTTCTTTACCACATGTACAATGCAAAATATTTAAAAAAGCTACTGCTACTTCCAACCTATAGCAGTGCCTATCCTCATTTGGTAGCTGCAAAATCAATTGGATTCCTCCCAATGAAAGACGTGATAGAAGTATTATAAGCTGAATGATTATGCCAATTTGGTTTTTTACTCTGTAGAAGACATACAGAATTTCGTCCCTTGTCTTTGCAGGGGGCATCTCTCTTTTGTTGTATTTGCATAGTTTTTGTCACTCATGTCCATTTAACCTTCTTTATATGCTACTTGAGGCTGGTATTTTCAATTCCTCTGCAGTTAGTACAAGGCACTCTCTTGACTGGAGTGATCTTCAATCAACAGAGTAGCAAACATTTTCCTTGCATTACTGGTCTTAATGCAGAGAGGTCACATTCAGATTGCACATTAACACATATTTGATATAAATAAGATCACATAGCGAGGTATTACTTCTCATTTCATTCGTTACATAAAAAATGAGCAGCTTTCCCTTTGGATTGACAGGAAAACGGAATAAACAAGTGAAGACTATTAACTTCTGGAAGAACAGACACAATTTTGGCATCTGAACATAACAGGACAAGATTGTTCTAATGGGCCTGTGACAAATCACCATGAAGCTGAGAAGTAAGACTCACCATTTGAGAAGGCACAAACCAGCAGCTTTCTTCTGAAACTCTGGCCATTACTAGGGGCAGGATACTGCATTAGCTAGACTAATGGTCTAATTTACTACAATAAATTCTTAAAAATGTCTTCTGAAAGTGCTATTCTTGGATATTTTTTTCCCAAGGACAGAACTGTAACAGGTGCTCAAATATAATGGTGAATGCCTTAATCAGTGTAAAGGAGATTTTGATAGAAAGTCTCATTTCCAGATGACAAAACTCTCCTGTTTCATTTGGTGATTTTCAAAGTTGGAGTGACACTGTGCAAGAGAAGAGAGTGTTCTTTCCTAACATGCTGGAACTGATTAAAGAAACTATACTCTGTTTGCTTCACATTACATCTCAGCATCTTCTCTAAATACAATGAAGATAATTTGTTCTACAAGGATTACACGCAGTTTATGAAGCTATAGGTAAGCACAAATCCAAAATTTCAAAAAAAGAAGAAATCCCCATTTACAGCAGATCACTTCTGCATCAATAGATGCATACTGCACACAGGTTGCTCCGAAAGTAATGCCTCCTATTGATTTCCATGGAAACTACAATAGATACAAAGAGCACAATAACACTATTTGATAAAGCAAATTCCCAGCTACAAAACACTATTTTTTCAATATAGTCACCACCATTAGTTATGCATTTTTGCCAGTGATGAACAAGAGCCTGCACGCCACACTCACATAAATCTGCACCAGTGGAGGTGACCCACTGTTGCTGTCACTGCTGCTGAAACGCAACACCCAGACCTCACTGTGCTCACATCCACTCTTTGGTCTCCATAAACGTTCAGCAAGTGTCCATGAATGTCAGTGGATGCCATTTTTTCCTTCATGGAGGACTTCTGTTCCACCCCTTTGGTTCATCCGTACTTCCATGTCAGACACCATTTTGTCAGACTGCCTCCCTGCTGCCATCTGTCACACAGCAGCAACATGGAATGGAATATTGGTGGGAAGGTTCAGCCTCTGCTGCCATACCACCAGCATTCACCTGTAACATCGTGGGCCAACATAATAAAATAGGAGGCATTACTTTCAGAGCAGCCCTCACATTTATTTTTGAAGCTGCAGACATAAAGCTTTAGATAAAAAGCCCACGTACTTTTAAGTGCATCTTAATGCTCTCTACTAATTGTGCCAGTCTGATAAACAGAGTATCTATTTTACCACCTCAATTTCCTGTCCCTCTTCATTCAATTTTATGGAACAGAATGAATAGTACAATCTGGAAATTAGTTGGAAGGTATCTGTTATAGTGGCAGCAGCACGTATAGAATCCAGTAAGCATATGCATGACATTACAGTTGACATGCCCCTTGATTTCATTAATTGGAAGAGAGGTTTGGCAGCATACCAGAATAAGAACACCTTCTATATTAATGAAAATTTCTGATGATCAAATCTGGTTTGTGGAAAACTGTTATGCAGCACTTGATTACTGAGGTGTCGCTGAATTGAAAAGATACACAAGAAACTTAAAAGCTTGAACAAGAAAATGATAAAAGCCTCATTAAAATAGACATCAACCATAAAAGATGTTCTTCCGCTCTCTCTATCAAAAAATAGCTACAGTACAGTCAGGACCAAAGAATTCTGTTTTAAGTGTCATTTTGAAGTACCCTAAATTACAGTATAATTTTCTCTTTCAAATAAAATCCATACTTGTTAATTCATTTCTGTTGATCCTGTTGTACTTTACTGTCATTAATTATAACACTATCAACCTCTTATGTGATACAACCCTCAACACCAGCAGTTTGAGATATGTGCAATTAAACTGTTCAGTTTTATCATTTACTTTAGAAAACAAATCAACAACAACTTGTGAGCTGCATCACCTACCACTCTGCAGCAAAATGTGTGAATCCCATACAACTGAATTGGGGCATTTTGTTAGAACTGACTTATCAAACCACTGTGACAGAGCATAATCTCTAGTTCACTGCTGATTTCCAGGACCATTTCCACCACGTTCTTGCCACAGCAATCTCATCATTTCGAAACAACCTCATTATCTGACAGCCATTTTCAGTCCTTGTACTTTGCTACATACAGCTATTGCTGTTGGATGATTAACAGAAATACTTCTGATAGTCATAC
The DNA here is from genome assembly GCA_013396635.1 of Penelope pileata. Classification (NCBI taxonomy): domain Eukaryota; kingdom Metazoa; phylum Chordata; class Aves; order Galliformes; family Cracidae; genus Penelope; species Penelope pileata. Next base: position 3,584,241 of record WBMW01005934.1, read on the forward strand.
TCTTCTGTAAATCAGCCCAGACTTTTACAATCTCAGATATTTTGAAAAAGTGTACTTGCTAAAGTAGAGCATGCAAACCATCACACTTAGCACCTGAAAACTCAGTGCTTTACAAATATATTGGGTGGACATGCAAAAAGATATGCATGCACCATAACGCATCAGATGCATGCAGAAGTGTCTACTGTGAGTACAAAAGCAGAGCTTTTTTTCAATTACGTGCTGACATAGTCACCCCTTCAAACATGACTCCTCATCACTGATGCAGAGGATCTAGAGATTTCTGCACACAGAGTGAAAGCAGAAGTGCTAGCAGTGTCTCTACACCAAACATGTTGAAGATCTAAGACCTAAGCTGCTAAGCTATGGCAGTTGACTGCAAACTTCGAAAGTCCATGTGCCATCTGCAGGTATCAAGAGTTTAGCCCCCTATGTGTGCAAAGATCCCAATAAAGTTTCTACTTTTACATAAGAAAAAAATGAAGAAACACCTCCAAAGCAACAAAGAATTTAATAAATGAAAAAAAGCCAAGAGTACTTATTGTACTCAGAGATCTCATCAAGCTCAATGACATTTCTGTTTCAGGAAAGACAAGATATAGATTTGATCCTTTATGACTGACTCATTTTTCTTGTGCTCATTCACTTGAGGTGACAGATTTCAAAATGAATAGATGGATGCAGCTGGGCATAAAGACAAAATCTGTTACCCACTTCTCACCTCATGGTTGAGAAGAATATTTTGCATATCAGTAATTTGCACGATGCAGAACAGTGAATAGATGTCATATTATGTTTAGTCAACTAAAGCCAACTTTTGTAGAGTATATTTTGAATGTAATAGGAATTCTGTGTTTTGACTAGTATAGTTTCCTAAAGTAGAAACTGATCCAACTTTGACAATGTACATAAGAACATATGGGCACTCTTCTTAAACTGTATTTGTTTCAAAATTTTCTACTGTATTCCATCATTCCATAAAGTTTCTTCCTTCTACCTTCTGTGGTATTTCCCTGGAACACTTTGGGCAGATGCAATGTGTTCTTCCTAAGAATATAAGCTGGCTTTGAGGAAAGCTGGAATAATTACCATAATGTTTGGCTTGTTTAACATGACTATTCAAGTTTTATTTATCTGATAGCAACATGAACACAACAGAGATAGCAGTGGGGATGCAACAGGAAAAGGTCCCATGTTGTAGGAGCCAGGTGCTTATGTGCTGTAGAGCACATTCCTACATGAGGGCATTACATCATTGATGGCTGGGTCTGTAACACATTCATCTGCTGCTTGTATACATTCAACTGCAAATAACTGCTCATGAATTATAGTATATTTTTCATCAAGACTGAGAGAACAGGAACAAATTTTTGACAGTGGGTGCTGTCCGACATTACTAATGAGTGAACCAGTGGTGAACCAGTGAGCACTTTGTCGTTGTTTTTTTCCTTTTTTTTTTTTTTTTTTTCCAATATGGCAACTAGTTCTGGGTATTTATTTCCCCAGTGGCAGGAGACAAAAGTGTGATGCTTATATGTTTGAAGCAGTACCAATATCCACTCTAAATCCAGAAAGAGTATGACAAATGGTTTCCATTAATCAGTAAGCTATCCCCGGCTATTTTATTGGCTGAGGATAATGAACCTTAGAGATTCAATTCCAATACTTAGCAGAAATCCACTAGATTTTCTGGGAAGTTGGATGGGATCTCAATACTAAAGATAATAAATTCTATTTTATCTTCCTTCTTAGTCTGTGTGGATTCACTATAAAGTTTTCACTTTTGGAGTGGAAAATATTCAGCAATTGTAGTCAGGTTGAAATAATATAACTGAAGATTACACCACACAATACAATAATCAATGCCAAAGACATTGCTCATCAGTAAAGATGACAGTGCACTGGTGAGTCTGAACAGTAAGTTTTGCAGTTACTTCTCTCAGAGCAAGTATGAAATACGTGAGTTGGCTTATACAGACATATCTGACACATGGTGTCATGACATAGTTATCATGGAATTTCTTACCTTACTACCATTTTGCTTTAGCTTCAATTTTAAGTAAGAGTACAAGTGCTAAATTCATCCCATTATAAAATACTGTAATTGTTCCTGAACTACAGTAGGCATGACTCTATTTCTATAGGTAGAAAAGCAGTCCCTAAAGGCAATGCCTTAAAATTAAGGTTTTCTGTGAAAAACACTGCCTTTTACAGAATCATAACTTAGTCATGTGGAAAAATGTCTGTCTTCAGGAAAAAACTGATCTGGAATCCACAGGCCAGAGACAATGTAAAAGGGCCTTTTAAAATTTTTCCTTGCCATCAGCTATGTCTTAAAACAAATATGTGCTTTGTTTTTTAGGAAATGTCATATTAAGTATGACAACTGTTTTTGTACACTAAAATATAATACAAATTCTACAAAAAGAGTAAACTATAGCTTGTTAGAACTAAGTGAAAAGGAACACAAGAGAAACTTATCTTGTTTCACATGAGCTGCTTTTTTTGTTGTTGTTGTTTAGTTGTTCATATCTCTAATACTTGGCTATATTCTTTCAAGCACAAAGATGTTTTTCATGTAAGAGAATGTCCACAGTGGTTTCTCCTGCTCCAGAAGCAAGAGCATGTTTTGATTGCTGCTACTACTAGTAGCAGGGCTTTACTCTATGGGCTCGTTTTTGTTGGTGTTTGCCCTATAGAACAGCTCAGGGGAACCCAAAGGCTCATTTAATATGTGCCTTCTAGGTTTAGGCTGTTCGTAATGATTTGTCATCAGACCTGTATGAGGAATTTATAGTTTACCAGCTACTGCTAGATTCCAGCTTCCAAGGCACTTCTCACAGAGGCAGATGTTCCATGCATTTCATTAAAATGTTTTAAAGGCTGCTTGTAAGCTAATGCAGTTAAGTTTGTTGGATGTGCAAAGTTTAGCGTAAGATGCTAGTGGGCTGTTCTCTAGTCAGTGTAATGAGGACAATCTAGAATTATGACAATATGGCTTGAGCACAAACAACCAATTGCTAAACAAGAACGAGTCTTTTGGAGGCTAAGGATATGACAGACTGATTTAGTAATAAGAACAGAAACTTATTTTTACAGTATGCAAAGCAAATGTTAAGAAGTAATTCAATCCTGCAACCTTTTCTTATAAAAACAGGATCATTAACCTCAGCGAGAATCCTCGCATGCCTGAATTTTTCAGTTACTAGCCTTCAGTAGGTTTTTCATTACTTTTCTGCCCATTTTTCATTCCTATATGAATCATTCCATAGGTTTTTCATTACTTTTCCACCTATTTTTCAATTCCTACATGAATCAAACCATAGAAAGTATTTTTTCTTAATGGAGAAAATTACAGATGGTTTACTCTCCCTCTGGCCTACCTGTGATAGGAGATAAGATGCTGTAAACTAACAGAAATTATTAAGAAAGCCCCTTAAATAAGACCTAGTATATAACTGCAGATGTATTTTGGAAAAAACAAGCACAGTGGACTGTTTAGAAATTTCATGGACACTCCAGTTAGCCTGCTCTAGAAATGATCAGCATGGTAATGGAAAAATAAATATGCATAAAAATAAGTTATGAAGAGTCATAACAGTGACTTCCCTGGAGTTCACTACTACCTGCAAGCAGGTTTATTCCTCATTTGCTCTATTTGAAAAGGGAGAAGTTCTGAACGATAAAGGTCTTTCCTGGTACTGATGAGTAATGTAAACATTCTTGCTATTAACAGAAATTTAACTCTATCAGCATTATGGAGCCATGATGCACTGGTGCATAAGCATTTAACGGACAGAATGAAATACCACTTGCTTCTCTATGGCAACCATTGGGAAAATCTGTGCTCAAAGCTCTGCACTGACAGGCACCTAGTCGAGCCTGCCTGTGAGCATGCATGTGCCTCCACATCCCAAGTGTTTGAAAAATGGTGCTCACCAATCTGGTAGGCCTGTCTCCGCAGTGTTCTGGAAGCTCTGTGTCCCTTCTTCTTTAAAAACATCTGGCTTCCTGAGGGTAAAGGAAGCAGAAGGGGTATAATAAAGAGCCAGGGAAGGAGAGAGGCTCCTGGGGTGAAAGGAATGCTCTCTGCACAGCTGTGTCCCCCTCAGTAGCTCTGAATACTCAAAACAATCATGGGAAATGCTTCATCCTTGCGAGGTCAGCCAACAGAGAGAAAGAGTTACAAGGGAACACAGTTCTGTGATAGTCTGGACAGGCTTCTCACACGGATGAAGAACAAAGTTACGGGAAAGTTAGGGTCAACTGGCCATGCCAACACTGTAGTTCATCTTTCCTTGCAGAATCTTCTTTACTCTTGACTTCCAGGCAAAGCAAAATTGAAGCATTAAACAGCCCAACATTTAGGAAGGAGGACCACAGATTGGGAAGGTAGTTGGAGAAAGGCCCTGTTACAATATTTTACTCATTTACTCATAGGGGAAAGAAAATCTGGGGCAAACAGAAATCTGCAGTGCATTGTGGTATACTAAATTACAATGCAGAGAGCTTTCTGCCTTCCTATTCAGAAGAAGGGTCTTGGGGCATATTAAATGTCACTTTCTTGACTACAAGGAACAAAGGGCTGTATTTATCCTATTTTTACATTTTCATGGTCAGTAGGGATGCCACTTCATAAATGCTCCATATCCAACTACTCTTCTCCATGAGGCAGGATTAGGAAAAATATCCCAAACTGAAAAAGTTACAGGACTTTTAAAAAATATAGTCAGGACTATATTTAAAGCAATTACTGTTTTGCTATGAATTTCTGTTTTATGAAGACAGCATTTCCTTTTACACATACTTCTTCTGAGTCAGTTTCACTGGGAAGAAATCATTTTTAGGTAGTGTCCTTTCCAATAGAAATATGAAAAAAACTGAAATACATGCTGTATTCTCTTTGGATAACAAATACTTTTATATTCTCTAGGCAGACATGGACTTTGATTTTTCTCTAATTTCCTTGAATATAAGACAATTAAATGTAAAATGTAAAAAAATCTTTATTTGACATGAAGATTTATGAATGTCTGTTTTCAAAAAATGAAAATAAAATGTTCAGGATTGAAATGGACCCAATGATGAACAGTCATTGTGCAACTCCTGAGCCCTCTCCTCTTTTCAGCAGATAGGAGTCTTTTAACAACTTCCCCCAGTCCCCAGCTCAGGCACAGCTGATCCTGCACTTAGCATCTGCAGTCTATCATTCCAAAGATAACTTCTGGGCACACAAAGATCCTGTCTGAGGCACAAATGTGAGGACAAGACTGGACCAATATGACTGTACTGTTATACTATGTTATACTGTTATGGGTACACACCAAGATTACTAACATGTAATCTAAAATCCTTTTTATCACCTCTGTAAATCCATGCCTGGTTTCTCCTCATAGGTCATCACAGAAAGGGTCTGTCAGATCAGATGCTTACTGATGTTGTTTGGCAGTCATGGAAAAACATTAAAACTATTCAAGTTATAAGTTTAGATGTCAGTCTCTTTCTTACAGATTTCCTAAGATAGCCCTTTTCTGAAATGGCTTCAGTTCCTCATTTGTTCCTCTATTAATTGTCAGAGAACAAAGTCAGTCTTTGATTTTTGGTGCAGGGTCACTGTGTCTCAGTAAGTGACATACAAAGGACTTTCATATTTCATGGGCAATCCCAGCTTCTGCTTTAATCATCATTATGGACAGCAGTTTCAAACATCAAGACGTTTTTCTGGTAAGTTGCTAAATCCTAAATAATACTCGAGCTCTTGCAAGAATCTTCTACAAGAAAGCCAACTGAAACTACAGATGTGCCCAAATGATACAATGAATTACAACTGTTACAGATTCCCTCCATTTGCAAATATAGGAGGACTTTCAAAGTATTTCGTTCTCTTTATCTATTTGCTGTTCAGAGTCATGTTCTAGTATTGGCTTGTGACTCTAGAAAAGCTAATTCAGAAAGAAGTCCATGACTGTATTGAGGACAATTACATGAACGGCACGCCATTTTGCATTAGCTTTGCATTAGTCACTTCTACAGCATGAAATTTTTCTCTGCGTCACACTATGTGGCTCCCTACTGGTACAGAAGATTCCCTGTGCTCACACTGTCACTTTCTGAAGTTCTTTTTTTTCACTCCTGGCTTGGCTCAGACGCTTCTTCGCGCTTCCAGATTCAAATATGTGCATTAGATGAGATGACTTGGGTATCTGAAGTTTGCCCTAATGATTATCAAGATTTGTGACAGATATTAAATGTTTATGCTTGAAAAAGAGAATATTCTTTTGACAGGGCATGATGAAAGAATGGACCTTGCTCTCTGAACTACCTTCAAACCACTAGCTAGTGTCTCTAGAGTCATTAGGCTATGACCACACTTTGTAACACCATTATTTGAGCAGATCTAGAACTGAAGCCAATTCAACAGAAATAATATTGTAACACTTGACTTCCTGACTTTCCTCTAACAGACCTTTCCTTGCAGTCATTTGTTAAATGATATTAATAAGTATAATTAATACTTATAATTCTGTTCAAAGAGTAGTTAATTGTACCCAAGACGGACATTAAACTGGTCCAGGCAAGAGACTAGGATTCTGTGTCCGAGTTAATTCTGCCTATAACTCATATTCTAACTCATATGATGATATATGTCAAGTTGATATTGCAAAATTTTAGAGCAGTTCCCCCACTCTTCTCCCTCCACTCCAGATGTTCCATCTGAATTATAATACTGGTAATTACATGCAGCCCACAAAACTACAAAAGATTTAAACCCCTTTTTGGATGACAAATACAAAATTCAAGCAGACTATATCCTTGAACGAGTCAGGTCTTAGTATCCCTTCCAAAACACGAAGATACTCTTTCAAAGCCTGTATTTTATAATATCATACAGTAATGTTGTCCCAACAGCAAAGATGGTTTTTAATGGGTTTAACTGTCACTTAGGAGCTCTGTGTCAACCAATAAATCATAAAAGAGAGGTATACAAATGAGAAAACAATCACTTCTAATGTAGGAGAGCTCTTATATGACAATTTATCACACAACATAAAAGAAAGTTAGAACACTGCTGATTCTATAATTATTCTGATCAATTTCCACGGCAACTGAGCAGATCAAGTGAATTTCCTAAATTTCTCTCCTGAAGAAAGAAGAGTTTCTTCCTATCTCCCCTGTGCAATCACAAGCTCATAAATGAAAATGAGGCTGGAAGGAGCAACTGTTACTAATATGTCTGTGAGAAAAAATGATAAACAAATTAGAAAACAGAGAAAAGAATGCAGAGAAAGAGAAAATGCACCTAAACAAAGGTAAAAACATATGAGGAAACTGAATTCATTACAAACATCATCAAAATTCTTCAGTAAGTTTAGTAAAAAGAGTCTCCCATTGAAGGAAAACTGTCAAAATGGAAGATGTCTTTTGAAACCACAGGCCCGCTCTATAGCAGATTTTGCTAGGGCTAAACATTACAGCTTTAAATAAACAGTGGATACAAAGAACACCACAAATGAAATCAGCAGACACAAAAATATCCCGATCACAGGGTTAGTAGAGGTCTACAGCTCAGAAGTGAGATTTAACTCTTCTTCATCATTGGGTTGCAAAGAACCTCAGAGACTAAAAGCAAAGGAAATGAAATTAGAAGCCTTTTTCACTTGGTCTTGCTACATGAGACTACAGTCAAAAGTACATTGGAGTGCCAGTTTTAACTGGTCAGCTGATCAGTAACTTTGGTAATTTTTAGCAAACGATTCTGTGATTCAGAAAAATGCAAGGCACAGCATCAGAAGGGTTCTTCCTTTTTTGACTTTGCATATCTTTTTTTTGTGTTTGGAGTAGTTCTCTGGAATATCTTCCATTTCAACCTCAGAGATGTGTGCTTTTCAGACAGCTTGCTTTTCATCTGTTAAGATCAGAGATGGAGAAAATCTTGGCTTTCAGCTAGCCAAAGCTTCAGCTATATAACATTTTCCAGGTTTGTTCTCTTCTCCTACTGCTTGCATCTAGGATTTTATCTTCAGATTTTATTTATGTGTTTTGGACTTGCTGTTTTTAATTCTGAATATTGAGTCCTATATACAATTTATGAGAATGGAAATGATGACAATCTCAGAAACTCTTAAAACGGTTAACAGTTAAAACATACTGGTTTCAACTGAAAATAAGAATATGGGTGACTTGAGTGACCAGTTTAAAACATAACAACAGATAATTAAGATGCAAAGACATTTTTAAAGTGCACCTAACTATTCTGCAGCCACCTGCATAGGTTCCGTGCTCCTCCATCTTTTCACATTCTCTGCTAGAATGTGTTCATGTGTATCACAGTCTTGGGCTTTGAAGCAGCTGCCACTGTGTTCACACCTCAGCTGGACATGCTATTTTCTTAAATAAATACCTCTGAGTGATTCACATGTTGAAATGACATACAAGAATACTTACCTCTAACGTTACCTTTGCAAATATTACCCTAAAACAATTACCATGCTTCAGTATTAGCTTCTTATATGGGACTGACAGAACTTCCAACGTTGCTAGAAAACTTGACCCATTATGGCAATGGTAATACTCAACTGTGCTTCCTATTAGCTGTTCCCTCAAACTCCAGTCAATGGTGTACAGGAATTGCCACTCCCAGTGAAATGTAAAAATTTACTCAGTGTAAAATGTACAAATAAAAAGAGGTAGAAAAAATAACTAAAAATGTAAGCCCCCTAAGTTAAATATGAGAAAGGGGGAAATACATCACAGTAAGCTCTTTGAAGAATTACAAGTTTTTAATTTTCCCTTCTGAAAGCTATTGTTCGCTAATATTTTTACTACTTTTGTTCTGGAGGTATAGCAGGCATACAGAGCCTTCTTTTTCACTGTATATACATATGTATATATGTACAAAATAAACTGCACATATACATGAGCACACACAAACACACACAATCTATGGTTTAACTCCAGTAAACCATTTAACAGACACTAAAGGCTAGCCCATGTTTTCTACAATCATGCTAATCAAAATATCAAAATTGTACCCTTCCTAAGATCTCTTTGGTGAGACTCCTGTGTTTGTTCAAGTGCTATGGTACTCCATGAAAGCAGTCATTTTATTCAGAAAGATATATACTGAAATATCCACATGGGCAACATTCTGTCAGTAACTTTACTACATAATAAAATAACATTATACTGATTATCAAACTAATTTACATAATCAGATTTTCCTTTTGGCTGCGTATGCATTTTGTTGTAAGTACATGAATTGGGCATGTGAGTGTGTGATAGAAAGGTGGAAGACTTCTGAGATCCTGGTGTCAGGTGGTGAGGATTCTTCACTAAGTCAACAGTATCAAATTCTTCTTTCAAAACTTACTACAAAATCACTCTAGAGTTGGAGGCTCACCACTTCTGTTCTCTGAACTAAAGCAACTACCTCTGCAGAAACAACACCCCAAGCGTGAAACTGAAAGCTTAAAAAGAATTTCTGATTACCTTTGCCAAGGTAATACTATCTCAAGACAAAGAGAACATTTTATTAGGGAGAATTTGAAAGCATTGACCTCTCTCAGAACTGAAAGCAAAGCTGCAACACTTGTCTACCTTTGACAGATATATGTTTGCTGTTTTTCTGCTTTTTTACTTTCAACAACTAAAAAAGGGGTTTAAACACACATTTATGCTAGAGAAGTAAAAAAAAAATAAATTACTTGGGTCTTAAATCTCACTAAAATTGTTTGTATTTATTACTGAGAGCTTTCAAGATTAATTTTCTTCACACACACTATAAACCCATGGATCTCCACAGTTTCACGAGCCAGGAGGTTATAGAAGGCACTAGATTCCTGAAGGCAATAGAGTAAAAGGCTAGACTAGTAAAAGTTAGATGTTGTTGACTTTCTGACAGCTGACCCTTCCAACCCCTGTGATTCTTTGATTCCTGGGAAGAACAATTCATGAGGTTAGACTCTGTCTGCATGAAGTCTCCATCTGAAATTAGACGCATTCACAGGCAAGAGATTTTTGATATTTATTTCTGATCAGAACAGAATTCAGTTCTGCCAGACCAGTTAGCAAGAGGGCTTCCTGAATGTAGAGAGTAGACAGAAGGCTTTGTTTTCCCTAAGATCACAAGAACCACTGTGGTTGGTGTCACATCTTGTATATGAAGATATCAAATACAACTGCATTTCCTGGAGCCATCATTCAGGTTGGTTCAGATATCATAAAGCCACACACTGGTTTGCCCATTCATATACTTCCTGTCAAGCTAATGATGTTTTGTGTTGGATCCTGCACTAGGGAAGACTGGTTTTGAAATAAGAAATTCCCTAGCAGTAACCCTGTCTCTCTGCTTGGGAATTCTGTCACCAGTCAAGGTGAGATGTGGGTGCTGAGATTCATATATATTTTTTTTCTGATCTGGCCTCACTTCTAACCACACACAAGGAATATCTTGTTTCTGAAACAGGTGAAGGTGAACCTGAACAACTCCAAACTCTGTCAGTTGGTTTGATACACAAAATGAGAAAGAAGAAAGCCGGTTCAAAGCCTTTAAGGCTTAATACTTGGAGGAAATAGGTGATGAAGAGAAACTCAAGCCATGGATGACAGGCACTGCACAGTCTGGCAAAGGACAAAAGACTGAACACTTCAAGCACTTACTCTACAACTATCAACAGGAGATGTGACTTTACAGTCAGTGGGAAACAAAGTACAATCACTGTCAGATGAACAGAAAGACTAATCCCAGGGTACTACTCTACAGCAATCAAAACAGAGAGACCAGTTAAGGGAAAAAAAAAACAAAAAGCCACTCTTTTAAATACTTTAACATATGCCTGGAAATGTTCATCAATATTCACCAGTGGGACCTTCCCCAAAAGCCAGTAACTCAGAATTTGACAAAAACTTATATTCTAAAATAATTTTGGCCTGGAAAATAAACTTTGAGATAAGCTTTCCTTCTCCCTTTATTGGATCAGAAAAACGTACAGCTCCTGTAGAAAAGTCTCCACAGAGACTTCACAGAGGTGGGATTTTACATGTATTAGATATAGTGCTTGTGATGATATTGCAGCAATAAATTCTATTTGCAGCTGTAATGGATATTTCAACAAATAAGACAAAATAAGTTAAACAACATTCAATAAAAATTTTATCAAATGATTCCTCTTAATACTAGAATATACTTATTTAATTATTTAATGAAAAGAGTAAAATGTCTCCCCCAAGATACGCACTGACACAACTCAGTGATGCTTGGAATGAGTGACAGTTTCTCTGGTATATCTTTTCTCCACAGATGCCATAAAGTGAATTGCATGAATATGAAGCGACATCCTTACTAGCGTGTGGTACTTACTTATCTCCTACAATTCCCAAGTTGATTGTTGGATAGCCATGTTCTTGGATTGTAGCTAGGAGAGTTGAACGGTTACTGTCTCGAATCTTTCCTGGCAAGAGATCATCTTCAGGATTCAGTAGCTATAAAACCAGGAATACTGTTTATTAGTCAGTCTCCTTGGAATACGGTTTCTTTAAACAAATAAGAATGTTCTTCTTCAGATTGGACAGGACATTGTCAGACAGGCACCTATCTTAAAATATGTCTCGAATCTTTCCTGGCAAGAGATCATCTTCAGGATTCAGTAGCTATAAAACCAGGAATACTGTTTATTAGTCAGTCTCCTTGGAATACGGTTTCTTTAAACAAATAAGAATGTTCTTCTTCAGATTGGACAGGACATTGTCAGACAGGCACCTATCTTAAAATATGCGTGCAAAATGATGTAGTGAATTTAAATTAATAAGATACATAATGTCCTTATAAAGTCCAACCCTCCATTTTGCACGGTTTGTTTCTATTGGTTCACGTCTGTGAAATCTACTTTCTCCTTATGGTTACCAACCTTCTAATCTCAAACAGTATAAATCAAAACACAAACTGTAGGTGACCAGGTTATTCCTTCTACTTAAATGGTTTCACAGGAACTTCAGTGATATTGCTAACCAGATTTAAAAGTATTAAAAGAAAATTTGAAGTTCGTCATCTCCTTTACAAAGAACGTGTTTTAAATACAATAAACTGATTTGGACAAGTAGACAGAAGCAAGAGCTATGTTCTTACACCAGTTGCTGTTTGGGTGAAAAGCTTTCTCTCAAGACAGTACCATAGCAACTGCCTTATACGAGGTCTGATCCGAAAGTAATGCCTCCTATTTTTATTATGTTGGCTTATGATGTCAGAGGTGGATACTGGTGGTATGGCAACAGAGGTTGAACCTTCTCACCGATATTCTGTTCCATTTTGTTGCTGTGTGACAGATGGCAGCAGAGGGGCACTCTGACAAAATGGTGCCTGACGTGGAAGTGCGGATGAAACACAGGGGTGGAACTGAATTCTTCCACATGGAAAAAATGGCACCCATTGACATTCATTGATACTTGCGGAATGTTTCTGGAGAGCAAACAGTGGATGTGAGCACAGTGAAGCAGTGGTGGTGTGTCTCAGCAGTGGTGACAGTGGGTCACCTCCACTGATGCAGACTGTTATGAGCACAGCATGAAGGCTCTTATTCATCTCTGGCGAAAATGAAGACCTAATGGCGGAGCCTGTGTTGAAAAATGTTGTGTTGTAGCTGAGAACTTGCTCTATCAAACAGTGTTCTTGTGCTCTTTCTATCTGTTGTAGTTTCCATGGAAATAAATAGGAAGCATTACTTTTGGAGTGACCTATGTATTTCAGAAGTTCTGATACAAAACATATGTATGTAAGCATATATTTTACATATATTAGGAATTCTTTTGTAGGACACAGATAGACAACACAGTATTGACAGAAGACAAATAATAAGAATGTGTCGGCAATAATGTTAGGTAGTAAGGTTGAGAATAACCGCAAGTGGAGAACGGTTATGTTTTGATGCTTTGGCTAGTATCTGTATTTCTGTATTCTGAGAACGTTTAAGAAATTTTTTTACATATAATTTACACAATTTTTCTGATTCTTAGGTCATGTGTAATTTCCTCTTACTTCATGGCAGATTTCACTCAGTGTGCTTTCTATCCTGTTTAGGGCAACATAAAAGTCTAAATAGTCTAAGCAACATAAAAGTCTAAATAAGTACTTTTCTAATATGTCGTACTGGGCTGGGCTGGGCTGGAGTTAATTTTCATCACAGCAGCACATACAGTGCTGTGTTTTGGATCTGTGACCCCTGAGATTTTTCTCCCCTGTCCTGCCCTAGGAAGGAGAATGAGCAAGCAGCTATGTAGGTGCTTAACTGCTGATTGAGGCCAACCTACAACCATAGGTAAAATCGATAAATGAAGCTAATCTGATGTAGATGAGACAATTAGAATGCTGGTCTGGAGTTCCAGCAACAGGAGATTGTCTGAATTTCAACATGGGCTACTAAGTAAGAAAATACTAAGATACAAGACTACAGGGGGACATTTGCCAGTACCATTCAATTTTCAGAGACAAGTTATCTGCTATTTACACAACAGCTACAGAGGAGTGCTGCTCAAAAGAAGTTACTCTTCCAGTCATGACTTGCAGTATAAATTACAACCCTGTGTACCCACAGGCCCTCCTCCCTTTCTTGCAGAAGGAAAGCAGCTAGCATAAGGCTGGATGCAAAATTTTGGCAAATATGGAGCGTGAGACTTGTGAGAGAGCAAGGACCTATGATCCTGTGGGGAAGGAAACACAACAGGCTGATTGTGAGTTGATAACTCACAAAAATATCTAATGTAAGCATGAGTTAAGTTACATCAGCACGAGCCACAATAGCTCAAAAAGCCAGTCTACTTGGAAATAAGGTGGAAATCACTATCCAAAACATTATTCCTGTCCTGCAGAAGATAGGAGTTATTCAGATTTTGATTCTAAAGCTATTTTTCTTACCTCATTCCCTGTTGACATGACTGCAACCACTGGAAACTTGTTAACTTCTACTTCGGTTACTCCAACAGTTGCTAAGAGACCAATCTCAGATGGGCCCATGTGAGTTCCTTTAGCCAGCACACATTCACCTCTTTTAATGTCATGTCCTATAGGTCTGAAAATAATAGCACAGAAAAAATGAAAGAAAAACAGAATGAGATTGAAAGTATCTTTCCTTGATTGGTCTGGCTTCAGGTGAGGAGCGTCCAAGGATGTTCATTTGTCAGATTGTCAAAATGTCAGTGCTATTTAAGGCTAAACAATGACTGTAAAAATCACCACCAGTGCTTCTATTCCTTACAGATATTTTAATGTTGATGAAACAGGCTGTGTACAGACCTGATATCTTGGCCTGGTCGAGCCTGCACCAAGATTCGAACTTCTAATTCTTCAGTGCCCTATAAAAACAAGGAGATCATGTAAGGTCACCTGGTTTATTCAAACAAGATTAATCAGTTTTACTATCTCAGATTTCTACAACAGCTCACAGTACTCATTGCACTGAGACCTTACAATTTAAGCATCATTGTTTTCCTGATATGTGCAACAAGATTTTAACACGACGGGTGGTAAACCTGAAGAAGTTTATAAGAATTTCATCTTTGATGAGCTCTACAGGGAAGGACCAGCACCAAATGCATAGTCTTACCTGCCTTTTTTATGATTCCTGTGTTTATCTGTCTTCCTGGTGTGACATCCTATGTTTGTCTGTTGATCTGGTCTACCAAGTGGCTTCTTTCTCCTCTCAGCCAACCTTATATCAAAGATGGCATTTCTAAAAGAGCACTAGTCTGACAAAATAACACTACATCCACAAAAAGGTAGGAAGAAGATACAAGGTCTAACTGTTTCAAGATCTTCAAGTAGATCCCTGTAGTGGAAACTCCCATTTGAGAGCTTAGCACTTACCAAAAAGAGGCATATTCATCATGTTTATTTACTCTGAACAAGAGAAAGTGGCCTGGAAAGTCTGAAGCCTACTTTAATATTTCTGTTTACTTCTTCAGAATTTCAGTGGTTTGGTGTTTCATTCAATGCCAAAAAGTGGTATGTGACCAATATTGTTAATAATTAATTTATAAACCTGCAAATGGTTTGATGATAAATATACTCAAATTTGAGATAGTGCCAGCTTCTTGGTAGCACTGAATACTTAAACTGGCACAGATTTTGTTTTTACATTATGATGCAGTATTTCATACTTCAAGTTCCTCAAAGTCATAAATCAGACACTAATATTACAATAAAAACAAGGTGAGTCATTGGCATTTAGAATACTATTTTTTGCAGGGAAGACAGTGTTGTATAGGACACAGGGATTTGCTCTCTTTTCCTAAAGCTAATATGGACGGCATTTTCTGAGTTCAAACCAAATGCCTCAAAGCTTTAAACAAAAGGCTCAAAGTTAAGGGCAACATGCTGTTATATACCATGACTCTGTTTGAATACTGTGAAAGTGGATGAATTTAAACTCCTGAAAACCAGGAAAGGAAGAACAGAAACAACAAATTCCAAAAAATTCGTTTTTCTTACTTCACCACAGTTATATCTATGCTACACTGTCAACACAAATTCTAATATCTGCTCATTCTGTATAAGAGAAGAGACTATTTTTGGCAGCTAGTGTCCAAAATGGCTTTGCCAGAGCTCAAGATTTCTTTTATATTTCCCCTAACCCTATCTGAAGCGGTAAAAGACAGTTTTGGCTTGTGATGAAAATCTGCAGGATAAGTTAGTCTAATAATTATTTTATTTTTTATGACACTCTGGAAATGGTTGGTCAGATTTAAATTTTCCATATCCTTGATAAAATTTAAAAATAGCTAGACAGTTTCTAGGGAATCAAGACGAGCGCCAATGATACATGTGGATAATATAGAAGGTCCTATTTAGGGCTCCTGGATTACTGGAAACAAGGTAAAAAAGGCATTTGAGAAATTTAGTAATTCCAGGTTTGGAAAGTGTGACTGTGAAAAACAGGGTGACATGCAGTGATTGTTATTTATGGAACTGATGGAAGTCCCATGCTTCATGAATACAAGATAATTCGGGGTTGCTAGAAGCATAGGAAGATATGACCTTATGCTGAGAACATCTTCCACTTGGTGTGGATCAGGCAATATTCCTCTTCCTGTATATTAACGTATTTTGAACTATGTCTGAATGGTTTACTCTGATAGTTGTTAACAGCTAGCATCCATACCTATATATTGATGCTCTCTCTCAATGCAGGATCTCTTGTTTAGTTGATCACTTTGACCTCCTTTTTCCTACAAGGTGACATAACTCAAAGAAAAAGAATGCAGAAATGTTCTTGCAAGGACTGGTTTCTCAATGAGCGGGCATGTGGCAAGCTGATAAGAATTTTTCTTCCTGCTGAATAGATGTTATTCCTTTCAGGCCTGTGACTTCTAAAGTCATTTGGGGAATCCTTGCTATGGTGTTTGTAAGGGGAACACTAGGTCACAGCCTGAATCAGTGATTGAGCACCTGGAGGAGGGCTGTGGCTGGCCTGGGGGGCACAGGCAAATGGTTTGCACCTGTGCCCCCCACTACCAGAAGGGGTGGGCCCAGGGCAGGAAGGGGCTGCCCTGGGCTCATTTAAGAGCCAGCCATCAAGGAGAGGGCATCTCTTGGGGAAACTGGCTGCTCCTTGGGGAGGTCTTGTCATCTTGGTGGGGAACCGCTGTTAATGTAAGTCAAAACTTTTGTTACTTTTGTTTATGACTATTAGAATGCTCAAATGCTTTACCTGGGATTACTAAAAATTCATCCAAAGCAATCTCACTGCTTCATTTGCAAGACAGTGTTAAAGTACTGCTATCACAACTAGAGGTCAAAGAGCTACCTTATAAAAGTCCTCTATCTTCTCAGAAGAACATTTTTCAGATATTAGAGCTTTCATTTCAGTTAAATTCCAGCCTTGAAGAAGTTCTTAACTGTAAAAAGAACATTCTTGAAATATGTAACTAACTAGGCATAAAAAAAGATAAAAATAACATTAACTAACCTATACTAACTACTTCAATACAAGATCAGCAGAGTTGCATATTCAAGGAAAAGAAGAAACTGAAGGATTCTACCTCACGCTCAAAGGTGGGAAAAGGACCTGAAGGTGGCTGACCATTTGCTATGAAACTTAAAGTTTATGCACACAGCTGTATAATCTGTTCCCACAGGCCGAGAAAAACATGCATGTATACAGCTGAATCCAGGATGACAGTCATCCAAGGAAGAAATAGAAAATAACATGTTATAATATATGCTGCTTTGCAGTGTGATAATTTTGTTATGCTAAGGTGGCAATGGCCACAGAAACTTTGTTCAGTAAAGGTAATGGAACAACTAACAAGCAGTAAAGTCAATCATACATTTTACAAAAAGATACAATTTACACACACATCTGAAACCTCAAAGCAGGACTGACTCAAGAAATCCTGTGTTAGGAAGAAAGCCAGACAAGACAGCTTGCTGACTTCATCAGATGTAAAAATCTATGCATTTACAGTAATAAGGAATGGGG
>WBMW01005934.1:3601745-3701592 GCA_013396635.1 Penelope pileata
GAAGTCATGAGAACAAGTTTCAGTTTTTCCTGTCTTCCTCAGCTTTAAATACTCAAATTCATGTGCTTACACCTCAGCTCCATCTGCAATGCTAGCATGTAGCTATGCTGAAGTGGAGCAGCTTGTCAGAACAGCAGCAGAGCAAAGGCTGATATGAGAAGTACACACACATTTCTTTCTAAAACTGAGCTTGGAAGTTGTGTCAAGAAGAGACATCTTGCTGGTAAAACTGTTAGATGATGGCAAACATGACAATAGTGTCCTGAAATCACAGCTGGCTAAGCAAAAATAATGATTCAGAGGGAATTCTCTGAACACAGCAAAAGAGTGAACAATATTTAGGTAGTATAAGACAAACTGTTTGGGATACAGTTGTCTATAGACCTCTCCTGTGCTCTGTCAGAAAAAGTCACATTTTGCTTTAAGACAACTGTGTGTACACAACTAGTACTACGGTACTCCTATTTTCTTTTCCTTGTAGTATACTGTAGCACCTGTAAGTTAGAGTGCAAAAATAATATATAGGCATGCTAGAAAATCTGTTCAAACTAAGCAGAGTTAAGACTGCGTTCTGGGGGAATATGTACCTTATCATTTTCCTGGTTTTCAGAGGTCAGTAATGTTCTCATTTTAAAAAAGCATAGAGGTCCACTGAACAAATTTAGTCATGGTTTCAAAAATTCAGGGTGACACTTCACTTGTTATATAATACAAATCTTCATTCCAGGTGTATACATTTATGGTAAGGTATGTGCACGGGACATTCTCCAAAATACAACAAATTCATAGAGTACAGAGCCGGACTTAATAAAAACAGTTGTGGCCATTCAGCCATTTAAATGTTATTGCTACAGGTTGTTTGGAAATTCTCCTGCTCTGGAAGAGCCCTGGCATTACTGCATAGGTGTACTGTACTTTCCAGGTACATCTGTTTGGAATCTGCTGTTCTACAGTCACAAGTATAAAGGAGTTTTTGAACATTGATTCTCCAAAGGGACAGCAGACAAGTTGAAACAAAACTAGAAAATGGATGGATCAGGTTTAGAAGCAACTGAGTCAGCTGAATGTGTATTAAATATAAAAATTGAAAGTAGTAGCAAAATTATTTAGGTTTTATTTTAAGGATCTTTTGCTGAAATGATACCAGCTCTGATAATAATCTTCATAGTACAGTTTGAAATAATTCAAACCATTCTATGGATTTTGCAGCACTTAAAATGGATCACTTGCAAGCAGAAAGTCATGCTCAGCTTTAGCTACATCAGAGGTAAAGCTGCACTTGTAGTATTTCAGCTTGTTATTCTGTGACCAAAAAGTTTTAAGACAAATTCCCTTCTTGGTGAGTTTGGTTGGTGGTATGGCAGCAGAGGTTGAACCTTCCCACTGATATTCCATTACATTTTGTTGCCGTGTGGCAGACGGCAGCAGAGGGGCACTCTGACAAAATGGCATCTGATGTGGAAGCACAGATGGTGCAAAGGTGTGGAATTGAATTCCTCCACATGGGAAAAATTTGCACCCATTGATGTTCATTGATGCTTCTTGAACGTTTCTGGAGACCAAACAGTGGATGTGAGCACAGCGAGGTGGTGGTGGTGCGTTGCAACAGGGGGGCACCTCTGCTGGTGCAGATTTTGAGTGCAGCATGCGGGCTCTTGTTCATCTCTGGCAAAAATGCATAACTGATAGTGGTGACTGCGTTGAAAAATAGTGCTTTCTAGCTGGAAATTTGCTCTATCAAATAGTGTTATTGTGCTCTTTGCTGTAGTTTCCATGGAAATAGGAGGTGTTACTTTCAGAGCAACCGAAGTGTAGAGAGATTGCTCTGCTGCTAAATGTGAGCTCAGATGGAAAAAAAGCAAATGTAGTGTTTGATTGCCACTATGTATTTCAAAATATAAATATGCTAGACACTCAAATGGGACTGTAGTCAAATGTCTGAGAGGTATTCACCTTTCATTCAGTCACAGTCCCAAAAACTTTGGCACACAATGAAAAATCAAGGTCAGGACAGGCGGGTCTGTGGTACTGTTATTACAACTTAAAAATGCAGAATTGCCACTTGGAACTGATGTGAAACTCTTCAAACTTTTAAGATCAACTGTAAGAGCTCTTCTGTAGGACTATCTTTCGTATTTACAGGATTGCATGAGCCACATGCTACTGCACACAAAAGCAAAACAAGCGTTAACTTGTGACTCACATCATCTGATTCCCTGATGAGTTCTGTATCTTCCACTTGCACCACGGCATCAGCACCACATGGGATTGGAGCACCGGTTGTAACTCGCATTACCTGACCAGGCATCACAGTTTGAGTTGGCTGAAAAACAAACAAATTTATTTTGAAAAGAAAAACGTAAATTTGAACATGATGAAAGTATTCTGAAAGAATAAAATTCTTCTGTATGGCATGAACCTTGGTATACTGCTAGTGATAGTGGCAGGTATGAACTCCAACATATTTGAGAACAATCAAGAATTGTGCTTCTAGGTCATGTACTAGGTGGCTTCAGTGTTTCCCTATAGACAGATTCATATCATAAGAATAACTTTCAGATGGAGCAATATACTGATATTTTGGGGCTAAGAAAAGTAACTGGCTCAGAAATATCACACTTAGGAGGAGACTTACAGAAACTTATGTGAGCAAAAATCTACTACATCTCTGTGCATAAATGTCTGTAGAGTATCCTGGTCCCTAGGGTTGAAATTCCTTTTTTGTGTGTTTTGAGACCTGAAGGTAGTCATTGTTCTACTTATCTAGAAGAAGGGCATAAGAGAAGACCCAGGACACTACAGAGCTGTCAGTCTAACTTCAGTCCCTGGAAAAATTATGCAGATTGTCCTGGGTGAGGGGAAATGGAGAGGGAGGCAACAATCTTCTCTCTCTTTTCTCTCCACTACCCAATGACAACATGAGGGAAGGGCACAAGGCAGTGCCATGGGAGGTTCAGACTGGATAGTAGGAAAAACTTTTACTGTGAGAGTGGTCAGACACTGGAACGGGCTTCCTAGAGAGGTGGTTGATGCCTCAAACCTGTCAGTGTTGAAAAGGCATTTGGATAATAACATGCTTTCACTTTTGGTTAGCCTTGGAGAGGTCAGGCAGCTGGAGCAGATGATCTTTGTAGGCTCCTTCCAACTGAAATATTCTAAACTGGGGGGTTGGACTCTGTGATCTCTAGAGGTCCCTTCCCTTCTGACCCCTACAATTCTGTGATTCTATAAATTTCTAGGTTTCTAATATAACCTGCTGCTTCATTTTGAAGTAGATTTCCTCATAACAAGAGACAGCTCAATGTCAGTTCACATAGAAGAACTATTTTTGTGACAGTCAGTTTAGCGAAGACTAACATATATAATGCTCTACAATTACGTAAAGTCACAGTACATGAAGTTGTTTCACCAGAAGAATACAAAGAATAGAAAAATTCCAGAACAAAAGGATAAAATGAGTGATGTGGTTTTAATAAAATTTCACATCAGGAAGCCTATTTTAATACAAATGTTCGAAATCCAGAGTAAAACTATAATTTGACCACAAGCATATGAGAAATAACTTAAAGAAAAATATTTCTGGTAAATTGCAACTAAAAGAAACTGTATGACAATTGTGATTATATTGCTGGAATGTGTTTGCTCCACCCAGTGCCTTAGTAAGGCCAACTTATTTGGGCTTTACTGTTATTAGCGTACATGATACACACTGCTGTGATCATTCCAACATATTTTGTGCATGTCACATTTATAATTCATGTGCAGATGGACTCTGTATTCCATATGCAACACTGGAGTATGCCAAGGACTTCTCAGACTGACTGTGATGAAGCGCATATTTGATAGCTACCTATAGACTTATGAGCAACAATGTTCAATCACTGTTATCCGCTCATGCACAGCAGTAATACACTCCATGACTTTTGACAGGATGCTGTTAGACATCTGTAGATTCTAGACAGGTGGCCAATGTTGCAAATGTACTAAGCTGTGTTTGTGTTATCTATTATTTGACTCTACTTCAGCACAGCTGTAATTTCTGAAACGTGAATACTTCTTTGGAACGTGTGTATTTCAAAGGCTGCTGTACTTTGTTCATTGGCACAAAGGCACTAGGAAGAGGCTGGAAATCCCTTGTAGCTGATTTACCACAGTACTGCAGTGCCCTATGTATCCCAAGAAGCAACTGAGCTTGGAGTTGATTGAATTTGGGGCCTTTTCTAAGGGTAAAAGAAATCTAACACCCTTTGAGAATAAGAATAACATAAAGTGCTAAGATAAACTGAAAAAAGAAGTTCACAATTGCAATATGCCATGTTAATGTGCTTTTTAGGTAAGACTGATGTTATCTTGAAGTAGGTATCTAACATAAATGAGATAAAACAAATACTTTTTTTAAATGGCATTCTCACCACTGACTATGCAAAGAGCTGTTGAATAGCTGAGATGAATCCCTTTAAACTGAATATGCTTAAACTGTAAGTGAAAATAATCTTGTCCGGTGTGGTGGTTTGATTTTAACAAAAACAAATGTTGCAAAAAGCAAAGCTTATGCCTTGGAGTATGAGAGCTCTTTTGCATATTGTAGGTACATTACGAATAAGTAATACTATTTTGGACTTACTAGAGTATCAGTCTTTCCTTATCTTAAAGGAAAAATGTTTTGCAGAAAAAATTCTCTCACTTAAATTTTTTAGCCTCAAGAACCACAGAAAATATATGCTTAGGACTCTGCCAGAAATCAATGCTTATGGTGATAAAATGCACTGTAAATATCCATGCTTCTGGAGTTTATTACCATATGAACCAGTTAATCTTTTGAGGTGTAAAGATGTCAACTGTTTAAACAAATTTATGATACAATAACATTTGTTTTTATAATCAGTTGCATTGCTCTTATTTCATTTCCTTTTTGTCCTTTGAGAACTTAGTCAGATTAACTTTAAAAAGACAGGGCTATTTTCTTCTTTATTCTAAACTAAAGAAATGATCGCTTCTCAGAAAGCGTATTAACGCACAACAGTTGCACAGAAGCTCTTTTAAAGGTCGTTGAGCTCTCACACTTACCTGCAAATAGGGCAGTACAAGATTCTACCCTTCACCTTCACCACTGATAACGCATTTTATGTTAATCACTAATGAAAAACCAGAAATCATCTGTCAAGCATAGCCTCATCTCAGGCATTTTCTCTTTTCATTTTACACCTCTCCTGCAAGATTTATAATGACCCATGCTCCTTTCTGTGAAAAGGGTCAAGTTAATGGAAAGCTGAAAAGTGTCTGTTTCTATCCTGTACTATGGGTAGCCTCAGCGCCTCTTAAAAACACCTTTAGAACATCTTCTAGGAAATTCTAATCCCCAGCTATTTGCGTCTATAGGAAGAAAAGAATTGCTCCCCATGGTCCAGTTGCTCACAGAGTCAGCGCTGATGGCTCTTGACTAGTCCTCTCAGATGTGCCCTAACCTCCTCAAAGTAGGGAAGCATCTGAAAGTTTCCTTCAGTGCAAAATAAAAGATGTCTGTTAACATAAGCATGACTATCTGGAAATGGAATTGGGAAAATAATATACAATTTACAAATTGATTCAGGAATGTCCAGCTTGGCTGTATGGCCACTCTGTAGTTATCAGTCCCATTTTCTTCCTCTCTAAGTAGCATTTACATAACCTTTTTTCCCTACAGCAGGAGCCAGATCTAAACCTATTTTGAACTCCCTGCTGTGAATCATTCAGTTAATTGGTCTGTAACATGAAAAGCAGTATGCTGCTGCTGAGAGTGACTGAAGGGTGAAATGAGACTGAGGAGACTTCCACGGCTATAAATCGTTTCTTGGGAAGGAGATGAACATGAAGATGTGTTGGCCCAAGAGAAAACCTCTGACCAATTATTCAGAGGTCAACAGCCTCATTTTTCCTACTTGCTGCTGGGATTTGNGTCAGAGAGGTTTCCCATTCTGATTAATCTGGTAGGACAGACCGTCCCTGTAGGTACACATTTGTGTGCTACTGAATTTTGTAGGAGGGAAACGATCTTCCATTTGCCCTTCATCCTTTCTACAAACCTGCTGAACTGATGAGAACATCAAAACCCCTTAGACCTGTGAGCAGTTCCTCCCATTAGGCACAGCTTCACCAGTACTGTTTGTAAGCACTGTGCTGTGATATTTTTAACTAGCAAAATAAGAATATTGATGACAGGTAAATATGACATAGGTGATAATATTGCAGGCTGCTCTGACAGCTTTTGATATTTTATAAAGATTATATAAAGGGTTATAGAAATAGTTGACAATCTTCTGGATTTTAGACTCATGTTTGAAAATATAGACAAAAAGGCAAAAAAATCCAAGGTAGATTAAAACACTACTGGAATCATTAGTTTACATATTTTTACTATTTTAATTCCACATATTTTGTATAATAGATTCATTAGTCTAAGTTCATGTGAGCATCTTTATTGAGATGATGTCTATGCCAATGAAGTATAATTCATGAGGATGGATGGGAGATGCAGAAAAATTTTCATGGTTTTCCCTACCTACCAAGATTAGCAAAGTCAAATGTTGCATTTATTATGCATATATAGGCAACTTCATTTAAAACTCAATTTCAACTCCATTTAAAAAAAAAAAAAAGGAATAATTCTACAAGTGGTAATACTTCTAAAACCAGAAACAACTGTTTGAAATGAATTTATTTTGCTTGAGACTTTTGTGTTTAGCAGTTTTACAGGTCACAGTGTAAAATCATCCTTAAAACTTATTAATCCATTGTTTGCCTGCTACTTACTCTGTTTATCCATCATTTTGCCTACATTAGATTTTGGAGAGAGTTATAAGCTGAGTCTTGAAACAGCTGGGGAAACACTTCAGATTAACCCCTGCTCTCTTGAACAGAAGATAGCAGATGTAACTAAATTGACAGAGTAATAAAAGTGGTTGAAAATAACTATTTTAATCACACCAGTATCGGTATATGAATTTCATCTAATGAACTCTTGAGTTTGAAAGCAAATCACAAACATTGTCTGTTTATGAATATTTATATGGCACAGCAGGTCACGAACAGAAGCTACCCCAACTTGCTCTCCAACTCAATCCATTTATCTGCTGAGTGCACAAACACTTTAAACAAACAGAAAAAGAACAATACTGCAAACGAGGCTGCTTTGCTTTCCCACAAGGCGAACTAGGCTTCTGATGCTTCCAAAAGATTGTTCTGATCATTACCTTTCTTCAAAGGCTACTTCCAAAATTCAAAATACACTTTGTTTGCAGGTGTCAGTGTGAAATCTGCAAGCAGTTTGTGGAAACAGTTTCTGGGCTGATGTCCCTTTTAAAACCTGTCAGCAAGAAGGGGTTAAATCTTGTGTTCCTCTGTTTATGAACTGATACCACTAAAAACCTTATGTCTTCTAACCTTGTACTAGGGCAGAACATTACCGTATGTGCTCCTATAGGACACGTCAGCACAATGCTCTGAAGTATTTTAGGATATCCTTGTTAGTTCCTTATGTAACCATACTACCTTACTGTTTGAAATCATGTCCCAAGGCACACAGCAGGAGGCTTGATACAGCTGTGTCCTACTTCCTGCCACCTCCAAGAATACTGAGTTAGGAAGCACTAGAAAGGCTTGTAAAAGTACAAAGCAATATCTTACCAGAGAAAATTGTATTTAAAAACAAAAATAAGAAAAGGAATTGTACTCACCTGCTCCCCAGCCTGGGATTCCCCTATGATGAATCGATCCCCCGGGCCATCAGCAGCTGTTAAGATGGACAATACAAATAGTAAAGGCTGAACCAAAACGAATGATGGCATTAGAGAATGATCTAAGATTGTGTCATAGTGACACCGAAGAACTCAGCGTATAGAAGTTTTGCAAAGATTTTAGATCTTATGTGCTTTTAAGTCGTGTTTATTATTTTGAAAATTACAGGTGCCAGAGTATTTTTAACAGAAAATTTCTTAGTGATTATGGGATCAGGGAAAAGGAGATTAGGAAAAATTACATTAATAACAAAGATCTAAGGGAGTTCACGAACTTGTATAAAAATGTCCCCTGTGAGCAAAATTTTCTCTATGTGAAACCAACACACGGGAATCACCTATTTTGTCAGTCTATTATCTACTTGATTGACATTTTTAGCAAGTAGTATTGATCTAATTACCTTATACCTTTCACTGAAGACATTTTGAAAATTAAAAGTCAGAGATCATTGATTTAACAAATTCCAAGTCCCTGGGACTTCTAGTTCAGTCAAATCTCTATTTAGCCAAACCCGTCCTCCTACAGGGATGTCAAAGGCATTACTAACAAAGTTCAAGCTTCTGTCTGCCTCAAAGCTCTTACTGTATGTTGCATTAGTGATATTTTCCTTGAAGGCTCCAGCACTAGAACAAAAAGATCATGAAAAGTCTTTGTTTCCATTAAAAATGAAGGAAGCTTCTGGTCCTCATAGTTGTAATACAAATATTTAAAATATGAATGAGCATAACCTAAGAGACTAGAACACATAAAACATAAGAACGTCCAACCTGTGATTTCTAAGCACTTGATGTTAGCAATACTGCTTTCTTTGTGAAATGGTTCAGAGATTCTTAAAAATGAACTGTTATTTGATTTTTCAAATTTATTAGCTGTTTCTTTGCTAAATATACAGAACAGTATGGCATCAAAACTAACTTATACTCTTACCTAAATGAAACTATCCTGTGGAACAGGAAATTTTGTTTTGTAATGAGGAAACTGTTCTGACTTCCTCAGATCTGTCTACATCTGGCCTTTTTTCCCAGGCAATTAGAGAGACTCTTCAACTACCCATCTTTGAACAATGCCTATAATACTATTGAATACAGTAGTCAAACCTTCACTGAGAGTGAATGCACCGGGATGATCTAGTAAGAGGGGGGGAAAAAAAAAAAACCCTGATGGCTACATTTCTTTAAACCTGATAAAATGCTGCTAAACTAGATTTTATTCCTCGAATAATAATGATATGGAGACAAGGTCTGCAGATGATCTACAACCGATATAGCTTAAAAATCTGGACAAGGTTTTGGGCAGACAAGTTTACTTGACCAAAAGTTAATCCTTTACAATCTCTGCAAACAATCTTTGTTTCTCATATTCTGAGACAACAGATCTACAAGAACAATAATACTGTTAACTCTGTTTGAATCCACCACCAAAATTAGGGTTTTTTATGTCTCAGAAGTTGTTAAGAATGAAGTTCATGACCATTCTGATCATTCTCTGTGTTTGAGATAGTACTTTTGCTTTCCCTTACCTTGTAGCAATCAAGTTGCAAGACAGCATTCTCTTGTTCCCAAGGCCCCTGTCAGGCAGCATTCTATTCAGAGCTCCCCCTCTCATCTTTTCTCAGAATTCTATTACCTGTATTTCTCTGGCTACATTTGCACTCTCTTGCCACTATTACTGGTCCTTTTGGACTGCCTGTCTCTCACGCATATAGATGACAGACAGCTCCAGTCAAACCTGTCTTGCAGACCTAGAATTTAATTTTTGTATCAAGTCCATGGGGAAGCTTTCTGGACTACATCCACTGCCTGAGCTTGCAGACAGCCTATTTCATGGACAGTTGCTTTCCATTGTTTTAGCTGCCAATATCAAAAAAGATATTTTAATGCCCTTAAAAGAAACTTAGCTACTGTGTCTGAATTTCAGCATGGTGTTAACAATGATTCAACTCCTTCCACAAGGACATCACTACTAGTATAATGTTCAATCATATGCATTTTAATTTCTCTCTATAGATATCTTAAGTAAATATCTTTAGTCATACTTTACAAAGGAGAAAGAATGATGCACAGAGAAGCAATTTGCTCAAAATCATGCAGCACCTAGTGGCAAAGCAGAGGACAGATTCAGGTCACCTGGGAAACTGCTCCCTGCCTGCTCCTTAAAACTCCACTACTCATTTAGATACAGTAGCTGCAAACTTTTGAAGTACAAATTACTTTTTCTTTAGAGGTGCATCCCTAAAAGAACATTCTGATATGTATTTTTGAAAATTCTCTAATGCAATCAGAAAATAATTCAAAAATAGGAAACTGAATCTGTGATGGTTCAATGAAGTAATGCAATAAGAACTTTTTGGTGAAATCAACAACAGAGAAATAGAAGAATCAGTCATTCAGAAACAGATGTTCTGTTACTCTCATGGTTCCCTTGTGTTTTCACAAAACTCACTAGCAACAGAGGTCTATGTCAATGGGCACACATGGATGTACGTTTGCTCAAATATCCACTTGAAAGATCTGAAATCAGCTTTCCGCTTCCTTCAAGTCAGTTGCATTGCACATAACAGTGACTTCAGCAACAAACTGAACCAAATCTCAAGCACAACAACCATAGCTGGATACAAAATGAAAGCGCTGCTTGAGTGATAAAACATGCAAGTGAACAGAAGACATAATAAAAAGTGGTTTTACAAACTCTATACTGCATGTCTACAAAGGAAAATTTTACCTCTGACAGCGTACCCATCTTTCACAGACGCTGGAAATGGTGGCAGATTATCTTTTGCATATACATCTTGAGCAAGGACTCGGCCCATCCCATCTATAAAAGAGAAAAGAGAAAAGATCATGCTCCATGTCATTAAAACCAATGAAAGGAAAAACAAAGTGACAGCAGTGTGCTCTGAAGGATACAACGTATGTGTATGTGACACATCTCGTGGATAGATCTCTCAGGTTCTTGATTTCTATCAAAACCGCTATATAAATGAAAAAAAAAAAGACTAGAGTCTTTTCATAAGAGCGGCAATGAAAGATTTGTTCAGTAAGTCTGTGTTCCTGGCTATGGTGAAATTGACAGCTGATCTGAAAGCCAAGGTCAGCCTGGACCAAGCTCTGAGCACCCTGATCTAGCTGTAGATGCCCCTGTACGTTGTAGGGGAGTTGGACTAGATGACCTTTAAAGGTCCCTTCCAACTCCAAGGATTCTATGATTCTAAGTATCCAAACAGAGAAGTAATAGCTCTGATATAGGATCAGACAGAAAAAATAATTATTGTTTACCCTGAAATTGCTTATAATTATGCATGGTCCTGTTTTTTTCTTTTTTTTAAAAGGGGAATAAAAGAGGGAATCCTGTGTGCAAAAGATGAGAAGTAATGGAATAAGCCCAGAGGACACCACATAAACAGTAATGATGGACACGTTTCCATAAATTGACAAAGAAGTTTTGCAATAGATTAGCTTTGTCTAATTGCTGATAACATTTCTGATTAATGGAGGATGAACGAACATAAGTGTCAGAATTATTTATGTAAATTTACGCTGTAATAGTTCTAAATATTTTAATAGCTGTTTCAAACATACTCTTTCCCTTCACTTAGCAACAGTGACTGATGAGCTGTAATTTGGCTCTGCCTCCCTGTAGAGACCGACATGAATTACTTCCCCCTCAGTCTAGCGTGCGCTATTTGTTTGCTTTTACAGTACCAGCAAGAGCTTTTTTTTTGTATGATGTGGAATGAAGTGGAAAATATGTATCTTATCCCTTCATGCAGTGGGAGGGTGATGAAGAGGATTTATTACATTTGTAACTAGATGCAGTAGGAGGGGTCAGAACTTTGGGTCAGAACTACTGAGATCGGCTTGATTCCAGTATGTCTAAGTAGAAGCAGCTCCTCTCGTAACAGAGGCCACTGCTTGCAGGTGTGTTGTGGCACAGGAAGGCCACATCCACCTGGCAGTATGAAGGAATGAGAGGATGCCCAGTACTTCTGCCAGGTGGATTTGTGTGGATATGCACTTTGTAGGATATCAGACATGCCAAAAAACCAAGAGACTCGCATAAAGTGCGTTTCTTGTTTTACCGCCTGACAGGAAGATCTGTGTCCCCCTGGATTTGCTGGGAAGTCAGGAGACCTAGCTTGGTCTCTAACTAAATGGACATGTTTTTGACAAAAAGGGCACTTGTGTATTTTGAAAATGTTCGGCTCTACTGAAGTGGTATTACAATAGAGATTATATTTTATATAAAATTATATAAAGTATGTATACACTTATAAACACAATGTGATTTAGTAAACAACTATTCATAATTATAGTAATTATAAAATCATTGCAACCATATCCATATGTATCAACTATTCAGTCTGAAACAAATATTTATGTTGTATTTTTAAAATAGGATTTACCATGAAGATGCTGGTAAAGCCTGTTACAGCAACTAGAAAAGCACTTTCATGATGGCTATTAACATGTCTGTTTATCACCGTGATACACAATATGGAAGTTATTAGAAAGCTCACTGAAAGCTTGAACATTTGTGCTGGAAAAAAATGCAGGCATTTAAATTATAGCACAGAAAAGCTGGCTTTCAAAGGCCTAGTAAAAACAACCTCTGTTCACAGACACACAAAATCTTGTACAAAAGTGATGCTTCTAATTTTAGGAGGCATGTTGTGTCTTCATTTTCCTTCTCGTCTGCATGCAAAATCACACCAATTAGAGCAAAGTTGAACAGCATGTTCTTGGCATTCTGCCACACAATATCTGAAGTGAATAAATGGTCAGGCAGTAGTGGGAATGAATGTCATTAAGCAGAGAGAAATGTAAAAACTATTTGCCAGAGCCTTGGGCATTTAAAACAAAGCTAGTCAGCAACTAAAGGACAATTTGAAGTACTTCTTTACTCTCCTTTATTCAAAAAATTATTTTAGAAATACCCAATTTTATTTTGATTAATTGTAATTCACAAAGCGCATTCTGAAATGTTTTAATGTCATCAAGCTATCCCATGAGATGTCCAAAGCTCTCTGATTCTAACGCAGAATAGAAAACTACATGAAACTCACTTTTCAAATGCGAGTATTTCCTTCCTAAAGCTCAGTTGGCCAAACTGCTAGATTCTGTGAAGAATTTTGATTTCTAAGGGTTTTGGTATTGGCATAAAGTAGTGAGACGACTGGTATTGTACTAGAGATGATGCATCTTCCATTTCATAAATAGTGTCCTACTGTGTCTTCAGCGTGATGTGGAAATGCAATGCTATCAAAATAATGGACGAGTTCAGAATGAATTAACAGCAGAAAAGCATGTTCAAGCTCTATAGAAGTTAGAGGGCTGCTGGACTCGATCAGTTATGAGGCTTAAGCCTGCTAAGAGTTGATTGTCTCTGCTTTCCACTTCTAGTATCAGTTATTCTTCTGCCTCTTCTTAGCTATACGATAATAATCATTATCATGCTGTCTAAAGACTTTACCTTGTATATCCACAGAGTTACGTTTAGCACCTAGCTGGAATAAAAGGCAAACTGTGGGCTTCGTATCAGACATGGGTAACGGCAGCAGGGAAAAAGGCTTGAGATGCCTTCGGTTTATACTGCTTGTGTAAAATGTTTTAGGATTGTCCAGTTTGGATTTTTTATATAGAAGAGGTTAAATGATTTACCCAGGCACTGAACAATACATTTACCAGTGTGAAATACCTGTTTCAAAAGGTAGCTATTCATCCTCCTCCTAACCTTACAAGAGAGTAAATTTGAGACCCCACCAAGAGACGTATCTGTAGATTACGAGAATTAAATTGCTAGTGTCACCAAGATGTGTCCGCTAGGGTGTTTCCTAAAGGCTCACAACTGAAATTTTATACTATGTATTATCAAGTATTCCACCACTAAAATACTTCTTGAAAAACAACTTAAGACATGGTTTTGTGCTGCAGTGCAAAGATACTAAGGTATATAACTTGTTAGCATTTTCTTTGTTCGTACAATTATATGAATATTAAATTGAGTACATATCTCTACAGCAGTTCCAGGCTTAGAATCAGCATGAATTTGATGTCTTCAATCACGTAACATGAAGAGAGAAAGTATAATATTATGAAGTATGCTAGAATGCCTTCTCTTACCTTGACAGCATATTCCCATGCCATAGAATAAGAAACAATCAAATTGCCTTAGATAAATAAAAATATATAAACTTCCATGCAGAAGGTGAACACCTAAGCAAGAGCAATTACCTCCATTCTCTCTCTGTAAGGACATTTTGAAGACCATAGAGTCTAGACAGGATCATTCCGTTATTTGTACGGTAACGTTATCGGTGTTAACAAAAAACTAATTACTTAGCCCATTTTTTTTTTTAATATGAAAATAAATCAAATTGTGAAAACCTGTTCAAAGCATGTTGCAGCAGGCCATGATATATGCCGTGATTTTGTCTAATTTTACCATAATTCTTATGAAGAGGTTTATAAATCAGATATGTGAAAAGACTGTTACCTACCACTTGCATGAATATGTCTGCATACGTACTGGTCTGTAAGACTGCTGTATGCACATAAACGGTAACTTTTCTGTTATATATATCAACGTGTATGTACCATGTGAGGATTATGTTCATTTTCTATCTACCTAAAATCTACCTGCCATATTTTAAATTTCATGGGCAACATGGCTCCTGCCCACAAATAGACTGTTCCGAAAATAATGCCTCCTATTTCTACCATGTTGGCCCACAACAACAGAGGCGGATGGTGGTGGTAAGGCAGTAGTGGTTGAACCTTCCCACCAATATCCCAGTACATTTTGGTGCCGTGTGACAGATGGCAACAGAGGGGCACTCTGACAAAGTGGCGTCTGACATGGAAGCGTGGATGAAGCAAAGGGGTGGAACTGAATTCCTCCATGTGGAAAAAATTGACATTCATCAACATTTTCTTAATATTGATGGAGACTAAACAGTGGATGTGAGCACAGTGAGGCAGTGGGTGGTGCGTTTCAGCAGTGCTGACAGTGGATCACCTCCACTGGTGCAGATTGTTATGAGTGCAGCATGCAGGCTCTTGTTCATGGCTGGTGAAAATGCACAGCTAGTGGTGGTGACCATGTTGAAAAATAGCACTTTGTAGCTGAGAATGTGCTCTCTCAAAAAGTGTTATTGTGCTTTGTAGCTGTTGTAGCTTCCATGAAAATAAACAGGAGGCATTACTTTTGGAGTGACCTATGTATAAGAACAGCACAAAAGTGTTGTCAATCAGTATGTGAAGTTTCATCCAGAAGCATAAAGATTGAGATGGAGAAAATGAGATGATAGATAAAAAGACAATAAGACCAGTTAATATTTATAGAATCAGAAAAAAAAGAAAATATCAGCTTACGAAACCTACTACTCAAATTCTAGAACTTATTTCTTGAATGACTTTTGCAGTACAAGTTTAAAAATCAAAATTCCTTTTACATAAAAAAGAATAGTATAGTAATCCTACCACCACAGTTTTAGCATTATAAGAGTTAAACTCATATTTATATTCTTGGTTTGAGACATTACTCCTAACAGTACCTTACATTGCAGAATAAACATATGCTGTATTTACTTTTAAAAAGGGATGTACATGCCAGACTTTTATCCTTTATATAATTGGGTTCAGTGTACTGTATATAGCATTTATTTGGACTTCACATGAATGAGATATTAGAGATCAATGAAAAAGAGCACAAGGTATCAATTTCTTAGCGTTTTAACAAATCTACTGAAGATTATTAAAATCTTCAGAGTAGAGTAAAAAATGTAGCTTTCCTTCTAAAAGCAGCCTCAAGATCAAACCCGTCCACTGTCCGCATTTCTGATGTGCAAGCAGAGCCTCCAGTGTGCCTGGAATAGGCCTTCCCCAGCACACTAGAGAATGTACACACATGGTACTATGGTCAAATCTTGGTGTGCTCAGGCCCAGACTACTGACAACTATCCAAAAAGGTCTGATAGCTATGCCCAGGTGTTCTAATCTGCATACCATTAAGAAAGAGCAGGCTGTAATTTGCATATTCCTTGTTGGTCCAGTTTTGGTGCTATTCTGAATGCAGTAACTGCAGTATCTTCTCAGAGATCTGCTTCCTGCTACCAGGTATGTACTCTTCACTAAATCAGTACATCAAAATGAAGACATCTCAAAGGTTTGTGGCAGCACAATGATTTGGTGAAGGACATGTGATCTTGAACTTTCAAGACAGAAGACAGAATATCCAAATGAGAAACCATTTGTACCCCTCTGCTACCTGGAGTCCACTGATGTCCTGAACATTTTCGCTCTTAAGGCTTGTGCTTCCACTATGTTCTTGCTCATCATCTCACCTTTGGAAAATCGGGAAGAACTCCTGAAGGAGGTTTCCCTGACCCTCCCAACTTCAGGCTTATTTGTATTTCAGGATTTAATCATTGATCTCAGACTGGAAAGGGGATTAAGTAAGACTCTCCTACAGCGAGAGGATCATCGCAGTACAACCTGGAGCCAGATGGCATCTACAGAAGTCCAGCGTTACATCAATCACTGAAGCAAACTGTGGTTTCTTGGTTTTAGCTTTGTTGCATATGGCACAGACTATGAGAAAATTCCTTGGGGAGCAGCACTGAGCTCAGTCCACATCCTTCTGACTTTGAAAGGAGAATTCTACTCCAATTGTTGTAATTTCCTAAAGCAGTTTCTGCAGGAGAAGGTCGGTCTCAGACCTCTCACAAAAATTATTAAAAGCGCAAGCACTTAAGAAGGTTGTAAAAAAGGGAAATAACCATCATACTCCTCACACAAAAATCCAACTACATCCAAAGTACCTCTGTAATTAATGATCTCTGTTCCGAGCACTGGGGTCATCTCCAGAACTGTGATGAAGGCCTTGTCCATAGATGTTAATGGGAATGGAGACATGCGGTGTCTTCTTGCTACCTTGGTAATGTCAACAGCACTGTGACCTGCAAAGAGAGGACCATGTTTATGTATGATTCTACGTGTAGGCATTAATAGAGACGTTCATTTAAATCACTTTGCTGGAATGCACCAAGCACTTCAGGGTAAATTAATTTGGTTACTTATCACTATCGAGCATTTATGTCAGCCTCTGGGAAAGTATTGCATCAAAAGGGAGATTTAAAACAAAATGCAATTTACAATGAAAATATTCATGTTACTTGTCACAAGACATACACCAGAAATCTTGATAAGCATGAAAGGATCAGTTAATCAGAAACAGAAACCTTTCAAAGATGATTGTCACGGTGGATGACAATCTGAAGCTAACTCTGTTCTACTGCTCAGGACAACTCATTCTTTCTGTTTTTCCTAGATGCTTTCCACAGCCTTCTGATCCGTAGCTGCAATTTGACAGTCAGATCCTGGACCTTGAGCTCCATTATGTGTTCTTTTTCTGTTTCCCATTCAAAATCTACAATAATATCCTTGGAGATAACTTTAATATGCCACAGCTTTGACTCTAATGGTACGCAGAAGATTCTGTACATCTCATCTTCAACGCAAATCACATCTCTCTCCCAGCTATGACTAAACCTGGATAAAATAAGCAGCTGGTATCAGGTATAGATGGTGGAAACTAACAAAGAGAAAAGATATTGTTATTGTCAGCACATAAAGGCTGGTAACTTAAAACAGTTGTTGATGCTGCTCCATTGTCTGGAAAGAAGGATTTATAATACTACCTTTAAAACACTGGCAACCCAGAAATCTATAAGGACTCTACTGACTTAGCACAGATTATTACTACTAGTAGTACATGTATTGTCATGCTCCCCAAATGCATCTTAACACGCTATGTGCTGTGCACCAACAAAACATAAAAATGGACCTTGTAGCTACGTGAGAATAAGATGGGAGTCAAAATGTTTGAAAGGAGGATAGAAGGAAGCAGAATGAAATCACTGGATAGTCAATACAGCAGACAGTGCTTCAAGTTAGTGGGCATTCTACCCATTGGCAAGGTTCCGTAGCCATCATAGCAAAATGATGCTTAAACTATAATGTGAGTGACGATGGAAGGACTGATCAATAGAAGTTTACTTTGCCTAAGAGAGAAAATAAGAAAAAAAGTTGTGTGAAAATGAAGCCAGCAGTATATTTGCTTTGTTGATGCTGAGAGAGAATAAACAAGGGACAAGAAGCTTTGAAAAACTTTGAAAATGAAGAAGAGCAACAAAAGACAGGGAACTACTGCAGTAATGCACAAACAAGAGGAAAAGATACAGGCCAAAAGATTAAGAAAATTACATTTGTGGAAATATCTTGAATGGATTTGCCTATAACAAATGGGTATTTGTCTTCAAAGGGGATGGCCTAGAAATACAACATGAAAACCTTGCAAATAATTTCAAGTGTACGCATTGACATGCAATGCCTTTTCTCAAGATCTATGTATAAAGAGTCTACAAGAAATACACAGTCTGCAGGAAAACAGAGCAAGGTGTACAATGCAGATGAAGCCCAGGTAATATTATTCCAGAGTGGAGTGCTAAGGGGGACTGTGGTGTTCCATGGTGACTGGTAAAACTCACTGGAGGATGGCTAGGAATCAATGTCAGAGACATGCAAAACAAGACAGCTTTACAGAGCAGAGAGATTTCTGTGTATAGAGCAGCTGAATTTGAGTTTGATGGGGCAGAGATAAGGTCTAAAAGGATAAAGAAGGGGGACATAAGGACATAGCTCTGTAGAATAGCAGAAGAAATCTGGACATTTCCAGAAAAAAGGATATTCTGCACAAGTCTTACTGAAAGAGCTGTTGGAATGGTAGGAGAAAACCAGAAGACTGGCAGCTCAGAGACAACAAAACTGAAATACGGAGCTTTGGCTATGAAGGGACTTTAGGGACAACAGGGACTTTGACATGAATTGCTTCAGTGCAGTGCAAGATGTGGTAAGAAGACTATGTAAAAACTAATCTAAAATATCACCAGCACTTGGCCACCTTCCCAATGCAGACAACATGAGCAACAAAAGGACACTAAAGCATTGTCAGAGATCATGCCTGGCTGTATGCAAAAGACATTCCCAGCAGAGTTTCTGTCAGTAGTAAGGCCTGTCTGCAACTCTACTAGACGTTCTAGGCTCTAATTTATGGATAATTATTGATTTCACTCAGCTTTTACGAGTGATGCTGCTCAGAATGCTCCTAAGATCTGAAAGTTGTCTGTCTGCTCTTTTTTGGTCCTAATGAATTCCTTACTCAACCATTTTTAACACACATACTTCTGTTCCCTTTTTGATCATCCTTAATATCTTCCCAGTTTCTTCCCTCTCTACTCACTTGCTTTTAATTCATTTCCATCCAGTACTATCCTATTTAGTGCTATAGCTAGTCCGTAATTGTATTTCTAAAACCAAATGAATTATAATAAGATAGCATTAACAAATTACAAAAAGTATAGTTTTTAATGACACAACTTTGCTCTGCAATAGCTTCCTAGGCATCCCATTTGCTCCTACGTCTTCACATTCTGGAAAAAAAAAAAGACAGATGACTGCTTTAAGTGTAGTCCTCTATAAAACAATCATGCAATCTAATTTGTTCCTTCAGAAGCAAAGGTCGTTGAATCAGTAATGTCTGTCTATACAAAGCTTCTTTCAGCCCTGACACATGCTTGTTCAAATCTGCTACGTGGGAGACTTCATTAATTCATTTTTTGCCATTAACATGGTAACTAAGAGGAAGAAGTGGAGATAAATAAAACCGCTGACTTAATTCCAGTCCCAAGAAAGATTCTGGAAGAAATGATTGAAACAATCTCTTTGTAAGTATTTAGAAGACAATATGATGATAAAAGCAGGCACTGTGAATTTGTCAAGCACAAATAATTTCTAACTGATTTAATTCCTTTCCTTAACATAGTATTTGTCATACTGAGGAAGAGCAAAACAGTTGATCAGATGTAATTTAACTATATTAAGACTTCTCATGCTCTTAAACATGACTTTCTTGTAAAGCAAATGAGGGAGAAATGATCCAAATCCAAGTACTGTAAGAGGCAATTGTAACTAGTGGAAAAACAGCATTCCTGGATTCAATAGCAATCTTACAGTTTACATTCTTATGCCTGTATTTTGTTAGAAACCTCATAAAAATGAGGAAAATGAAAATAAAGCATTTCTGAGGCAAAGAGAAAAAACATGCATAAACTCCCAGACCTTTCTCTGCATGCACGTCACTGAAAGAAACCCTGCTTAGGGACAATGTTTGAGGGCAGCTCCAAATGTAATGCCTCCTATTTTACGTTGGCCCACAATGTCAGAGGCAGCCATTTGTTGTATGGAAGGAGAGGCTGAACCTTCCCACCAACATTCCGTTCCATCTTGGTGCCGTGTGACAGATGGTAGCAGAGGGGCACTGACAAAATGGCGTCTGACATGGAAACGTGGATGGAGCAAGAGGGTGGAACTGAATTCCTCCATGCAGTAAAAATGGCATTGATTGACCTTCACTGACGCTGAATGTTTCTGGAGAGCAAACAGTGGATGTGAGCACAGTGAGGCAGTGGTGATAGTGGGCCACGTCCACTGGTGCGGATTGTTACAAGCACAGCATGCAGGCTCTTGTTCATGGCTGGTGAGAATGCATAGCTAGTGGTGCATAGTTTCCATCAGGAATCACACTGGTTAACATTTCTTCAGTAAGAACTCTGTCAGTAGCTACTCTGATAATACACAAAGCAAAACAGAAACCAAACTCCTTTCCTATTGTTCCTCTGTAGCGCCTACAGGATTACAAAATTCTGTTTCACAAGAGCAAAATGTGCATTATTTTATGCTACAGTATTTTACTACTACACTACTTTTGATAAGCACTATTTTATAAACCATGCATAAAAAAAATCCTGAAGTTTATTTTTAGAAAGGATGTGGTCTCTGCAGAAGCACACTTCTCTTTAGAAACAGTTCAGTCTTTGTCAATCCTTTCAGTAAACATTTATGTTTTACTGCCATCTAAAACTCACCAACTAACATTTGACGTTTTTAACCGCTCCTGAATGAATTCAGAGCCTTCGAATGTTGCCCAGAGTACTACCTTTGAATTTGGAGCTCTGTGTCTAATCCACATTTGCTTAGGGAAAGGTTCTGGTAAAATCCGGTAAGAAATAACTTCTTCAACAGATTATTTTTGAAAATAGATAAAATACCCTAATTTCTGATATGGAAACTTTGTTTCAAAAATAACACCAGTATTTAAACAAGAGAAGCTGAGAAAACACACACTCAGAGTAGTCCCTTCAGGGTTAGCACTCAAATTAATAACCTTAATGAACAAAGAATAAAGATGTATGTGTAACTACTAATCCCCTATATATTTCTTCCTAGAAACAACTGCTGAATTTTCTTTTAGAGGTATCACATTTAAATAGACCTAGAGACAAACAAGTAAATAATGTTTTTTTTTAATCTCCAAAACTATGAGGTTGTACTTTTTAATTAAAAGTAGACGACATTA
This sequence comes from Penelope pileata, assembly GCA_013396635.1. Classification (NCBI taxonomy): domain Eukaryota; kingdom Metazoa; phylum Chordata; class Aves; order Galliformes; family Cracidae; genus Penelope; species Penelope pileata. The sequence continues at coordinate 3,622,992 of WBMW01005934.1, forward strand.
AACAACTCCTCAGACCTTCCCAAGTATCTTTCAAAAATGTCAGATGGCTCTAAAAATGACTACTGATATTAAACAGCATTTTATATGACAAAATAATCCTCTAGCATTGAAGCAGCTAAGTCAATTGGTTGTATAAGGTAGAAAATTCCTGATAGCCCTCCCTCTTATCACCAAAACAACTTCCTCTGCATGGTGTTTTATATAAAAATATGTTTATATATATATGCATATATATTTATATTTAATGTGGAAGAAATTTTCAACTAGAAAAGATTCCTGTAAATCAGAAAGGCATTTTGCAAATTACAGAATGGGTTATGTGGATCAAATCTCAGTTCTTAACCTTTACATTTTTGATTTGGCTTTATGTAACCCAACACTGAATTTCACATTCAGGTATGAAAGTAAAAACTGTGTATATTCAACTTGAGATTTTTATTGCCTTTGACTGTCGACACTTTTTGTCTTTGCACACGCAGCATCGTTTATGACAAAGCATCACTGCAAACAACACAGACCTCAGTGTCATTAGAAAAACAACACGGGAAGAAAAATTAAAAGGCCACAATGAGTTAATATGTGAACACTATAAGCTGTGTACACTTTTATTTTCTCTTTGGACTGAAATTCATTGTCTTAAACTATTAAATTTCTTCTGCAAACCCACGTATCCTTCTCATCTGACTGCAAGTTGCTGTCTTGTGGGCAGTGTTAGTTGTGCGACGCAGCTGTGAAGTTTCGGTACTTACTTGCTCGGAGGATGTTCTCCTTGCTGCTGCACCTCGACTGGACCTGCAGAGAGAGCACAGAGTCTATGAGCTACAGAAGTTAACAAGAATGCAAAATACAGAGATAAAATGGGCAAGCTCCTGGGATCTAAGACAGAGGCTCTACATATTTTCAGCAACAATCTTCCTTACTCTACGTGCAATACATATATTTAAGCAGAAGGGTACTAGCTGATGATCGGAATCGGATATAAGCAATTTAAACCTGCCCTCCAAGAAGAACCCAAGGTGGTCTAAGGACGGATTGACAGAGTAAACTCAGAGAACACAGTGCTTAAAATTACAGGCTAAGCTCTTGTTTTTAAAAGAAAAATCCACGTTTTCTTGTACAATTGCCCTTATAGCAACTCTGAATCTAGGTCCTCTGTTTTATGATTAGACAAAACACTAAAATAAGTATATTATCATGACCTGCATTAAAATTCCAGTATTGATACTGTATAGGTACTGTATAGAAAGAGTGTAAAATTATTCAATCTAGATTAAACTGATTCTGAGAATATTCAATATTCCTTTATCAAATTGCATAGGCAATTCACAGTTGTGATAACAGCTCCTGTCTGGGGCCAGATAAATTTACTTAATTGTTTCTGTTTGGTTAAAAGAATGAAGTATGAATATTACGGTACAATTCTACTTTAAAAAGCAACTGTGTGAGAATAACAACTGGTTTCTCAACAAATCCCCTTCCTGGATGCTTACTGCCACTGTGCTATTCCAGATATATTTGTCTGACTCCAGTGAAATCAGAGGATTCACACTGGTCTAATATTCCAGCGACACAGGATGTTTAGAGTTCCATCTGGTTACCATGCAGATTGAAAAAAAAAGAGTTTTTGAAGAGTATCAGTCCTGGAAACACGACACAGCTTGACCTTTACTGAAGCATCAGCTCTTATTAAGTCTCAGGTTTGGAAAGATACCGCACTACACACTAACACTGAAGCTGCAAGTTTTTAGACAAACTAATCTGAACAGCAGCCCGTCCTGTGACAGGCCAGCTGGCTGAACTGCTAACACTTGAATAAAACGCTCTTCTTGTGGACGATCCCCCAGCTGTACGCAGGCTAAAGTAACCTTCACAGGAAGACAAACTGCTATGAGAGTATGAACTGAATCCTCGCTTTTACTTTAGTGACAGATGCATTGCTAAATTTCAGGGAGAGGAATAATAGAGCAAAATCGTGTATAAATAGTGAAAGAAGTGGAATAGCACAGGTGACACTGAGGGTGCAATTCCCCTTGCAGAACATTTGTATTCACTGAAAAGAGGAATGAATCCATATTATTTTTAGATTACAATTTGAATCTGCAGTTACAGAAAACTTGTTTAGAATGTGAACATGTATGATCTGACAGTCAATGAAGAATGACATACACTCGACCCCTAAAGGCTGTCTTTGTAAAGAAGCAACCATTTAAGGCTGATAACAGCTGTGCCCCACTTCTAAACCTCTTTCTTCTGTTCCACAGCAGCTTGCCCCAAATGTATATTCACATAAAAAATTGGATTCTACAGCGCAACACAGTCTACTTATTGTAATGGAATAACTTATGGAAAGTAATGTTGCAACTCAGAGTGGATTATGGTGTCCTTTCCTGAAAAAAACTGTTGTTTGAAAAAAAAACCAAAGAAACAAAAAAACCAAAACCTCCCTCCTTCCCACCAAAAATACTACACAAGAAACTGCAAACAAAACATTAATGGTGCCAAATTTGGCCCAGAGTTGTTTTAGCAGATTTCAAAGGCATGACATGGACTCTCTTTGGAAGTAAATATTTATCTTTAATTTACTAAAGAACAATTCTGGACCAAAAGGATGGTGTGATGATAGGACAGAAAGCACAACAGAGAGAAGCACAGAGTGACAAAGAGAAAGAGAAAAGCAGGATGGGACGTGGCAAGCCAAAAGACAGTGTATGCCAAAGGAGGGATGGGCCTACGTGTGTAAGACTACTGTTTAGAATGGAAGAGGCTCTCTTATTTCTCACTGCAAACCATATGAGAAGAGAAAACGAGGAATGTGCCTGCTGCAAAATAACCAAGCAATTCAGCAAACTGTGGAATGAAACTCAGTGAGATAACATAGTCCTAAAGAAAAAAAGGCGTAAAAAGAAACATACAAAGCAAACACTTGAAACAATCTACTAAAATAAACTAAGTAAAATATGTGATCCAAAGGACACAGATTAAAGCTACTAGAGAAGGAGGAAAAATGTTAGCAGACAAAGACAGCGCTAAAGAAGTAAAATGGAAGTCAAGAGAGAGTCTTCAACAAAGTGGAGGAACAGAAGGAGCCCAAACCCATAGCGCAAAGCAATGTTTGCGAATGGAAAACAGCTCCTTTGAGCAGTAATAGTTACTCTCGAGTTGTAGCCTCTATTCCTCCTGAGTTCATCTTTAAGCCCTTCCAACCTATAGTGGAGCTAGTGTATGGACAAAAACAAGAGATTTATAATGAACAGAGCAGCTGAGATTGCAGATCAGATCTTCTAATATAAAATACGTGCTGACAAAGTTTTGCTCTTACAGCATCCAAATGACAATGGTAACAAAAGACAGCTGGCTTCACACAGCTGCCCACAGGTCTTTTTCTTCTTCTTTTTTTTTTTTTTTTTTTTAATTCTGTGCACACAGAGGACTTCAGTGACAAAGTTAAATTTACTTTTTGATTTCTCACAACAGACCTAAAGTTTACATTTTATCACTCACCTGATGGGCCACATATGCAGTATGAGAAATAATTTGCTTCCCACCAATTTTAAAAGCAGCTGTGGAAGAGGAGTCCACGATAATAAAATAAAAGACTTGACCAGCTAGACTTGATTGTTTCCCAACCTATGCTCACAGCTGCAGAATACAAACCATGTTTTAACATAACTGACATCATAATTACTTATTACGTAATACTTGCTTGTTTAATATGACTTGCACATTGATATCCTAAATGCTATTTTTAAACAAAACTGCAGTAAAATATGATTTGGAGTAAAACTCACCAGTTTTCTAACACATACAGTTTTAGCTGCAATGGAGCTTTGTATCACTGGGGTTATGTGCTTTGAGTGCCTTTTATCATACTCATTATTTGTATGTTTTACTACTTCATTTGTGACATTTACAAAAAAATCTGTATTATTTCACAGCTATTGAAAAGTAAAGAATCCATAATGCATTGTACGTAGTACCATGGCTGAGTGGGGAAATGATCAGTAACGCTATCATCTGTTATAATTCTTCCCATTCACAGGCAGTTACGGAAATAACACGCTGTGGCTGTCTCTCCTTACACGGGGAAAGTGCAGTTTTATTGCTCATCCATTCTACAGCCTCTTGGCTCACGACGTGTCGTGGCAGAAGACACTGTGGACTATCATTCAGTACCACTCCCCTGTGTAGTTCAGGCAGAATGTAATCAAACCCAGAACAGTCAATTCATGTTACTTTTTAAAAATTTTAAGCAAAATGCAAAGTGGATTTTAAGTTAAGATATAATTTTATCATGCTGAATGTAGAGTAAGCCTTCTCCCACAGGCCGAAGCATTAAATAGAACATGAAATAAAGTACTCAAAACTAAATTAAGGGAATGGTAAAATAAAGAAACCTGCTGACAATTTCTATCAATCATGATTGGTCGGAAAAATGAAATCAGTGACTGCACTAAATTGGATTTAAGTCTACATGACATGTTTTGCTGCAAATAAAAATCAGTTCACAAAAAAACGTTACAAGAAAAATAGAAAAAGACACAAAGAAAAGTTTATGCTCCAAGTGAAAATTTCAGGTGAAAAATAAAGAAAAAAAGGAAAAGCGAAAAACCCTTTAACACTTTACCATGATTATTAGGAATGGTTAGAGAAATTACTTACCTTTTATAAGTCATAACAAGATTAGCACAGAGTATTAAGTCAGCTCTTCATTATGGGAGGTACAATTAGAAGCCGTTGGTTATAATAAAACAAATCGCTACACAGAGACGAAGAGTTTCCAGCCCAGTATGAAAAGCTAACTCTTAGGGGAGTACATTTCAACTCAGTTTTACAACATGAAGAACAATTCAGAACAATGACATCAAAACAAATTACCACCAACAGAAAGAGCCCATTTCTCAATACAGAGACAGCAGGAGGCTGACCCATAAGCGTTGTCATTTATGGGAAAGCATATTGCTCCGCTTTTCAGAAAGCATGCAGAACGTGGAACCACCAGCAGAAACCCAAACACATACACAGACACGGAGGACTGAGGTACAGGAAGGGGAATGAGTTCGCCAAGCTATAATGAAGGAAGCAGAGTATGCAAAGCACGGCAGCAGTTCACGGTTTCGGAGCTCTGTTCCTCTAACTATCTCCTGAATGCCAGACCCGTTTATGAGGTGCTGCGCACACTACAGGTCACTGGCTGTGAGCAAGTGTGTAACTCACGGAACCTCTGCGTGAAACGTGGGCAGTGTTACGAAGACAGTTTACTCAGTGGGATGTAGAAAAGCATGCTGCTGCTGCTTTTTCTTTATATGATTTACCTTAAGAGAACAGGTAACTTGCACTGAATCTAGCCCTTCAGTTCAGACCACTCCTCTTTCACATGAACGCTCCTTTTAATTTTATACTGCAAAGCATTTCCCTGGCAAGAAATATCTCAGTGCCATACAAGCTTCCATACACACTGTAATGGCTAAACCCTCTTTTCAAATTGTACTCATCGTGCTTCCACTAGTTACCTTGCCCATTAATAGTTGCACTATCTGACTTCTGTACGGTACGCACGGTGTGTATGCCTTTTGAATGGTCTCTCAAACATTTTAAGCACTGCTTTAAATAGATCTCAAAACACGCGTGATCTGATTTGTAACTGTAGGGGTTTGCATGGTTTCTCTTGCCTAAAATACTCTCTTCCCCCTAAGAGTGCACCCCTAAGGTGTACTGCTAAGATACACCTCAGCAGTATCGGCAGCTCAATATGAGGTGACAATAAAGTAAGAATTATGTATCCCACTTGCCGTAATAACACTGTAAAACATATTAATTTTGGCCTATTAGACTATGCAATATACATAAGGTTAAACTAGGAAAAAATGGAAAAATACAATGAAATGCAATGGTTTCATTAAAAAAGTTGTTTTGAATCTAATCTGAAGAACAGAGAGAACTGTTATCACTGAACTAATATGGAATATAAAAATGAGGTTGTTAAAATTCACAGCTAAAGTATACTTGGAATTGCATACTTCAGAAAACATGTAGCAAAGGATTTGAGCATTAAACACTGCTATTACAAGATGCAATTGTTCTATTTCAGGAATGCATCCCTACTCAAACTGTGCTCTCTCAAACTGAGCTGAATATGCAAGGTCTTCGGAGCGTGCTTTGTTGCCATCTGCACTGGGCAACAGTCAGTTCACAACCACAGAACCATTTTTCCTTTGATACTGAGAACACTTCAGAAAGGGAAAGCGAACTCCAGAAAGTTGACAGCAGCAAGTACTAGTCCTTAACAGATTCTTAGCAAGGAGAAGCACTGTTGGTAGTGTTCACCTCACCGCAATTTAGAAATGAATAATGTAGTAGTCTACATATGGAGTTACTCATTCAGAGAGTCAGTGGCAAGAAACAAGTAAAAATCATTTAAAAACAAAATCATTTCAGGAGCAGATTTTTACTGCTTATTAAGTGTTATGCTGGGTAGCCTGGACACTAAAGAAAAGCCATCTTCAAATCTAGTATATGCCTTTCTATCCTCAAGTTCTTTCTTCTGAGGTTTTTCCTAGTCTCCCATCTTTTTCATAAATATTTAATTTTGATCCTTGTTTTGCAGTAGACTATGGATACATGAAATTTTATGGTCAGACCAGTGTTCACCCTAACCACTTTTCAAACTGGGCAGCAGAAGTGGATTGATGAATGCACCATAGAAACATAAGGGTTGAATTGGTTCCTTTTACAGAAGCAGTATAAAAAGAGACATGATCCAATGTTTGAAACAAAATGGGATCAAAATGCTGTCTTCTAGGATACAAATATACTACTGGCTATTCATCCTCTCTCAGCTGGAACCGACCTTGTTCTGGAGATGCAAAATGAAAAAGGTTCATACTAAAAGAAGGTTCAAACATCATCTTACGCATCAACGGAAACTGTAAGCTGACAACCTCACTAAATGATAGAACAGGAAGACCTATGACACAGAGCAAAAAAAAGAAACAAAATAGTAAATTGCTGGTCGGAAAGCTAATGGGAAAGCAAACTTGCTACTACAAACTGACAGCACAGACTCGATTGATAGCTGAGAATAAAAAGAGGCAAAGAGAAAGAAAGTGCATTACCTCTTCACAGGAATTTTTTATGAAACATTTACACTTGTATGAGGAAAAAAAAAGAGCTAGATTTTGTGTTCTTGAGAATATGGGACACCATACGGGTATGTTAAACCAGTAACACTGGAGAGTGTGTTTCTGTGGCATTTCAGGGACTGTCCAGGGCTCACTGATACTGTTTTGTTCAGAGAAGCAATATCAAGTGTTATACACAGATGTGAAGAGGACATACATCTTATATAAGCTGAGGCCCATATTAAATCAAGACATAAAAATTAATGGCAATAGTTTGAGCATAAACTCCAACGGATATTTGTAACCCGTGCTAACAGAATCCAAGTGAGATTTGTAAGACAAAAAAATCTCTAGGAACACTGTACTTGGGAAAAACAAAAATTCTTCAATTTGTTTGAATTAAATTCTTAACTAATCTCCAAATGTCCTAGAAATATTATTCAGTTTAAGAAGTAGACAGTGTAAATAAAGGTGGAGTGAATAAATATTATTTCCAAAGAGATATAAGAGAAGGAGATTCCTGCTGCCCTTCTGCCTTGTCACAGAAATGGGAATTATTTGCATAGCATATTGCACATTATTAAAAGAGTAAATGTTTTTATTGAAAATAATTATGAAAAATTAACCTATATGACAGCAATCCTTTGTATTTGCTCCCACTCTTCCTCCATCTTTTATCTCTCATCATTTCAGGGCATTACTTGAAGGGGAATGATTTGGAAACTCGACAGCTCTATTTTCTCCACAAGATAAAAATGAGATTAAGTACTGCAGTTCTACTGGGTTACACACATGCCCATCACTAAAAAGAATCATAAACTAAACAATTTGTTAAAAAGAGAGGAGGAGGAATTTAAATAATTTAACTTAATTGCTGTGTATGTGTGTGTATACATGTATATATATATGCAGGTGTTTGTATTTTTAAACTCTTGCTGGCGTTATGTTGAATATGAACTAAAAGCAGGCATATGGGAAAAAATTTATAGCAATATTTTTCACGTGTAACGCTGCATGTAGATATTTTACCTGCATTCACTAACGAAAATCCATTGGTAAAGTCAGTCAAATACTCGCCCTGAATTCCTTCCTTTGGAAAGCCTTGTTTGGAGCTTTGAGAATTTCGTATACTGTGGAACTGTCATGCCACCATTCAGTCCTATTTTCATACAACCTCATACCCTGGCAATTCAACTGATCAGTCAGCCTTGGAAGTGTGTGTTAGCTGTCTGAGTTATAGCCTGTCTAGCTGGTATTAAGACTTTTTCAACTCCTCGCCCATTCCAGTTCAACTGACTCTTTAAGCTGCTGTCAATCACATGGGCTAAAAATACAGAAGTGATATATAAAACTCTTGTCCTCAAGCACACTATAAATTATTTCCTAACCCTTGACATACAATAACAAGACTGGCATTTTAAAATAAGTTTCATTTCTATTAGAAGTATTTTCTTTTAAATTAAATTTCAACTGTCCTAGCATTTTTCTTCCTTGACCCAATATCAATGCAGCATGAAAACAATCCGACTTCCAAACTACTGCAAAACATGGAAACTATTTTTCTTGAATGGTGTGAACATTAAAATTGCATTTCAAAAGATTTTGTGAATTTTAAAACAGTTTCTTCATTCAATATGATCAAATAACATTGGTAAGTTTAACGCTTAACACTTACAAAGTATCAGATCAGTGTTATGCGTGCGGCCCTTGTTTTTCTTTTGACATGTAGGCATTATGATTTCGTTGTAATTATTTCCAGCAGAATTTCTGCATAAGACAAGATAAGGCTATTTCACTGTAATCTCCCTGTTCAAAAAGTGGCTTCATGCTTTACTTACTAAACACTATCCAAACTCTGTTCTGAATGGGAAATTATTTAGGACCTCACACACTTTTCTGGTGTGTTTTGTTCTAAAATACAAAATGTCCCTATACACATGAAGAAATTTATTTTTATAAGATCTTTGTGAGGCAGAGGGATAATTTTACTCTACAAATGGGAAACTGAGACATAGAGACATCTAGACTAAATTTAACTTGACATGCCTACAGCTGGAGTTATTTCAGAATGCAAAGCCCCTGAGCTGCTATTTATTTCAACTGCATTTGGAGTGCTCAGCATATGTAAAAATCCTTCAGTACATGTCTCAGGAAGGACACGGGGAAAACAAGTATCCCTAAAAATGGTTTAAGAAGGTTTTCCAGCACAAAAATTGAAATTTGCATCATTACAGAAACAGAAAATGCAATGAAGTCTTCCTTGCTACCCATTCAGGGCTTTCTGCTACAGCACCATGTTTTCTCTTCCAGCAGCCAACTGTCTCACCGGAACTGAAAGGGGAGAACTGCACTCCCCATTCAGCCCACCTGCTGCATCTAGGAAGCACAATTTGGTTTTAATATCTACTTACTGTCAATATCTAAAAATACGTTGGTGGGGAAGGGACAGGGCCCGTTTGGCACTTTGAGTTTCTGCTGTGATGCTACATGGTCTAACGCCTATGGACCTTGAGCCCTTTGATTCGAGGTCTTCAGGAGTGAAAAAGCATCTTCCTGCTGACTTCAAAGGATTTTGAATCAAACTCGTAACTTATGAAAAAACTCTAAAACCTATGTTTCATGCTTATGGTCTCCTGGAAGCTGACTACTGTTCTTGTAACTTTTCTTGTATTTCTGTTACAAACAGAAACGACAACAAAATCAAAACAATAATAAGCTTTAAAAGCCACCAGTCAATCCATCTTCAGGCCTGGAGTCCACAAAAGGGCATCATCAAATTTCTTATGTTTTTAAAGCATCTTCAAAATTAAATTTCAGCTTCTACATAGGTGTGTACATAGCAACTTTGGTTGGACATAGTTATTATTATTCTATTATTATTTTAATTCTATGAGTTTGCCATGTTATATAAAATCACTTGATGCTTTTTGCATGGATTAATTCATGTCATTGACGTTGCTTAAGCTTACCATTTTTATCTGAGCTAAGAGCATCAAACTTGAAGGGCTTCCGGTATAAGAGCAAGAACCAATAAACGCAGGTGATGAAAACCTTACGTATGGTGTGCATTACAGTCACTGATAAATACAGCACTTAGACAAAACCTCAGACTTGTACACCTTCAACTATGAAAAAAAGAATACAGCTCTTTTAAACTAAGATTCAAACTAGGGAGCAAAGCTTCAGTCTGTGAATTTATCTCCTGGGCAATATATTACCAGTACAGCATACTCAGTGAAGAGCTATGTTTCTGCCTGTCTGCTGAAGCAGAAACACTCACTATATTCCTCTGAGGAGAATCCTTAAAGTGAAACCGGAATCCTCACGCATGAATAACTTCATGGTTTCAGAGAGTTCATAAGTCATGGAAAGGAGATGCTAGAATAGAACAAATGCACTGAGAACTGTACTATTGAACACAAGTTAGCAATTCTTTTTGAAAGCAATCAGAGATACAAAATCACTGGGAATGGAACTTGCACTTAGGATTTTGCTCTGAGCCTTGAAGGCTCAAAAGGATAAGGCTCCTTTGGTGCTGTCCCACATTTAGCAGTCCAGATGGCAAGGTCCAGCACCATGGCAATCACCGGCCTCTCCGCTGCAGTTATGTGCCTGGCACGTCGGGCTGAGAACAGAACTCTGATTTGGCTAGGCTTCTAGCAGCACTGGATCTTGGAAACTGATAGAAGAAAAAGGGATATGGTAATACTGGGAATAACGACACTCCTCCCCTCCAGCTATTACAAGAAAAACTATATGGTAATTAGGGTTAGTGAAAACTTGTTTCCGCGTTACAAAACTGCATTTCAAAAACCAGAAAACTGGAAGCACTAGCAGGAATCCACTGACATTTCAGGTATCCGTTACTGGCACTGTTATGCACGTCTAAATTTTTTTCCAGGCGTTAAAAACAGATACTGTCCACTAGAGACACATGCAAATCAGATCCCACTTACAGCATTTACATCAGTGGATACTCCTGAAGTCATCACAGCAACGTTACTCAAACTTTGATCTACTTTGATTTGATTATCTGGGCTAATTTTCCAGAAACTGTCTTACTGAAACCGACTCCAAAAAGCTAGACTGCTGCTGGGAGCTGAACTTAGAGAGCTGCACCGAGCATTAGCACTAGTCTCACAGAGAGCAAGGCAATGTCTAGCTTCTAAAGCAACTGCTTAAGTAGTAAAACACAAATGAACAGTAAACATCGTATGCTGGTTAGCAACTTGCACCTGAATTTTTTTAAAAATATGATATTCACAGCGCTCTGACTTGACCTAACTTCCTAAAGGATTACACATCTCTACCCTGAGGTGGGATGGAAGAAGGGAAAAATTCACAAATGGCAATTAAACATTGAAACATAAACTCCCGTTTCGGGATGGAAATTATTTCTGAATTGGTTTTTATAATATAGAGACGTATGTAACGCTATATGGAATATATCTGTCATTTTATTATTCTTAGTGCCTATACTTTCTAACTGACACTTGGAATTTTATGTATTCTCTGACAAATGCAGAGTGGACAAGCATTTTACGAAAGCAAAATAAAAAAATATTACAAATTTGATAGGTTGGGTAGCTAAGTATTCAAGCAGTATCATTAAGAGGAAATAAGATGTCTTTCAAAACCCCAGTTTTTACCACTGTCCTGAATGTTCAACAGTTCTCTGTAAAGGAACCTAGAGCTTGGAGTGAATTTAAAAGTGCAGAACAAAAGAGCAAGTGTAAACCTTCTATATGAGGGGATAATTTTATTTCACAGTAGTCACAAGTGAAGAACCATGCAAAATGAAGCTGTAGGATTAAGTAAAATGTTGCTGCTATTTTGAATGTATGAATTACTGATGGAGCTGAGATGCAGTACAGTGGGTAAACACACACATTGCATTTAAAGTGCAACAACAAATACAGGAGCAGGCTTTTAAATGAAACTTTAAAAACTGATTTTGTTGTAAATATCTAAGATGGCATTAATTGAAGTTATTCATTTATGCCTTGATAAGATTATTGCTATAATGCATTTTCCTCTCTGATGTTACATGATGTTTTCCTACACCTTTGCTCACGAGCTGTCACAAATGTCTTTCTTTGCATGACATCTAGGTCCTGCAGCAAGAATGATTCTCTATTCTGGTATGGCAGAAAGAATGCTACGTAAGATATTTGGGCAAGCTGCTGATCTTTTTATAAGAATGAAGGTAGAAGTAGTAAAGCTGTTTTCAATGGACGAGAATATTAGATCACTGGCTTTTCATAAAGTTTTGCATTTTATCGTTTCCTGAGGAAACCAAATTTCTCTAAAAGTTAGAATTCTACTCCATTTGTTTTGCTTAAGCCCAGAGGAAAGCGCTACTATCAGCGAAGAAAAATGCAATAGAAAAAATGTAATTCTTAAAAAGCAATTACCAAATAGAAAGCTTTGGAATCTTGTTCACATCTGAAATACCTACAAATTCCAATTTTATTTAAAAACTCACAATTTCAGTAGCAAATACAAAAATAGAATACAGAAAGAAAGGACTGGGTTTCACCAGTATAACTGTACAAACCCCAAAGGATTAGTGTGTCCTTACTGGCTCTGTTGTGTTCATTTTTGAGCTGCGGATATCACAGAGAAACAAAGGCATGCTTTTTCCTCTGATATTCTTCTTTCCAAGACGAGGATCTTGTCAATGGGCGCTACTGAGAACTCTGTGGAGTTCATAAAGCAATGAGGAAGGCAGTCCCAACGTAATGAAGCAGCTTTCCTTCAATGCATTAATGTTTTTGTGTCAGATATTAAGAATCAAATTTTCTATCTGCTGGATTTCTGTTTGAAAGCAGAGAATGGAGAGAGGAACGGGTTATATCTACTTCCCTTTGTCTCCCCTATCCAAGGTATAGCCTCAATTGCCCAAGGACAATCTCTGTTTATGTCAAGAGAATGATCTTATGTTGGAGAAGATAAAGGCACAGCTCCACTCTTGGTCATGGCCTTCCACATCCTGAAACACTTATTGCTTGAGTTATGTCACCCTGTGATTGTAACTGCTTCACGAGGAGACAAAACCACCCATTTTCTGACACAAAATTCTCTATTGTGCAAAAGAATTCTCCAGCAGATACAAAAACTGAAAAGTTTAAAAAAGAAAAAGCAAAGAAAAAGAAATTCCTGTTCCAGAAATTCCTACGTGTTGCTACTTTTGTTTGTATTCTTGCTGTTTGTGTGATATATTTACATCACAGAAGTGGAAGTTAATTGATGTAAAAAGTATAAATTTTGTGCCATTCCTGTCAAGATTGTGTATTATACATTTAAAATAATGTGTGAGACAAGGGCATAAACGCTGAATAGAAAACCAGCCTAATAATTTGACCAATAACAACCATATAATTTACACATTATACCTGAACGCCTAAAGAACGTGTATGGTATTTCAAGTCTATTTACATTTCTTAGAATTATGTCATACTTTTCTTGCTGATATTCTAATGATCTACAAAAACAGTAAAAACAGCGCTAGAAACAGAACTTTAGCAATGTGCAATTCAAGTTTCAGACATTTTGCATGGATATTCACTTAGAAATTTCCTTTCCATTACTCAAAGTCCAAAATGATTAAGAAAAAAAAAATACTGATATCAAAACATTCTCTAGTGCCTAGGAATTGAATGAAGACCTTTTCAGTTATTTGACAACTTCACAGTCATTTATTGTGGTTAAATTTATTCTTCTAAACCTTTTATCTATCAAATCGCTGCTGCAAATTTGTAATTTGCAATACCGGAATAAACAAACTCAAAACTTGCATTAATTAGCCCACTGGTTCGTAATCTAGGGAAAAGTACAATTGCAAAAAGAGTAAGAATTCAAAAGAAGGACTACGAAGGATAAGGGGGTGCAACGTTCTTCAGCCAGCGCAAGGAAGCTGGCATACTTTCTCAGTGCAAGACAGCCAGAAAAGCCTTCTGCAAGCCCTGGATGCAGAATTTGCAGATCGGCAGCACAGTCTGCTGGCCTCACCATGCGCGCATTGTGGTTGCTCGAGTCTGACTGCCAGAAGTAGTTCCCTCCGCCCTTAAGGTATAAATGGTCTCCGCATACTCAAACCGTTGGGCAGTGTAGATTTTGCAGATATTGATAGTGGTACTTAAAAGCCTCTGCCTAAAACTGAACTGTAGATTCTTTGCCGGTGGTAAACACCTGGAAGTCAGAGCTGCAGTTCTTAGTCTTGCAGCACTGCCTTCTTTTCAAAGCCTAATTAGAAGGAGAAACAGACTCTCAGCTGTCTTTAGCTCCAAAGAACAAGTCTCAGTTATTTATCATGTCACGTAACATATACTGTATAGAATACTTAAACCTAGAACACTTGATCTTCCTGCAGCCCCTCGAGTTGTGAACTCAACAGATAATCTACCTATGGCAGAAATCTGTTCACTTCTCTGAGTACTTTCGGTACTTAATTCCTTGCATTGGTGCCTCTGTTCTCGTATCACCAGGTGAGGTAACAGAAGACTCTGTCTTTTAATAAACGATGTTCAGTACACAATCAAATCCCATTAATCATTATACAGCCAATACATATTCCAAAATTTTTTTTCCGGAAATAATTTCCTCTGTGGGAGTGAAAAAATACCACAAATTTGCAGATCTTTCATAACACAAGCCACTCAATAAGCGTAAATAAAGCAAATGTCACCTTTGCAAATCCTTATTTTTATATTTTTCAAGTAGGGGATAGCTCTTTAGTGACATTTTGCTGCCGCTATACTCTCAGCCAGCAGATAATAGGTTTCCTTCATTAAGCTTTTAGCCAAACACACAGCACATGCAGAAGCCAGAGGAGAGGGAAAGAAAGAGAGAGAGCAATGCTGGTAATAAAAGGTCTGAGATACAAATAAAGAAAAAAAAATGGGGCTATTGCATAATCCTACCTACGTGTAATCTTTAAAAATAGGAGACTACGGACCTTCTTTCATTGGCCAGTCGGTTAGCTTTACATTTTTAAGAACAGTGTTTTTAAGAAACAAGCTGAACTCAAAGTACTTCTAAAAAAGGTAAGTGAAGCTGATCTGATCTAATTCATTTCTTAAGCGAACTACCGGTATTTAAATAAAATGTACCGTGTTTTGCAACAACTGAATAAAGAGTAAATCAGAGATGTGCTGCACACAAACTACACTGTACAACTGCTAAGGTGGCATCATTCCTAATTAATACTTCCACTTTAAGGGGGGCGGAAAGCTTTATTGCATATTGTGAACTTCCAAAGGGAATATGAATTTGTATTGTTACACCACTTTAGAGCATTAAAGCTCTACTTCTCTTGGGACAGCAAGGGAGCCCCTTTTTAAAGAAATCACTTGGATTTAAATAGCTAAAATCAGAGACAGCTTCTCATTCTAGATAAGTGGAATTGTTAAGTTGCTTACTGAGGGTAGTTGGCGGTTGGAACTACTATCCTGTAATGCCTAGGGTTCAGCAAACTGAAAAACTTTCCATTAACTGCAGGTAAGCAGAAGTTTTTAAAAAGCTTTCTGCCCATTCCTCTCAAATCAACATCAGTTGACCACATCCACAGTTTTACCAGTGCAAACTGGTGACAATAAAAAGGAACCAGTAAAAAAGATGCTTTTCTAGTTGCTGGACTCGGAGATGGACAATGGCCTCTACAAGGATGTCTCGTATGACAGGAGCAAATTCTACCTCAAATTCTTCGCAATGCAGAATACAGATCCCAAGCTTGTCTTCTGCTGGAAGATTTCCTTGTCTCCTTGTATCTTCAAAAAGATAGAGTTGCCAGAGATCTTCAGTTTCAACTGATTTGTTTTTATGGATCTGGCATTGGCTCAAACAGTCTGTTCCAAAATATGCAGGACCACTGCCACCAAAGAAGAAAGTATCCATATTTTCTTACACCTTCAGTTTGCAGTTTAAAAGAAGGCAATGGATGTCTTGCACATATGTCTAATACAAAGGATGAATTGCTTGTACATTCTCACAGCACCACCTTGATACTCCAGCTAGCAGACCCTACACTACAAATCACACACAACTTCCTTTGTGGAGAGCATTCAGTAAGTTTTCATGCACCTGATACTCCAGTTTGCTTTTTCAGTTTAGACAGAATCTAACTACTCCAAGATCATGAATTGGTGATTCAGCCTGATTGATAGCTTTGGAGAAGGCAAAGTAGTTTTTGGAATCTGGTCAAGCAGGACATCCATACATACTGACCAGCCAGTAAAGAAAACATGTTGGTTTGTATTTCCTTCACAGTGATGTCTCCAGAACGGAAAAAGGACGAATGGCTGTGAAGTTACGGGCAAAGCAAGAGTCCAGTTTCTCTGAAAGCAACATAACCTCAAAACCTGCGTTGACCATTTTTGCAGAAGATAACTATCGGAGTGGGAAACTTGGGAAACAAAGCAACATCAAACTAAAATGCCAGTTGATCTAGAGCTTTGTTTTTTTTTTTAATCACATATAGATCATTCAGAAGAATGACTGGTCAAGCAGAGATGGCATTTGCCTTGTATCAGTAAGCACTAAATTTCATTGCTTGCTCCTTGTATTAGCTTAGAATAAAGCCTCTTGCATGAGTACAGCATTACTTATTTATTACATATTGGTGTTTTCATGTTAATCATGATAAAAAAAAAAGTGAGGCTTTCATATGAAACAGTAATGTTGCCCAAACTGCAAAATACATATCAGGCACTTTTAAGAACAGATACTTGCTTATCTTTAAAACAAGTTGCCTGTTGTAGAAGCCAGACTGCAATTATTTGTATATAACAAGAAAACTGTTAAACATCTATCTTCTTATAAGATCTTCTGTCTGTTCATACGCTGAAACTAAAGAACTTTTTATTAATCAGGATAAAGAAGTACCAGGAGTTATTTCTTGAGAGGGTGAAGCTTTAGCGAACAGATCAGATGAGTATCAGCAAGGCACTGCTCACACACAGCTCATCCTGCTTAGAGCGGCTGAGCAGGTGAGCTCCTTACGTTTGCGTTTTGCATGACGCTCATTAGCACAACGTTAACATCAGGTCTAGAACTTGTCCAACAGTATATGACAGGGTGAACTGTACTTCTTTTAGGAGATCTTGTCAAATGTAAGGGGTTCTTTTAAAACACAGAATAAATGAACACTATGCCCTATATGTTCAGGATTGATTGAATACTACTGAAAACCTCAAGTCCATCTTTTTGATGCTCATCCACTAACCAGTTATAAGCTGAAGCTTAATCTTTACATAGTTGGTCATTGCAGTAATTTGGCAATATTTTATAAATTCTGACTTTATTCTACGATTTTGTGGATTATACTTTATATTAGTATCTTTCCCCTGAAAAAGGTGTGAAAAGCCAGTCTTAAATAATCTCTTTTTTCATCCTAATTACAATTAAATGTATTTTTCTTTTCAAATCTTGCTAAGTTGGTACTATACCATTTACTATAGAAGACTACAGTGAAGTTGATCTGGAAGTATTTACAGGAATGCATGCATGCATTTTGGGAAGGCAGCGGACCAAGACAGAGTTCTGAGAAATAATGAACTTCAGATATCTATAAGCAACCTGTATTGAGAGAAGTAACTAACTGTAACGCAACGGTCATCTCTACAGAGCCCTTCCGCTTTCATTGCTTCTTGCAGCCTGGACATCTAACAGTCTACCATGGAAGTATACTCATTTTAATGTAAGAGATAATTAAGGATGCTTTAATGATCTAATTTACGTTTGTATGCTGTGTATTAGTTGCCTGGCTGGACTATACATCATGGTGGTCCCAGACGGGCACAGTGATTTTAAAACCACGCTGAACATGGCTGCAGGTTGATCATGCAAAGTCTGCCCCCGCAAGCTGATTTTTCCCCATTTGTGCACAGTGCAATGCAAAAAAAAAAGTAAACAAAGCCAAAGAAGTGTGATGGTAGAGCAGGTCGACTGTGTGAGAGAACACGTGCAAAGTATACCTCAGAAACACTATAGGTGGATGAGCACGAAGGGAGCCGAGCCTGGTTGTGCAGTGGGGAAAAGAAAACATTGTTAAAAAAGAAATGGTGGCACAGTAAGGGTCTTAGAAGGTTTTCTGGATAGGTGGTTCCAGCACTGAGATAGTAGCAGGGGGTTCATTAAGTTTCCACGACCAGCTATTTCAGAAACTCCAAATTTATGCCTTTTAAGGTGGAAGCTTCTTAAAAGAAATAAAAAATGTATTGCATTTATAAAATAATTAAAACTAATGATGAATCTGAGTTGTCAATCCTCACACCTCTATATAATTGATAATGTGAATACAAAACTATCCTTAGGGCAGTAAGATATTCTAAAATGAAGCTTTAGCAGTCTCTTCCATTTGACACTATCAGTTTTATTCCAACTCTGCAAAGGTACAATGTGAAAACGCGAGAGGCCTTTTTCTTCCCTGTATTTCCTTATAATTTTAATCGCTCAGAAGATGGTCTTTGGCAATGGAGGTTTGTCTTCAACCTCGGTCCCCCAGCAACGAGAATAAATAGCAAAGTTAAATGACTAACTGCCAGACAGAGGTCAGCAGAAATCTGCAGGTTATGTCCCTAAGCAACGCCAACAGCTGTGACTTGAGGGACACAGCACACTGCCAAAAGCTTTCATTGCAGACACAGCTTCATTGGCAACACTACAGCTTTACTGACTGCTTCGGAAATGTTGTGCTTATACAAGATGTACATTTTTCTATACCAGTAAGTCACTCTTAGGTCAGAAATAAATATTAAAAAAGGAGTCTCCAATTATTTATAGGATTTCTTTTCCTAACTTAAATCTGAAAATCTTTCCCTTGGTTGAAAATATTTCATGTTTTAATTAGAGTAGTCTGGATTTTTTTTCCTTGTTAGATTAATGATCCGACCACAACTGGCTGTGAACATTAAAATCAGCCTAATAAATGAAATTTAAAGTCATGGTTCCTACAAATGCATTAAAAATCTCCTCTTGATTATTTTCTAGAGGTGGAAAAATGAGTTATGAGAAATCCCTGCAGAACTCCCTTAGACTTCAAGCACTGCATCAGTACAGCACTTCAGACTCCTGGTAAAGAACCCAGCAAGAATTTTCACACAAATTGCCGGTGACCACTTCCTGACTTAGGTATTATGATGGATTGAGCAGAGAAGATGATATTCATAAAAAGTCACTCATGAACATTTTTCAATCTCAAATATGTATTTCATAATTCTTCACTGAAATATGAAATACCACTTTCAGGAAAATTCTACATTTACCTCCATTACATACTTTCGTAGAGTTGTTCCTCCTTCAATGAAATTTTTTTAGTTCTCTCACTGAAAATATTTCTGTTCCTTTCTAGTATTCCACACGTATTTCACTTGCTCTAAGTAGAGAAGGTTACCAATGGAATCTGAGTGACTTCACAACACCTTAAATATTTATAAACACTCAGCACTTTCTTGACCTGATTTTTTTTTCTTTTTCTTTTTTAATGAGAGTATGGAATTGTGAGATGGTTTGCAGGATTAAGTCATAAATAAAAAATTACTTTGGAAGAATAGAGTAGAAAATAGTTTTAAGAAAATGAGTACTATTCTTAAACTGCTTGTTAAAAAAAAAAAAAGCCCTCTCAACCAAATATAAAAGAAGAAATGTTTCTAGACAGACTGCTCTGAAATCTTTCAAAAACAGATAAGGTGTGTTTTTGCTTAGAACAGGGGTTCTGCTATTCACCTAAGGCTTTTGGATGAATCCCTAAACAAGATTCTCATCAATAATGTCCAACCATTGCGCCCACATTTTGTCTTGCAATTGTGTGGGAAAAGAAGACCCAGCCTCAGTTTTGAAGGTGACGATTCAAAGAATGAAGTAATAGCAAGAAATATCACAGTAGCGTTTTTTTTTTTTTAAGTATCAGCAACTAAATGACACAAACCAGCAATGATGTTTAGATTCTTACTCCACAAAATTTGGAAGAATTTGGAAAAAATAGGCAAGACAGGCTTATCCTGCTTATTTCTCACACTAACTTATTACAAGTTGGTATGCTAAGCACTTCCATACATCTTTCATCTTCTTTTGAAGATCTGCCATAAGGAGACTGCTATTACTCTGTGATCTAATTATTTGTTTTCATTAATATTGAGCCTAATCTTAACATTAACTTAGGTCTTATTTCCCTTAGTATTTAACCACTTTAAATCATTCCTTATTTTCCTGGTTCATAGTTCCAGTTAAATAGAGACAAATTATGATAGTCCCTTCACTAAGATACCTGTATATTTTATTTTTCCTTAATCTCACTCACTCCAAATTCTTTTTTGTATTCACACGTGCAGACTCTGAATTTACCTACGCCATTTTCTCATAATGTTGAGCATCTGCCTGATTTCAGCATTTTTTAAGTGTACTGCTTCTGCTATTAAAATTCAAAGTCAATACTTTTCCAAGCTCCTTCGATGATCCTGCTATTTATCACCTACTCCTTTTCCAATCTGTTGTCACATATGAACTCTACTGATCGATCATTTGACTCTTTCTTCCAATGTGAGAGGGGCATCTCTCCTTGTTTTGTATGCTACCTGACAATCCCTTCGTATTACGTCAGATGAAGCTAACATACTAACATTCAAGCTGCATTTTCTCCCCCATAAACATCCAAGTTAAAGGGACCAAATTTATGCCAGTCACAGAATTCCCTGCTGTGAGAATTATTTTTAAAAGAATGATGCCCATGGATACCAATTGAGAACCTGGTTCAAAGGCAGCAACAGCAATCTGTCATTCGTCCGAGGACCTTGACGCAGATCTTTAGTACTGGGATATTATGACCAGAAACAAAAGATCCACAAATGTAATCCTTCATCATGATCAAGGAAGGCGGGTACTTAGAGTAAGATAAAACACTGCATGAAGGAGATTGTAGATTTTGTGAGACAGCTCTATATGAAAAATGACATTCCAGGTTTCATTAAACATTATCTATGGAGGGAATTTGGCCTCTCCTATTAATTCTCAGAGCATTTTTCTTGGTCAAAACCAGAATTATTTTTGATTTGGAATGATGCTGGCTGGGAGTCTGTATTTGTATTTAGATTTTTTTTTTCTTGATAGGATTTCCCTAATACATTCCTGCAGAATTAAAACTTGCACTTTAAATATGAGGGCTGCTTCAAAAGTAACGTCTCCTATTTTACTATGTTGGCCCACAATGTCAGAGGGGGATGTTGGTGGGATGGCAGTAGAGGCTGAACCTTCCCCACCAATATGCCATTCCATGTTGTCGCTGTGTGACAGATGGCAGCAGAGGGGCACTCTGACACGAGGGCGCCTGACATGGGAGTGCGGATGGAGCAAAGCTGTGCAACAGAAGTCCCCCATGAGGAGAAAGTGGCACCCCCTGACATTCATCAATGCTTGCCCAACATTTATGGAGACCAAACAGTGGACGTGAGCACAGAGAGGCAGTGGCGGTGCCTTTCAACAGTGGTGGCAGTGGGGTCACTTCTGCTGGTGCAGATTTTTACGAATGTGGCATGCAGGCTCTTGTTTATGGCTGGTGAGAATGCACAGCTAATGGTGGTGACCACGTTGAAAAAGTGTTTTACAGCTGAGAATGTGCTCTATCAGACAGTGTTATTGTGCTCTTTGTGTCTGCTGTCGTTTCCAAAGAAATAAATAGGAGGCGTTACTTTTGGAGTGACCTACGTGTGTCTTAGCTTGCACATTTACCAAAAAATAAAACAAAACCAAACAAACCTTCAAAACACAGACTGTAGCGCCATCAATCTCCTGAACCTCTGCTGAACTATTCCACACTTTCAGTAAGGCATCAATTTTAAGCAGGTATTATGAGCTCTAAATAAGAACCAGCCAGCTCTTTCACTGCTGATCATCCCAGCAGTTCATGTAATTTATTTGCTACTGCTGCATTAATTTGAACAGGTACATGAATGCCAAGAATTCCAGGTGACAGAACATTAATTTTTCTAAGCAATACCTAAGTTCAGCTTCAAACATAGGTCTCTGGGATGTTCAAAAGTTTAACTGGAAAAGCTGAAAGCAGTTTGAGAGGAGATCTCAAGAGGAAATGAAAAATGAGACTTCAGGTCAGGATAACCTTTTCTGTAAATGTTTAGGTATTACTGCTAATATTAATGCTAGTTTCACAAAATTATAAGCAGCCTTGAGGGTTTGAGTGGTTAACTCAAATTTTCACGTGTATTTTCTGTACAATATTAAGTACCTGGCAGGCTTTTTAAACTGTTGATGGAATCTGGGATATTCTGCAGAATTCCAACATTTCCTACATCTTGCCAGTGACATAAGCCTTTAATGTGGGAAATAACGTCTTTGCAATTCATTCTGAAACAAAGATTCCACCTTAACAGCATACACAAAGGTGTGATAGCATTTCACTTCCACCTGTGGTGCTGGCCATCAGACACTGTATGCTCCCCCTCCCACACAATTCAACACAGTTGCTACAGGGTAGGGGAGTTAACTACTTACTTTTAAACCCCTTTCCAAAAACAGTATGAAAGACATGAAAATTATTCATTATTATGAATTATTAACAGATCTCTCATTTTCTTCCCAACTGTCCACTATTTGCTAAGGATTTGTCTTCTTATTTGATCAAGCATTTGTAACTTGTCTTTTAAAACGTTGTACTACCTAAAATACCCATTGTTACAGCAAGAATCACAGCGGCAGTGAAAAAGCAATAGATTTGAGTTATATGTTATTATACTTGCAGTGTGTCCTGATTTTTACGTTTTAAGAAACTTGACGTGTGCAGAATATATGGAATATTTCTTAGTTCACAGTCTGACTTCCTTAATGACACTGTGTAGGGTATGGCTACATAACATAAAATGGCATAAAAATGGCACAAAGGAACAGGACAACTTCATGTCAATTAGTTCTCATAACATCTACAGTTTACGTGGCCATAGCTTTTCATTTGGGACCTTATTCCATAGAATGCCACATGCAGAAAAGTGTGATTAGAACAACACTTTGGTAGCACAATATCTCATGGCATTTTTTTCTGGCTTTACATTTATTCACTAGCACTAAATCATGAACTTAAGAGGGAGGAGTCTAAAATAAATGACTTGCTTCGCTTTGATTATCACTAAGAAATTTAGCATGTAACCAAATGTAAAATATCACTGTTGATTCTCTCAGAAATGTGATTCTTAAAGAATTGCCAGAGAAAATATACAGTGCTTTCACAAAAATTTCTATTATAGAACACTGCAGTATATTAGCAGCTCACTTTCCTTGTATTTGAACTGCAGAAGATTATAAACCCAGGGACTTCTATTTGACAACGAGTGGAAATCAGCTTCATGTCAGATACATGGCTGGTATGCAAAGGCATCCGAAAGGGGTAGAAATTATCAAACCATTACCAAAATCATCTTTCACTGAGTAGCCATAGCGGATTATGCATTAGAATGGTAGTGCTGAGAGTAATGACAACAGTCATAGTGTATGGAAGACACAAAAAGGACATGAATCTAAATAAATTTTTGAGAATCGTCACTGGATGGATGTTCAAAGGGATAAGTGTCTACATTTATATCTGCGCGCTCATAACCACCCCTTTTTTCTGATTTTCACTACACATCAAAATATGAGGCTTAAACTATCCCCCCTATAAAATTGCTTAAAGGCTGATCTTACTTTATGTGAAACACTAGCCCCCGAATACTGGTGCCTGTATTGTTATGTTGGATTTTACTTTTTTAAAGATTATGTGGAAAATGGTTAACTTTGCAGGGGTGTCATGACTGATAAGCTAGTTTCCAATCCTTTTTTCACATTATTTTTTTTGTTAAAGAAGAAATGCAACAAATAAGACATATGATGCAGAAATTTTTGTATTGGAGGAGTTTGCTAACAAAACAACCAAATTTCCATAGCTTGCATTCAACTAAATATTAACCTATTTTGTGAGATACTGCAGGAGCCCTCAGAAAAAATCAAAGGCAAAGAGAGGCAAATGTGAGCGTACATGCTTCTGGTTTACCTTAGATCAGGCTTAGTTCATCCACGGCTATCAACCACAGGCAGAAGATATTGTTCTGCTTTAAACTAAGGATACCTATTTTATTTGTTGCTAAGCTTAATATTCAGGAAACTTATCATGTTGCTATCAGTTTTGGAAAGGGATTTTTTTTAGCTGGTGTTGAAGTCAAGCAGTGTGATTAGCATTCAGTAAAATGTAGCAGGATATTTCTCCAAAACAAACCTGTCAATTACTGCAGGTTTCTCAAACACATTAAAAATGAAATCCCAGCTAGAAAAGAAAGAAAACACATAGGGAGAAAGAAGAGAGAGAAAGGAAAAAGATGGGCATGAGAGGACAAACCAATCAAACTTGGTGTTACCAGCCAGCGGAAGTTTTAAAAAAACAGATCACCGAGTGAAATCGTACATTTACTCGGAGAGAGCATCCTTTGACATTGCCTTCTAGGTGATCTCTGAGCTCCTCCAGCTTTCGATGGAGCTACATGTAAACATCAGAAAATGAATTGAAAAAGCAACTTGTTTTCTTGTCATATTTTTTGTTCTTTTGTTCCTTGCTTTATTTTTTTTTAAATAAATCATAGCATAACACATTTCTCACTGCCTCTGGCAAAACATTTCAAGACATCAAAGCGCTTTCAACAACACAGACATACAAGCTCGGTGAAATTGGAAATATGATATTTTTGCTTCATTAGCATGGCTCTTTTTTCAGCACAGGAAAAAAACTGAAAAAAGTCAAGGGACTGAACATTCTAAAGCAACTGAATCTCTGCTACACTGTTTACTTGCTTGTTCATTGAGGCAGTGTTCTAGAACATATTTCCATCAAAAAGGGGCAAATGATCATGTTTCTGAATCTCAGTTAGGATTTCCCAGTTTCTGTATGGATATCTAAGATTTTGTGTCTAAATACATATTTTGGGCAGTGAAATTAAATCCCGGGCAGTCAGATACAGAACTAAGAATCCTGAATTAGGTACCAATAAACATTCATAAAATTGGAGGTGAATCCCATCCCTTAAAAATAAGTTACATCTTCTGCATACGTATATGCATTACACACGTGGAATTCTACGTGGTGACCCAAGACGCACAGGTCGCAGTAATTACATACACAATTCTGAAAACAGCACAGAACCTGTGGCTGTCTTTTCTCCCGTGTGCATTCGGCGGTGCTGAATGTCCACCACTGAAACAGTGCCTCCTTCACCTCAGGACTCGTATTATTTACACTGTAACTAAAACCTCTTCCCAAAACGAGATGAAAAGATAAAGCCTCACAGACAGTGAGGAATGCTACAGATGCGACTAGGTATGACTTGCGTAACAAATAGCAACTGGCTTCTTTTCTATACTGAGATCAATTTAAAGGGTGCCATTACTGGAAAGAGGTGCATAATTAATCCTTCCCCTCCCCTTCATTATGCTCAGTGAAATAACACTTTCACAAAGAGCAGCTGTACAGCAGTGTTAGAGAACAGAGAGGATGGCTTGTCCTGGAACAAAGGCAATACACACACATACAAAAACAAAACAAAAGATCAAAAAACAAGAAGGCAGGAAAGGCAAGGAGAGTGCAGAAGAAAAATGAATTAGTTAGCGCTTCAGAAAGTGCTAAAAGGAAGAAACAAGTGGAAAAAAGGTGAAAAGTTGGGTGGTTGGAAGAAGCAACTGTTGAGATGAAATTTTAACAGCATGGCCTGGACTGCACCTGATCAGCATCTTGGTATAGATTATGTCCTGTGTTTTAAACCATTTATTGAAGTGTAGCACTATACATGGGTAGGTAACTGGTTTACATATCTGCCTGGCAAGTGCTCTAAATTTTTAAATTTGTTTGTACTAACAAAAAGGCAGAGAAGGAGACTAATTATTAGCAAAACAGTGGCTCCATTCTTATTAGCCTCACATGAATCTCTCTCATTTCCTATTCATTTGCTCTCTTTTTTTCTGATTTAAAGGCTAGATATGGATGAAATATTCAACTTTCTTGTAATGGTCTTTTGCAGAATTAAATGCAAGAAGTGCAAGCACTATAAAAGTTGAATTATGTTTCATGATGGGAAGCAGTAGTCTGAAGATGAGTAAGTCACTTCTCTATGTAACAGGCAGTTAAGAGACAACAAACAACATACATCAGAGAAGTGGTTTAATCATGATCACCAAATTACAGGCGCTTCAAGAAAGTTGTTAACTGTTTTGTATTTGTCATGACATTCAAAGCTTACTAACTGGCCTTCCGTGGGTTGTTCTATGTGTAGCACAGAAACAAACAAAATGTGACCCAACAGCGATAAGAGTATCAAAATAAAAATGATGAGATGGTGAGAAATGGAGAAGCCCCTTCCCTCCCTCCCCTCACCTCCCCCTTCAAAAGGAAAAGTGTAGGCTAAGAAGAAAATTTGCAAAATAAATGTTAGAAACATATTTACTTTGAGGGATCCAACTCTACTAGCAACTCCTTTGCTTTCATCCGGCCGTCTAATTTGCTACAATGGGGGAAGATGGGTAAAAAAGACAGAAGAATAAAGAAAAAGTGAACTTAAAAAAATTTCCACACAATCAGTTAGCAGTACATGCAAGACATCAATTTGACTCTCTGAGACACCTCTAGAGGACAAAGACACAGACTAATTTCTGAAATAAATGGTGCTTTATCATGTCATTTTAACCTTGCTTCATTGAACATGTTTACTGCATTATATTACCAATCTGGCACATATTTTGCATGCTGAATTCACTATTATTTTTGAATGAATACATGTTACTCATGTGATTTGTATATGGAGAATAACGAAGTCCTAAAACTCTAACCGAAGAACAAACACTCTACATCTTCTACAAATAATATCATCACAGTACACTATATAACTGGGAGCATCAGGCCTGACAAGTATCATGATTGATACCTGACAGAATGCAATACAGATTCCAGTAGACCCAGGCCTAGAGATGTTAGCCACTGCTATCAAGATTCCCAGTTGAAAATTATGCTGCCCAACCAGAAAATTTTAATGCCAGACCAACATTAGATTTTTATTTTAAATATATAATGTATATAACTTCTTTCCCACATCTCCTACCTGATCACTCTTTCTTTATTATATAGACCTTTTTCCTAGATGAAGCAGAGAATGGAAGAAACAAGCAAGGTAGATGCTCAAATGGCCTTGTATTGCTAGAAGAACACAAAATAGTACATTCATTTACATCAAGAGTTCTTTTCAGAATTGCTGAATCCAGTGAATAACCTTTTTTACTGATATATTAAACACGTGTCACGTCACTTGAAGTAGAGAGGAAGAAGACCATAAAAATGACTTTAGGTGTATCCTTCTGCTTGCCAGTCCGAGTCAAGCCTGAGTTTCCATTACGTGATGGTAGCTTCGTACTTTATGTAAAACTAAGTCCTACATAACTGAGGTGAATCCTTTTAAACCACACTAACTCTTTCCCTTAAGAAATCTCAGCAAGGAAGCCAAAGTCTGAATGAACCACGGAAATTCAACTATGCTTTATGTTGGCCAGGACGCTCTAGTAAAAGCAGAAGTTAGACTGCCACTGCTTGTTTTTTTTTTTTTTTTTGATCCATTGGACATCTAAAAAATGTCATATTCAAAACACAGTCAACAAAATTTCTTTTTTACTTAGATTCCAAAGAAAATAATGCAACTAAACAATACATTAATGATTTAAATATTTAGTTCTGATAGGAAATGCACTAGTAAAGTACACTGGAAACATTTATAGAAGCCGTTGCTTTCCTCTCCTAGTCTTACTGCATTAAAATAGTATCGGTTTTGAACTCTGAAGCAAAGCACCAACACTACTGTTTTGATGAGACTCCAAGCAAATTTGCAAGCAATTCCAGCATAATGACCAAGAACATACTCGTTCAAAAAAAAAAAAAAAGCCTCCTTTAGAACACAGACCCAATTTCAATATATGTAGCAGTAACCTAGTTGCTATATTTTTATTAATTCAAAAACAAAAACAAGAAGGAAAAACACCAATCAGCATAAGAAACTCCATCCACAAGAGGAAAAAAAAATCCTCATTAGAAAACAGTGACAGGATTTAGTGCAAAGATACTTGGCCCAGTATCCTTGTCCAAATATTATCAATCTCAGACAGTACAGCATAATCACAAATCATCCTACTGATTTGAAGCCTTTTTCAAATATAATATTTTCAATTTTACTTTGAAAAATCAGAAATACACAGTAAGAAAAAATAAATACCGATAATCTTACCTACTGATACAGAATCATGACATTAAGAAAAATGATACATATCACAGAATCTTGGGGAAAAGTTTTAAGTGACAGCAATATACACGCCCTTCAGAGAAAAAAGGTTTTACTCTATTACTTACCAGCATGGGTAGTGTGGCTGCGCAAGTTGTTCTGAAGGTTTAGGACTTGGAAATGAGACTGGAGATATTACAAGTGCATACAACTGAAATTATGAGGGTTGCTTCAAAAGAAATGTCTCCTGTTTTATTATGTTGGCCCACAACATCAGAGGCAGATGTTGGTGGGATGGCAGCAGAGGCTGAACCCTCCCACCAACATTCCGTTCCACGTTGTTGCTGTGTGACAGATGGCAGCAGAGGGGCACTCTGACAAAATGGCGTCTGACATGGGAGTGTGGATGAAGAAAAGGTGTGGCATTTAATTCCTCCATGTGGAAAAAATGGCACCCACTGACATTCATCAACGCTTGCTGAACATTTATGGAGCCCAAACAGTGGGTGTGAGCACGGTGAGACGGTGGCAGTGCCTTTCAGCAATGGTGACAGTGAGGTCACCTCTGCTGGTGCAGATTTTAACAAGCACAGCATGCAGGTTCTTGTTCACAGCTGGTGAGAATGCACAACTAGTGGTGGTGCCTGTGTTGGCAAATAATGTTTTGCAGCTGTGAATGTGCTCTATCAAACAGCATTATTGTGCTCTTTGTATCTGTTGTTGTTTCCATGGAAATATATAGGAGGCATTACTTTTGGAAAGACCTACATATTTACTCTTTCTCTCTTCAAAATATATAGAGAGATATGTACAAGATCTACAGATTGCAAGCAATTAGATTATAAATGCTTGAAAATATAAAAGTAAATAGTTTAAGGTCAACTCTTGTCTCACATTCATGGCGCAGTCAATAATAACATGGCAACGCGTTTTCGGGGGGAACCTGGAAATGGCCAAGTGTGCAGCCTGGATGCGTCTCAAGGGATGAATCAGAGTTTTATTAATATTGCACAGACTATGCTACTTATATTCTGGGAATTGAGCAGGGTATTATCAAGGGAAAAAACCAACACTTTTCTCATGGCAAATGCCATGGAAAAGAATTCAGGTGTATCCTTATCTCCAGTCAACTCCTGTCTCAAAAGTTCTAGGACTGGATTAACTAGTATTTCAGAAAATGGCCATGGATTATACACTCCTCATTTTTCAGACACACTACTACACACAAGAACCCCATCACAGATGAACACTTGTAGCTACAGAAGATGAGAAAGAAGGATTGCGCACCTAAGTGCTCTCAATCAGAAGTACGCATACTTCTATCCCCATCAGTAACTTGCATGATTTAACAAAAGGAATCTGAAAAGTGAAACTGCAAACATCTTTCAGGCTCTGATTTTATGATTGCTATTTATTACAGGCTAAATGGGTAGATAAAGAGACGAGGCAGGAGCTACTATAAGTAGTTATCATCAAAACGTTACTCAAAAGTAGCGAAGGTTTTGGAACAATCTGAAGGAGTTGTAGTGAAGGAAGAAAGGTGTTCTGCAGGGAGCATTCCTAAGGAACTGACAGTGTATAATGCACTGACAGTTAAGATATGCATTACATTTACATCCCTTTCTCATTCACAAGAGGATAAGAGTAGGAGTTAAGAGCTAAGGACCAGCCACAGGCGTCCCTTATCCTGGTCTCTGAAGAACAAGGTGGAGTTGTTACAAGAAAATGACGAAAGATAGAAAATCGGGAAGAAGATTTATGAAGTGGGGAAACCAGAACCAAACAGTGAGCAAAGAGTACTCAAATACGCTTAACGGATTTGTTAGAAGATGAATGAAAATAGAGGGTACCAAAAACCAGCACAAGTCTCATATATGTTTCATTACTATTCCTTCATCCTCTACAAGTACCAATAAGAAATTGATCTATTTATCTTTACTCCCTAATTTTACTCCTGTAAAAGGAATTTACAGAATTGAACATACATAAACCAGCAGATATACTCACAGGTCATAAAGAACAAACAAGAAAATCACTGGCAAATCTGACATTCTGGCTTCAGTTGGATGCATTCGAAGGAGGAGTTCCACAAGAGCAGAACGCTTAGCACCATCCATCTCAGTTGAAGACTCCTCCCACTTCCTGATAACACATCCTGTTCATGCTACTCCTAAACTTCCCTGCTTACTGCTCCTGACAAAGAAAACAATTTTGCAGCTTTCAGAAGTGTTTTCACACCTGCATTCAGTGAAAAGCTGAACTCCTGTCAGACTTTTTTCTAAAATCCTGGCTCATACATAGTTCATATTGACAAAGCCCTTTTGATATGATCACATCATTTAATTCCAAACAGAATAAATGCAACATTAGCAATGGAAATTCTTTACAGTACCAGTTTAAAAAGATGTTAAGCTCCACATTCAATGGTCCAGGCATGCAGCGTTGGAATCATGTTAATTAAAGTGATCGTACTACATGAAATTCAAACCAAGTTTGGGTTATTTGCTGGACAAATAAGAAAAACCTAAAAACTGTTCTCCCATTTGACCACAACATGCTCCAAATTTATCTTTTTTCTCCAAGAGCCGTTCAAGTGACAAAGGTAGAATATGGAAAAATAACGAGTTAAACTTTTCTCCAGTCTAATACAGCTTGAGGAGAAGATGTATGATTCAGTGAAAAAGCAGGTGGATGTATAAAAACATTAAAAGATCTTTAAGATAAATGCATTAAAAAAACCCAAAAGCTTAAAGATAAAAAAATTAAACACGTATCACATATTGAAAAAGCCTTCCCAAGAAGTAGGCTCTGGAAGAGCATAATATGTTAAGAACACGAATACTTATGAGCCATCAGCAATTTTTATCAAAAGCCTGGATATTCCTCAAGTTAATATGGCACATTCAGCTAGAGAAGAAGACAGTCCCCAGATGAAGAGAAACTGTAAAAGCTATACCATGCATATCACTACAATATTCTATTTCAGAAAGATGTTCCTGAAATCTCTCACACAGTTCACATTAACAGAAAGTTAAGTACAACACAAATGACAATGATTTCACATCAGCTGGCTAGGAACAAAAGACCTGATGTATTGGCCAGATCACCCAAGGGAAGCGAATACAAAGAGAATAAATCTTGTGAAGATGGAAGATACTTTTCCTGACCCTTAGCAATGTCTGTCAAAGTTCACGGTATAGAACTAACTGAAGATAAAATGACATCCAACAAGGAATTAAGAGAAAGAAGAAACAAGGAATGAGTTGTCCATACTCTGTAGCAAGAATTCATTTTAATTAGTGAGGTAATTACATAATGTTTGTCAATCAACCTGACACGGGGACTGTGACTGCCAGCCACAGTCTGATATGGGCAGTATTGTCTACAACCTTTGCTTGCCGGATCAACAGCGGAAAATACTGATAAAGAAATCTATACTCCAGATCCAATTTTATTCTTCTCAGTGCACTGCACCAAGTGAGCAGCTTTGACTGCTAACAAAGAGCTTAATATATTTTTAATGTTGCAGGGAGCCAAGTTCTTTTAAGTTAAAAAATGCATTATGTAGAACTTTTACACTCATGCATGAAAAAAGGGTTTGTAGTCGAAGACAGTTTAGTTTTGCAGTTTTAGGCAAGACAAATGCCAATTAGATGAGGCTTCCTGAATAAACGGGGATTATTTTCAAACAAAGAGAATAAATGCTTCCATAACACAGATATACATTCTCACCCAATAAAACTATTCTCCTGTACGCATTACACTGCAGTATGACATAAATGTTTTATTAGGGTTGCTGCACTTCTTGCATATGGTAAAGCTACAAAAGCATAATGTACATGAATGCCAGTGGATGCCAACAAAACATCATTATCCCATCTTCACACATCTTGTTCACACTACCCTCTATTACTCTCACTATCCCATGTGCAGATTAGGGAATAAATGCAGTGGAACTGGACCAATCAGTGGTACAAAGTAATGCAATTATTTTACAGCTTTGCAGTTTAGTACATGAATTTTACCAGCAGATCAATGCTCTGTTTGCTCACATAACAGCAAAGATAATGTAACCACACGCTTATACAGGAGTTTTGGTGATACATCAACATGTGGCAGCCTATTTCTTTAAAAATACCTATTGACTCCTGTGAAATTTAATGGTCAGAAATGAAAATAAAGTTGACAGGTAAAATGTGCAACCAGGGCAAAAAAAGATTATAATAAATACAAACATTACATATAATGCCACTATTCCCAGTAACTTAATATCCTAAATTTCACTTACACTGGACCTGTGGATATAGGAGAATTAGATCCTTACCTCTACTATGCAGTAAACAAAGCAGACTGTATACTGCCCAAGTCACAAAGAGTTTAAGTAACAAGTAACAGAACAGAATGACTATTCTTGGCAGAGGCATGCACAGCCCAAGTGGAAACACAGGGCTCCTACTGCCTTTGGAGGAAGCTAGACGTCACAAGGCTTAGTTAGCCTGCACAGAGCTGCATGCTAGTGAGACCAGACTGCTCACTGAAACAAACTGATTCAGAGCAAGTTCAAAGACTTTATGCTTTACTCTGTTATACAGGAGACCCATACACATAAAATTAAACAGAACAATTGTTATGGTAGGGTTTCCAGACCCAGCTCATCCCAGAGCTCTCAGCTGCATAACTCTTCTGTTGCAGGGCAAAAGTCCCCCAAACCCTTCTATCCACACAATGCTACTTTTCTCCCAAATCTTCCTGACCACAGCCCTTTCTTTTCTCATAGAGCTATTGCTCCCCTTTACTCTCCTCCAAGGCACTCTAAGTCCTGCAGCGTCATCACTCAAGAGGCACAGATGCTCTTTTGCCCTATACCAGATCTCTACCATTCAACTCTCACATCAGATTTCTCTGCCGTTCATTACTTTTCAATCCTTCTCATTTCAGCCCCACTTTGCACTTGCTCTCATTGGCTTCTAGCACATATTGCTCCTTGCAGCATCATTTATTCTCTGGCCTTCTCCACAAAGAAAAAAAGAATCTGCACTTAAAACTCCTGGTACAGCTTTTGAAAAACCAAGCACTTGTTACATGTATCAGAAATCCGTATGGGCAAGCAGGAAAGAATAAAAACATGGTTAATCCTAGGTGGTGAAGTTGCTCTGAATTCTTCATATGTACACTTCTCTCAAACTGACAACTAAGTTTGAACGTGCAGCTCTTTTGCCTTGTTGCCCTAAGTTGAACTGAAATTTTAAAAGCTGCAGTGTATATAGGGATGTTCATATTTCAATAGAGGACGGTGTCCTTTAAACATTTTAGACAATAAGCTAGCTTCTATCAAAGATACCTTGGTGGGCATGGTGAAAGCTGTCACATCAATGAAGTCACTCACAAGCACCCAGTATTAGGTTATTTAGCCAGCCAGCTAAGAAATTTCCTCTTCGACCACTTTCAGCAACAAAAATAAGGGAAAGATGTTGGTAATAGTGCTCAGTATCACAACGAAAGATCCCACCTTTCTGAAAACTGATGGATCAGTGGGACTTCAAAGGGAAGAGTTAACCTCTTTGAGGACGTTTAAGGTTTGTTTTCAAATATCTGTAATACTCTGTACTTCCCCCTTTTTGCTAGGCAGGGCTGTGTTTGGAAAATCTGTGTAAAGCTTCTTGTCACACATATTTGCTCACATCTATGCCTCCTGAAAAGCTCAACTGTAAAAGGGAAGCAGATAGGTTTGTAAGGATAGCAGGAAGGGGTACCTGTTGAAGCTATAGGAGATGCATAGTTGAAGTCAGATGATACCCAGAGAAGTTGAAGAAAAGGTGGAAAGATCCTGGATTCATTTCACTTTGCAGAAGCTTAAAACAGTAAGACCGTAAGTGGCTGGTGATCCAGGTCAACCCTGCTAGCTCTGGATGGTACTTCTGAATGAAACTACTGAGTCCATTAAGGCTCCGCAGGAACTTTGCTCCATGTGAACTTCACAAAGCAAACGAGCTGTGCCATGTCAATGCATAGAACTCCTTGCTCAAAAGTACTCTCACATTTTAAAATGTACTTTTAAAAGGGAAAAAGAGCAGACTTAAAGAAACACTAATGAATGGTGCAAATTTAAAAAAGATTGCCAACAGCTGGCCTAAAATCTTGCCAAACTGTTTGTTATCAGATGACCTTCAGAAATCTTCTCTACGGCATCCAGTAGGAAGCCCAGTTTCCAGGGTAGTCATTGGAGAGAAATATGTTCCAAATGTGTGTTGAATTTCTCACCTTAAGGATCCTTAATTTGTCACACCCTTTTCCTGTAAATACCTCCCTATAGTCACCACCACCGCAGGTTTAAATAAAAATCTCTTTACCAAAACATATGCAGGTTTCCATACATTTCAGTATCAATAAATGCCTACATAAATTCTTATCAGAGAATTTGAAATGCTACCATGAAAGTGATCAGAAATAGATAAAGGACCCCTTTCTTTCCTTTCAAACAAGTAAATATATTGCTGAATTGCAGAAATCAGATTCTCTTCCACATTTCCTAAATGCTCCTTCTGAATGGCTAACACGTATTTTCAGGAAAGACTCAAAAGTATCTGATGTGACTTTGGATGTGTTTCAAGGCTTCACTGGACTAAGAAAAATGGTATCCTGTGGCTTCACAAAATACCACTTGGCTACTAAGAAAAACAAATGTAGGAAACACTTGGCACCTTACAGACTCTCTTCAGATGGCTCTGTATGTAACAGATCTCAAAGCTGATCTCCATGAATTCAAGAACAGTTCTGGATGTACTAGATTGGCATAGATAACCAACTCCCAACTACAGTAACATCTCCCATTAGCCCTGCTAGGCAAGGAAGGGAACTGAATTTTGGCACTGCTGTATTATTTAATACAGATTCTGATCACTGTTGAATATGGTACTACTTGAAAAATAAATATTCAAGAAAAAAAAAGCACCTCAAAACCTAAGTCAAATAACTACCTCTATTGAAATTCAATGTGCTGCTTAAACTTCATGGCACAAATATTTATTCTGCCTCTCTGGAAAGTTGTTGATGGGTTTATTTTGGTATTAACAGACAAACAAACAAGCAAAACTCCCTATATTTTTCAGCTTTTCTACAAAGTGAATCTTCTAATTTTAGCAAGGATTTTAGTAGACTTTTATTATTTATGATGTATTTAGGTGGGTTTTTTGTTTGTTTCTTTTTTTTGACATCCCAAGCACACCAAATTGCTTCTTTCTTAGCTACAATGCCTCACTTTTGAATCTGTGGATTTTTGCATTTTCAATCAAACAATGATCAGAGTCCCTAAACAAAATCTAAACTAAAAACAAGATTTGTTAGGAATCAAACATCAGTCCATATGCTTTACCAGAAGAACACACGTTAAAAAACATGGGAAAAAGGCAATGACTATATGGAAAATATTCTCATCTCTAAATCAGCAATGAATTTGAAAAATACTGCCGCACTGTACTGAGGAGAACCTGGAAGGGCATACAGTAGACTGACATGTTAGTAAGCAGAATTCCTCATCGTAAACAACCCTAGCTACTTTCTACACTCCATCATACGTTCCCCCAGTATCTCTTCTTACTGATTCTTTTTTTGAAATTTTAGCAAAACCAAATACATAATTAAGTCTGTGTGTCTATGAACAGCCACTTTTTTTTTCCACAAGGGAAAGCAAGAAACCCTCGCAGCACTCAGAGTGTGATTTCATCTACCTAGATTGTCCTAAAAATTTAAAACATCCTTTGCACTTTTTCAAGCTCCTTGACCATATCACAGCAAGAAAACTCTGTCAAAGCACTTGCTACACAGTGGAGCAAGTTCTAGGCAGAAAAGATAGCATAGCATATGCATACTTTGAAATCATAAATAAGAAAAAAGAAAACTTTACTTGGGGATTCAGTGTATGTGTACGAATGTTAAAATATATTTGCACACTTTACAGAGTTTTCACTTCGATAATCATTTTAAGAAAAAATAGTACACACCAAGATAAAAAATGTAAAATTTATTGAATCTAATTTACACAAAGTACCTACCTATAGATAATACTACAGCTTGCCAAATCATGTCCTGAACAGCATCTCATTAATAATTAATTTTTGCTAAGAAACCTCATCCTTCTTCTACTGAAAAAGTAGTAACTGATGGAAAACCATCTTCCCAATCCTATCTGTTCCCATCCCTATACTTCACACAGCAGTTGTACGTTAAAAGTCATGACACTATACTGAAAACATAAATCATAATTATGTTTAGTTTTAATTTTTAGCTTATTTGATTGTATGGAAAACTTGAACCAATATCCAGGTTCAACATTAATGCTACAGTTCATGACAAAAGGTGCTCAAAGCATTGTTTTTATGCGGAAGCAAGTATGAGAGATGATTAAGATAATTTTATCGATTTATTTATTTTCAACACAGGAATGGTACTTACCTGTCTTTTTTTTTCTTTAAGTTTAATCTGATTTTCTGAGCATTTTCATTTCAGAAATTCTTTACAATTAAAACATTCCCATAAACAAAAAATTCAAGTATACGATTAGGAATATTAGGTCATTAGTAGAATGTCAGTAAGAACGATGAAGATAACCAATCTGATTAGGAGATACAGAAAGTGACTAACTAGCAGAATTAAATGTATTATGCTACAAAGAACACGTGTATGGAGCGGTGGATAGAAGAGACAACTGTTTTGCTAGAATCTAAAACAACTTCAAAAAGAAGTCTCTCTTCCTCATTTTAGCTCTCGGAGCCTATGGACTCATGTAGGAATTAGAAGAGCTCTATCCTGACTACAAATTTGTAAGCATGTATCTTAACATCACATAGTGTTTTATCTGTTTCAGTAAGAACTAAAAAATGACATCTAGGGAAAGGATAGATAACCAGCAAGTAAAGTGAAGAAAAATAAAATTTTTCTTGAGCAGAATATGATGAGTGTTAGGAATGAAGTAGTGAGACAGAAAAAAAAAAAAGTACCATAATGAGTTTCCTCAGCTTCTTCGTGATCAAAGGTAACACTGAAAGAAACTTTGCACATTGAAGTGGAAGAACTGAGTATCAGTTAGGCTGATGATCTTGCAAAGTGAAGTACTTTGAACACCTCTTGTCACTGAAGTGTACTCCTAGTGATAATTTAAATCCTGTCCTTGGTCTTCTATATCTGCTTCATTTGACTTTGACACACGGTATTGGCAAAAAATTAAATAGCGATTATGCCATTTATGTATAGGAGAAGCAAAGACTTGAAAGCTGTACTTTTCTTTTATACTAATATTGTCCCTAAGATTAGAAAAAAAATTAGAAGTTTGAAGCAATGACTCAGTTATTTGCTTTGGGTGTATTCTTTTAAGTTACCTGAAGCTGAAGGTCTAAAATTTTATGCTGTGAGTTTTAAAAAAAGCTCGCAAAGTCAACACTGGGCAAAAGTTTCCAATATTTGTAATAGGTATTTTACACGATTGTGTACTGCTTTTGTATCTGAAAAGAACATTGCATTTAACTTCATGAAAATGACATCTAAAAAAATTTATAAAAATATAGGAAGATCTTATAATCTAGGCAGCCACTGGAAATTCCATAAAAAATCTTGTAAGCCATATTGTGTCATCTTTAATTTTTGTCATGCAAATATTTAGCAAATTCATTTAACCTTGCTGAAAAAAAAACATTAAAACTTTTCAAAGACCAAAACTTTATTGTTAAAGATAAAAATATGTCACAGTCATTATCAATTTCTGGATGAATAACTGAAAAGGGGAGGACTGTTGGTGCAGTTTTCCCTGGATTTAAACTTTGACTGCTTCTATATCTGAATCCTTCCACTGCAAATATGTTTTAAATGCCCTTTGAGCCACAGTGGATTTTGCTTAAAACTCAAACGTGATTTATAGAACAAGGAAGGCATTCTACAGAAATATATTAAAAGCTAACAAAGGAAAGTCTGCTTAGTTTGGGGGATGTACCTAATGATAGACAGATTAGTTCCAATGGAAATTTGTCTTGAGAAGTTCTGACCTCCTAAGAAGTTACAGTGAAAAGTATGATTCCTTCTTTTGTCAGAAAATTAAACTTTTGAAGACTGACTGAAATATACAAGTTCAAAGTCAGTATTCATGGTTTACAACTTTGTTACAGACAGATTTTCAGAGAACATAGATGAAGCATAAACAGTAAAGAAAGCTAAAATTAAATCTTGTATTTTGTGCCTGTCTACATGCTCTGTGTACGTATATAAACTATATAAACATTACTTTTTCCAAAATTTAATTATGAAAAAGTAAAGATTTTTTGTAACAGATCAAGAGTATTAGCAACGCGCTGTCTCATACCTTCCCTCCAATACACCCAATGCATTAGTAACCTGCTACTTACATTTATTCAATATAGGTGCTCCCATCATTGCAGAAACTTGATTTTTTTTTTTTTTTCCCCAGAGAGGGACACACAACTTTCTGCTATTCAGCAAATTCAGTAAAAGAGATGTAAGGGTTTACGTACAATTAGAATAAAAAATGCAACAAGAAAATGGTACAACAAGATAAACTGGAATATGTAAGCTCACAAAGAAATCTAATGCCACTAGTTCTATGGCTAGACCACCACTCAAAACAGTATCCATCAAAGGAAACTAAATTGTTTTCTGCTGAAAGCTTCTCTCCTTTATTTCAGTTCATATAGATGTGTTTAGAAGCCCTGAATTGATTTCCTCAACCAGAAAGTGAGAATATTGAAAAGATACGCATAGATCAAAGGAAAAAAAAAACCTGAAATACCAACTGGATGTCATGTTACAATTCAGTTTTATACTCACTACTGCATGAACCTGTGGATCAAGTGGTTCAGTATAAAGTACATTCATATCACAGTATTAGAAAGGCAGGATCCAGAAGGAAAAACATAGTAAGTGAAGACATTTAGACATGCTGACAATCTTGAAGAATATGAATGAACCATACTTCTTGACAAATTCAGATGATGTTTGAGAACTTGAGCGTACTAAAAAGGACTGAACGAAAGGACAGCAAGAATAGTTAGAATTTTGTTTTACTTATTTTGAAAAATGAAAGAGCCCTCTAAGTGGCAAAGGAGTTTATACTTCTGTGCAAAATCCAATCTCCAGGTAATCGGAACAGTTGAGATTATCCTTCACATTTATTTTCTTGATGCTGACAGTTGAGTTTTCCTGAATTTTTCCCTAGAGCAGCTTGTACTACTGACTTTTGGAAGACGTCACAGAAAAGCTAGACTAGCTAAATGTTTCATTGTAACTCCTGTTTTAAAAGTGTCTCTCATTATGAAAAAAATGTGATTTTGCAGTAATATATGAAAAAAAGGGCTTAATATGAAATACCTAAGTGTGATCCAATTATAAGAGCTCATCTCATTTCCTGAATAATAGTTTCTTTTTTTTTTTTTTTTTTTTTTTTTTTTTTTTTTTTTTTTTTTTTTTACANTTTTTTTTTTTTTTTTTTACTGTTTCAAAGTTCATGTAGTTTCCTTAGGTGTTCTCTGAGTCTTTGAAGACAGCGAAATGCGTTTTGCTTCACGATTGATAATGGTTCACACCTTTCCACTGTGATACCTTCCTTAAAACAGAAGTTTAATCTACAGCTATATCTTAGCAGTGTTGTCTCTTTTTTATGATTGTTATAGGACTCCTTTGATTTTCTTTGGAGTTTTGTTTTGTTAACAGGAATAAAAACTCAGTGCAGCTTCTCTGTTTCATATTCCTCTTCTGCTCAAGAGTCCTAACGCAACAAGCTCTGAGTTTCTATTTTCAGCCATCAGACAAGAGGCATTTTTTTTAATTAAAAAAAATGAAGGAATTGCACGCAAATAGAATTCACTGAACATCTTCTTAAGAAAAGTGGACTATATAATGAAGTTCAGCACGCTGTCCATCAGAATAGTTTTGATTCTCTTACAGTGAAGGTGAGTACTGCATAAAACTATCCTACGGACTAAAACAAAACATTTCTACAGGTGGTTGCCAGTAAATCTTGTTTGCTAACAGAAAAGAACAAGACAGCAGGAAGAAGAATTAGCAGATGCTGGCAACCACTTTAGCAAGCAGAACAGTCTTCAAGGATCACAAATTAGATGAAGAAGAATGTTATTGTTTGCCATCTGCTATGAGTTTATTAGTATGCCTGCATCCGCTGCCACAGAAAGATCTCTGTGACATGAACACACAAAGCAAACTCTGACAGAGCTTTCTTCTGCTGAAAAGAATCCTGCTGCAGGCGGACACTATAGGCCTTGCCACTGGTCAATTCACTTGGTCTTTGATGTACGCAATTTGAAGTTTTATAAAAAGAGAACACAATAGAGTTCACTTTAACAATTAGATGGCATAGCATAATCAGTAAGAAGTGAATAATAATCCCACAAGGTTGGCATTAAAACTTTCTTACTATTCAATTTAGGCTCTTTTTTGTTTCCATGTGTCAGGCAGCAAATATCTAAGGTTGAGCAAAATCAGTTGGTTTGAAACTGTCTTAAACTGATCAATAACAGAGCAGGGCAGAGAACTGCCCCAGCTCAGACTAAAAATTTGGACACGGGTTTTGTCAACAAAATACTACTTGTTTAATGTTGTTACTCAGTGGCAGGATTAACTATGTTCCTGGGGATATTGAAGATATTCAAGGTATTAATGATTTCACATTCAAGATTGATATTGCAGGAGCTAACATGAAACTTCAGTAACTATCATATGTTGGTAGACCCATTGTACAATAATGCACATGGAATAAAGTACTGTCTTTATCTATTACTTAGGATGATACATCCCTTGCATGCAAATCAACCTTCTATAGCAGAGGTAATACATTCATCTGATAGATTATATGTCTCAGCATGAAGGTTGCAAGGCATAAATGTACTTACTTTTGGCGTTGGGCAGGATGCAGTGGAGAGACGAGAAGTAGCCTGGGCACGAGGAGATTCTGAAGGGGTAGTGCTGAGGGAGGCTGTATCACGCGGGAGCACCTGAACACCACGAGAAATGATGGAATCTGGAATCTTAAAAGAAGAGGGATGCAGTTAATAGCCAAAAATATACTTTATTTTAAAATTATTCAAGATCTTCTATCAAAAACTTTTTGGAATACCTTACACCTCAGTTTGCATGCTTCCTTATATGCATTGTTAGCAGTAGTAACAGTAAGTTCTAACTTAGTAACAAATCCCTTGCAAGTATGTAAAATCATATTTTAACTGAAGAGAACACATTATTTGTCCTGAAAAACTTTGAATCCGATATACTACAACATGTAATAGTACGTAATACGAAAATTGTGCTTTTCCTAAGCCTCAAACCCAACACTTTCAAATCCAACAACGACCAATGTTGAATTCTACCATGACATAGACGGAGGCAAACTTATCATTCTGTATCAGCTCCAAACAGAAAACCAATTATTAGAAATGAATGAACCCTTCTGAAGAAGCATCATGCGGAGAATAAATTTCTCAGAAGAAATGTCATACAGTGAGTAAATACTCTTCATTCCACGTACTCAAGAATTCATTTCAGCTACACAAATTCTTGTAAAATTTGCATTGGCAAAAACTGCAGGCCTCTCTGAAGGGAGCATAGGCAAAAGCACTAGAAACCACCATCCAGAGTCGTTGCTTGTGTTTAAAAATGCATTCTGAAGGGAAAAATAAAAATTCCATCTTTTGTTTTCACATAATACACTAGCAGGCCAGACATTTCTAAGAAGGAGTTTTTAGTGACAGATCCTTTAGATGGTATTATTAAGCCACTTAAATGAATGGAGTTACACCAACTTATAACAATCAGAATATTTTCAGTAATATGAGTGAATCTATCAGTATATTTTTTTAAATCTTCTGTCTCTTCAATTTTATCAGCAGTTCCAAAGAAAAGAGGTAGAGGACTGCGTTTAAGATTCAATCTTTAATATACTGAGTCTTAGAAAGTCTTGCTTTTTATTACTGCAGTATTTGGGTGCAGTCATGCAGATATCACACTAGCTTTATAATTTATTGGATTACTAGTTCAACATAATGATTCTATTCATTTACTTTGTGTAAAATGATAAGCCATACAAACGATAAATACTTCAAACAGAAGAATTGATCTCTATTATTAGTTCTATACATAAAATGCAGCAGACACTCTGCTATAAAACACACTCTATAGTTTTATTCTGATTTTATTTTCAAGATTTTAACCTATTCCTTTTTCAGAGGAAGCACTTTTAACATCAGATTGTCCTTGCCATTTCAGTTTTCATCACAACATACAAGAAAATGTAGAAGAACTAACTCCAAATTCAGATTTTTTAAGGAATACATATGGACACACGTATTTTAAGATCTCTCTACTCATTAAGAACGTATCGGTTTAGCCTGATGTTCAAGTTCCAAAAGAACCACCTAAAATACGACTAGGGGAATGGCAGTAGTGGACAGTAAAAGAAAACAAGAAATGAAGCTCCAGTGACAAGTGAAACAACCAAATTTAATCATTTCCTTCTAGGATGCTCTGCATTCTTTTAAGTGGAGATGCTGTAACTAGCCTGCATCTTGGCATTTCTGAGCATTCTTGCCTAGTAAGGCTTTTGGGCAAATAGAAACTACTGGAAAATACCTCCTCCCAGGATTTCTTCTCATAGAGGCCATTCCATGTTACAGAGGTGTGGAGACAAAGCAGGGATGGTACTGAAAGAGGCGTAAAATGAAATGGATATATATTCCCAGAAATAGCATGGGATGCTCTTAATGGTCTGCTGATTTTGCATACTAAGTGACACACCAAAGCTGTTCCAGTTGGGGAAGTTACAGTATCTTTGACATCTACTTCAGGAACTTGCTCAGACATTGACAACACCCAATGGCAAACAAATTGTCTTCACTCACAGGACTGTTACTACACTAATCTGAAATTTAATGGAATATTATTTGTCTACAAATGTGATACTCACGTCCTCATCCTTTTTCAGGCTTGCGTCAAGCTCATGTTGTATTCTATGCCTGCACGAGTACTAAGGCGTTAAAGTCCCAATTTGTCTTGCAACTGACACAAGCTTTAATTCCAGCTTTTAAAGACTGCTGCACCCTCAGAGCCAATGATAAGATACTAAGGCAGCTTTGTTCCTTGTCCCTGTGCAGTTAAAACGGCCAATCTTAAGGCAGAAATCACTAAATATTCCTTTTCTGTGTCATTTTTGTCCCCTTACCTTCCTTGATTCACATCTATAAACAATAATCACATCTAATTTTGCAAGCTTGACTTAGAGATACTGTGTTATACCTTGTGGATTGTATTTAACGTAAACTGTTCTCCATGTGTTAGACTTTCTTGTATCTGTAACTTAAGTTGTATGGAAACAGATTTTCTTCTCAGTTTTACTGCCAGCTGCCTGCTTTCTGCTCTGCTGTGATGTTTTTAGACTGACAGTATTTTTTGCCAGTCAATTTCTGTCAGTATTTAAAAAAATTTCTTCAGAGGTTCTCTCAATGCTAAGTAACATGTGCTGCAATAGAAGCTAGTAGCTTCTATTTGCTATGGAAGGACAGCTTCCTCTCCAGAAACAGTACCTAACCGGCCTCTACATGCACTATTCCAAGTTGCAAATAGGATCTTAGATATGTAGTGTAATTAGAGGAAAGAAGGCACAGGGATATTCTGATCAGACAGAATACAAAAGATCACAGTCAGAAGCACCATCTCCTTTTCTCTCAGTTCCCCTTTTCTCTCACAATTCTATCTGCAATACGTTAAATATGCAAAAAAGGTTGCAACTCTTATGTTTTACATTGGCATACCTCCAACACTACAACTTTTAATGCTTCCTTTTAATCTTCATGTTTTAGCAAAACCCTAAATTTTGATCAAGGCA
Organism: Penelope pileata; assembly: GCA_013396635.1. Taxonomy (NCBI): domain Eukaryota; kingdom Metazoa; phylum Chordata; class Aves; order Galliformes; family Cracidae; genus Penelope; species Penelope pileata. Next base: position 3,667,280 of record WBMW01005934.1, read on the forward strand.
TAAACCAAAAAATATATAATAAAATAACTGCTTATTTTAATCTTCAAATAAGGGTCCTTCTTTTACCCTCTTCTGACAAAAGTATGCATGCATCTTGATATGGTTGTGTATGGGTCCATTACATCTTTTACATACTCCAGGATACCACAATACAAACACAATATTGCTTTTACAAATGATTCCATGATCCAGTTTCTCCCTGGAGTTAACTCTGGTTGCACTAGAATAACCAGATATTCCTTATTGTCTCATTCTATTCATGTAAGTGGCTGGTTTGCCTTTGTTTTTATTTTTTTATTTTTTAAATATCCATATATCCATCAATCACTGCTTCTAAAATTTTGTCTGATATCAACTTTTTCAGAATAAAAAGAAAATAAAAGTTAACTGAGACAATTCCAGTCTCCATTGAACTGCACATGGAGTAAAAGGCTTTGCCTGTGAGAAGATTAAAATTTAGCTAAAATCTCAGCCAGGACATTAATCAGCAAAAGAAACTGAAGATAAAGGGTAAAGATGATTACAGGAATTACTTTTTCAATGGGGATTATTCCCTAATCACTATCTTTGCCGAAAATACAATTTGCCACAAAAACTATATATAAACCCATCTAGAACTGTTAAGTTCTGGCTTGCTAGATTTCACAGACACAGATTCTTAATGATAGATTAGGTTAGCTCACAGCTACAGATTTTGCTCCCAACAGATCTGTTTCACAAGTGTGACAGCAGAATTTGCTACATAGCTGAAAAGAGCATTAAGATTCTCTTTAACCAGCATAACCTGCTGATTGCAGAGAAACCGCCACTGTGTGCAAAGCATCAACGTAAATGTATAAAAATATAACGCATACACTGCTCATCAAATTAAAGGGACAACAAAACATGACTGGTATTTTCATGCACACGTTATGGGAGAAGGGGAACGTCTCATTTTACTCACATTTAGTAAGTTTTTTACTTTAAATAAGTTCAGGAAATCTCTCTCTTTCGTAAAGACAGCTTTTTGTCAATCCTATTAAAGAGGCTGATAAGCCCAAGAAATTTTTGTGTTTCTGGAGCCTGAAAATTTGCAATAATGAAGGGCAGAAGTATTACTGTGTTTTGGAGAATCATTCTATTTATTTATTTTTTTTTTAAACTTTCCTGAAGTTTATGTCACCTTTCCCTAAATATTTTCAATTCATTTGACAGTTTCAAACAAATTTAACATAGGGTAGATGCCTCAAAACTCTAAATGGGGTTCAGTAAAACTGAAGTTCAGTGAAAAGTTTCTTTTTACAGCTAGTTGGAGTGGAGAAACTGTTGTAACATACCAATGAAAAAAGAAATGAATGAAAAATGGTGGACAGAGAAAGATATCCACTATATCCATCAATCATTATTTCTAAAATTTTGTCTGATATTGCGTTTTCAAAAAAGTAGTTTTATTTTGGTCACATTTCCTTAATGACTTTTCAGAGACATCATGTGTTAAACATACAGGTGTTACACTATCTGATTGGTGGTTTAAATTACCATTTGCCTAAGGAGACAAGGAAGTGCAGCCTCTGGTAAACAGAGCTAGTGATTTAATGTCCTAAGAATGTATATTCAGCTTGTTGGCTGACATGGAATGCACTGGTCAGGTGGGACAAGCTTCCCTAGGCCAGCTGCTTTCCTCAGGTTTCTCTAACCTATAATTATGAATACAGTACAATGTTTCATTCCTGATGATAGTAGAGCCATTACTCTGTCTTGACTCAAGCTTAGACTCAACTTTTGCTAGATGGAATATAAGGTATAGTATTTTGTCAGAGGCTGGGCTATAACATCTGATTATAATGCCAGGGAATTGACCAACATGACAGAGTTATTTTGAGTGATCTCTACCGCTCACTGAAGTAGTTGCCTACTATTCACTAAAATCCAGCAATTTCTAAGAGTCTACTGTATCCTGACTCAAGTTTTTTACTCTCTTTTTGCAAAATTTAGAAATTCTACTTCCAAACAGAATACAATAATAAAAGAGAAACTTGAAAGCAATGGAAACAAATGACAAATGCCCACTGCCAATGTTGCATTACATTGACAAACAAGCTATTAAGATAAAAAAGGAAAGCAAGGCAAATGAAAGGGAAAGAGTTACCAAAATTCCACAGCTCTAAGGCAGTAATTTTAGGAGATTATTTTAATCATATTCAATAATTGAGTATTTTAGATGCTAAAGTTGATGACTAATCAGAAACACAGGCTTTACAGCAATGATTATCCCAGCAGCCAAATGATCCCAGCTGACACAAAGCAGGATATTTATCCTGTTCAGCTCTGTGTCTTAAGAGAAGCATTCTCTGTAGCATGTTCTTTAACAGATAGCACTGATGTGTATTTGTTAGAATAAAAAAAGTAACACTGTTAGAATAGGAGGCAGGCAGTGTACTTTCAACTACTGTTAGTGCAAAAGCCTCTTCGAAGTGTGTCTTACCGGTTCTCCTGCACTGCCTGCTGCATGATGGCAATAACTGATGAGACCAGGAATGGGCTGTTCGCCTTTTGCCATGATAACTGCTGAACTGGTGTAGGGTGGATGTTTCTAATGCACAACACATAACAGCTATGAATACAGTGACAGGAAAATGTGAGACCATACAAGCAAATGACTGAAAGGGAATGAGGTGAAAACAAGAATGGCGCTGAAATGCCAAGCTCACATGAACACAGCCAGTCTAGATCTTGAACATTTTCTGCCTTTAAAAATTATATAAATCGTCTTTGCCTATATTAAAAGAAATTAATGAATTTAAAATTTGCATTAATAAAAACTGAGACTTGCAAGTGATAATTATCTTAATTCATCCCTGTAAAGACACATGCAATCAGGATTTTCTATAAATGAGGAGATGATCTCCAGCTGCAGCTGTTTTAGAAATGTCAAGATGTATCAGACCTGAATTCACATTTCTGGAGTTAGAATGCTGTTGCTTTGGCTTAGAAGTTCTTTATTAGCATTTTCAATTACTTAGACTTTCAATTCCCATAACTGGAATTAGAAGTACAACTTGTAGAGTAAATATAGAACAAATTAATTTGGAACAAAACTTTTCAAGCACATAGGACTACATTGTCTTTGTAGTCAAAAATTGAAGAAGTAAAATGGAAGTAAATACTTATATATTTCTACAAATAATCTGATATTTGGAAAACATTTAAAATTTTAATCAAAATAATTTGCAAGCATCAAATTTTCCTTTTGTAGTCTCAAATTTATTATTTTGGTTTGAGTAATGTCAATCTACAATTACGAGTTACAGCAAAGCTGTAAAGATGATGTGATGACACAAAATTTTGTGATAGAATTTCACATCTCTTACGCAGACATGCATGCTGGAATGTAGTAGGCCAGTTAGCTTATTACTTAAACTGCTACTTAACTGTAGAACTTTTTAATCAATGCCTTTAAAAACCAAAACCATCTTCCCATCTTTTCAAATTGGAAAATATGGTTTAGCAAACCTTGCCATGACTCCTTAATGCATCACTTTTCTGGGCATTGCACATTCATGCATGAGTACTTTCAATTTATTTTATTTTATTTTATTTTTTTAAGAAAAACAACACTAAACATGATCTGTCACATCAGAATGGTATAATGAAAGTTATTATCAAGATAATAACTCATCTTCCAATGAAATCTGTGATCACCTACTGAAACAGGATTCGCGTATTTTTGCGAAGCTACATTTCCATGAAACATATCTAAAATACATCTGTTTGAGCACACCAACATCAATTAATATGCAAATGAACGTTGGTTGAAAGTACCTGAGAGCCACTAAAGAGTCTCTTGGAAACAGGCCAGACTCACCTTAGCTGCAATGGCTGCGGCAGTTATATGTGAAGACGAACTGTCCTCTGTTGATGCAACTCCACTATCCTTCTTCTCTTCCTCCTCTTCCTCACACTGTACTCCTTTGTCTTCTGTCTGCTTGTGAGGGCTGGTGGTTGGAGGAGGAGACAGAGGAGGTGGTGGTGAAGGTAGATCTTCTAGCTCATCGTGTACCTCCTTTACTTTTACAATGGCATCCCGCAAAAGATCAATGGCATGAGGTAGGGCTGGCAGTATAAACTGAAAGCATTCCTATGCAGGACAAGAAGAGAAATGGCTATGAAAAGTTACCTGCAGAAACAAACAGGGATTTTTCAGATTCGCTCTTACGGGATATTTATGATTTTGATGCATCTTTTCACCTGACTATAAATAAAACTAAATGTCCAATGCAATTGCTAATAGAACAAAAAAAAAAAGAAAAAAAAGAAAAAAGAAAAACCAGAACAAAACTAAAAGCCCTCACAATCAACAAGCCAAAAAAACACCAGAACCAGAACCTGGGACTATGAAACACATTTTCTCATTTTTCAGGCAAATGTAGTAGGTTACACAACATTCAAAAGCCACTGTAATTAAGCTAATATTGGGTTAAAACTTAGGAAAATGAGAGTTACAATTTTCCTGAATACATAATAAAGAAACAAGTTTATAGCAGTTGGCAGAATGCTACAAAAATGCAGAATAAAAACAACATTAACTTCATTCCTGCAAGGTTATTAGCTTCAAATAATTTCTATTACATTCTTTCACAATTAGAGAACATTTCATAGCGGTTGCCATAATTGTACCTTTATGTAACATTACACATTTTTTTATTCATGGACTTATCCTGTAGCCTGGGAGAATCACAAACTGTACTATGTCATTATGATTTTATGTCACTCAAAAAAAATGATACGTAATCTATTTTTCACACATCTCCTTGCTCTGTGATCTTAAAAACAATTATAAAGTTTATTTTATATGCTAGAGAAAAAACACAGATACTGTGTAACTCATCTTGTTCTGTAACAGGTATACACACTTCTAGCTACCTTTCATGTTAAAATACGCTAATATTTCATCAAATTAAAGAGTCATTCATGTTACAAGGAACCTCAGGATATCATTAAAATACTGAATTCAGACAGGTAGCTCAACGCCTTGTTCGGTCTAGTCTTTAAAAAAATCCAAGAACAGAGACTCCACAACCTTTCTGGACAGGCTGTTCTAATGCCAAATTATCCTCATAGTGATTTTTTCTTTATCTTTTTATGCAGTTGGAAGTGCCCTTACTTTAATTTATGACTATTGCCTCTCATCCTCTTCCCAGACACCTCAGTGAAGAGTTTTCTTCAGGTAATTTCTGCACATTGCATGTATATATATTGAATTACTGGAAAATGATGACAAGATTGCAACAATGAACTGCCAGGGCAGTACAGTGCGGGAATGTACAAGTTGACAGAGGAAGCTGATGTTATTCCTTCTGTTGCATTTCCCTTTTTGTTTTGTTTCAACCTAAGGAACACTTTTTAAAACATACTGCTAGACTTCAGTGCATCTGGACACTAAATAATGGTAAACATTTTGTAAACAGATATTGTAACAAGTATTTTCAATAAATAAAATTGACTATGTAAACAAACAATCCATCAGAGAATACTAGAATTTATACAAGCCACTTTGCAAGTCAAACACATGACCCACAAGCACTCTATTTCCTCCAAACCTCTAAGTAAGAAAGATTTCAATCAGGCATTTAAGAGTAATGAAAAGACAGACTACTTCACAGATTCATGAATTCTTTAAACATTTGATTTGTGCTCATTCAACTTACTCCAGTTCTTCAGAGTGACAAGTTGCTGTACATAATGAATATATATTAAAAATTTGTCTGTAAATATAATAAAGAAATATAACTTCTAGCGTAACTGTGAAGCTCAGAGCTATTGAATCTCCACAGCATTATTTTTAAGTGGTTTAAGACACTGAGGTATACAACCATCCTTACTCCAAAGAAAAAGCAGACCTCAAGCAAGTGGAAAACAAGGAGAATTGACTAAAAATAATGAAAATGTACATTAATTATTAACTCATTAGCAAGCATGTTCCCCACTTCTACTACTGAAATAAATCTTTGTTGGCTTAACTGCTGATGAGCTGCTTCCCAGCTATGCTATTTCTAACGCTCATTGTTTCAGATAATTATTAGTACAATTACATATCAATTGCCATAGACCCAATGATTTCAATGAGCATTCGGTAATTTCACAATTTGCCCCTTGGACAGCATTAAATAGTTTTTTAAAGGCTGAAATGAAATGAAACAGACTAGAACAACTCAAAAATGTATTCATAAATCTGGGTTCAATGATATATGCCTCATAAGTTCTCTGGAGAAAACATGTTTGGCATCACCTGCATCTTTCCTTTTGCTCGCTACCACGGCAGCGCTGCAAAGAATGCTTGAGATTCTAGCAGGCAGCTGAGCACAGAGAGCTGCTCTGCAGTCAGGCAGAAATGTCCAGAATCTCTGATGACTGCAAAGACAATGTCATGGCTACAGCACCAAATAGGGAATTTGTAACACCAACAAATCTTGCTGCTTTGGATTACAAGGCTTTTCCCTCTCCACTGTGCTATACTAGAGTTATATAAAAATCAAGAGCCTACCAAATTGTTTATTTCAGTTAGCTACTAGAAGTACAGTTAGGAATGGTAACGTTAATACAACCAGTGGAGACCTCACTAGTCAAAAATGATTTTACTCTTTCACAAGAATAAAATCCGAATCTGCAATTTAAAATTTGACTCTGATCTTACTCCACCAGTGTCATTACCAGTATCAAATAGTCTGAATTGAGGAATCCCTGATGACATCTCTCATAGTAAGGCTTTGACTCCTTGGTAAGAAAAGTTTTTATTCCAGTGCTCTGATCCAACTTAAATAAATAGTTATTAGCCACACTTCAACTGAGGTTATCGGAGTAGTCTTCTTCTTTCTACTTCAATTACAATACTGGTTTTGATCTCAGAGTTCACACCTCTCCTTTTCATAAGTGAAACTTGCACTCACAAAAAGGGAGAAAATACAGCAAGAGGGAATGAGTTTTACACATTCTCTTCTTTACTTCAACTCCTTCACTTTTGCATTGTGTCCATTTTTGAGATGGAGATCTACACTTCTGTCATGTTCTATTAATATTCAGTATTTTATTAATGAAATAAGCATGCTAGTGCAATTTCATAGCTTTACATAAACTTCTTGCATGATTGTATTAATACGATGACACGATGGAAAGGAAATTTGCAAGTCATAAAAGAGAGAAATAGCTTGTAACAACCTGTCCTATTTGGTTCTTGAAATCCGGCCTGTTAAGGAACCATTTTCTATACTATGCATCTTAAAAACGTTAGCTGAAATCTAAAGTTTTTAAGATGTTTTATATTAAAATAAATTGTGACAGAACAGATTATCAACATCACAAGCAAATCAGTTTATAACAATCTTCCTTATATAACAAAACCAATTTTTCTTTATTAGCAGAATTGACTTTTTATTAATCACTTTGATACCAAACTATTGCTAAAATACTGATTAACATATTTCTTTTTCTCATTCTCCTTACCTGACCTCATAGTCTGAGTTCCTGAAGGCGGAAAAAACCTTTTTTTCTCTCCTGTACCTAGCATGTTAGGAGTGCCACTGAACTCTACAAAAATCAGTAGAGATTGCAAGCTATTGCAACCTCTTTCATAAGTCAATAAAAATAGCACAGACTTCTTACCAGTGCACCAATTCTCTATGGTGTGGAATCCATTGCTATGGTCAGACAATTTTTTTTTTTTTAAGAAGGCTGCTGATGTAGTCTGTGTCCTGAAGAATGATTCCCATGACTGATGTGGGAATCTACCTTTGCAGATTGGTATCACTGCATAGCCTATTATTCAGCTTAGCAGCTGGTGTGTGAAGAAGGCTGTCTTTCTGGAGCTATCAGCCAACTATGCAGACAGAAAGACCACTTTCCTAACCCAGAAAGAGTCCTCCTAATGTTTAATCGTGAAGAACTGTCTCACCCCTAGAAGCATTATGGTACACAGAAAGGCACTTTCTTCCAGTTACAACAAAATTCAATAACCACTGATGTCAGATATTCAGGAATATCACTGGAATAGCCTTTTCTAACATAATACTGTTTAAGAGATGTCAAATGCATGGGCTCAGATCTGTTCCATGTTCATTATGGAGTGCTATCATAACAGACACCTTCAACTGACATGTAATAGTAGAAGAGTTATCCAAAACTTCTGCAAAGGCCCTGAATATTTATTCCTGAAGAATGTATCCTGTATGCCTCCTTCCTAATCTAGGAGGACAAAAAAAAAAAAAAANAACTTCTTGTAGGTAAATCACGTACACATCATCTCACGCACAATTTACAAGAACTACTGTCCCTCTGTATATGACAAGTCCCCCTGTACACGACAAGAGACATTATATCTCAACTGTTGAGTAGAATAAAGAATTGGTACAGTTCCTTGTTGTTTGCAAGATAAGATGCAACTGAAAAGCCCATTTCATAACAATCTGTATTCCAGAACAGTGACATGAAGTTTCTATTCCCTGCGGGTTCAGTTACCCCAAGCTTGTCAGACTATGTAAGTGAATACACTGCCCTAATGTGAAGGGACCTATCCAGGAGTTGAAAAGGTAAATCAAAGATCATTTGATCACTAAGGTGATCATTACCTCAAGGCAGAGAATTATATCCTTTAGTAAAAGCAAGTCTGAAGCTGAGCTCCTAAACTTGAGAAGATAGTTTGGCAACAAGCACCATAAACATGCATGCCATCGTTTATCCTAGAAGTAATAAGGCCAGACTTCACTGTTGCAGGAAGGAGTGACAATCAGGCACTGAATCAGGTTTTACATTATCCAAATTCTCTCAGAGAAGAAAGGTTGCTACTACAAAGGCTGATGCAATTCAAGTGAACACTGTGACTTCTTGATAATAACCTTGAAAGGCTTTTGAAAAGCTGGAGAATGGTTAAGGATGTGGAAGGAATTGTTGTTTTAACTGCATTTTTTTTGCCATGAGTTATCCAGGCTCCACTATGTCAACTGTGGTCCATACTCTACCCCTAGCCTCTGCTCTCTAGCTGTGTACCATGGCTGTATCTTGACAGCACATCTATCATTTTCCTACACACCCCGATTTCTTACGTCACAAAGTACCTAACTCAATATCTGCACATTCACCTTTAACTCTGGTTACTTTCCTCCAAAACAGGTAACACAACTGCCAGCACCTTGATGACAATCCTCTAAAGTGTCAAAAGAACGAACAGCAGATTTCTGCACTGATGCAAGTCCTCGCTCAATATGAAGCACAAATAATTCCTGTTGGACAACTGTATGGCAATGTATAAACAGGCAGCAGAAAAATCAAGAGGTTTTAACAGGTTTTATTGAATAGCTGAGATGACAGTGACTAAACCTATCGTTCTGTATTTGAACTTACTGATACAAGGCCTTTATCCCTCCCAAAAGCAAAATAATTTGCCATCCTTTTTTCTACTCTCACCATTCTTTTCTCCTACATACTAAAACATACTGTAGTAACTTGATCCTCTCTGGTATAGGGGGGCATGTTTTATGATTACTAGTGACAGCAAATATTTTTATTTCCTAACACAGAAAGGTTGCACCAGCAATCCTAGAAAAGTGGCTGGGAAGGTAGATGAGCACAGATGACTGCTACAGTGCTGGCAATCAAGCATCCGAAAGATTTATAGCCATAAAAGATAAAAGGGAGTCTCTTCCCAAAAGCGGAGGAGACATCACTGAAATGAGAAAGAGGTGGCACTGTTCATGAATACAGAACATGGATCCTGCATGCAACTACACAAGACAGAGGTGAGTTGCAAAGCCACTGCAAGAAAGCGCCATGTGAGGATGGCACACCTGACATCAGTTGTTAACTACATCTAAGCTGAGATTAGACAACCAGAGAGCAAAAGCAAAGAAGCCATGTAATCAAGAAATCAACGTTCGTATGGCAAACCTATCTATTTTATCAGATGTTTAGCCTTAAAGTTTTTTAAGGTACGTACTTTACATTAAAATATGATATGCCAAGAATACGGGAAAAAATGGGTGATACATCCTTTGCATGCATTGAAAAGGTTAAAATCTTCCCATTTCAAGTGAAAGTACATATGTACATCAGGTGCATGCTTGAATAGGCTGTCCTTCAGACACCAACAAAAACATGAAATGAAGTTGATATTGCCTGCTTTGAATTGTTACTTGAACGTTTTTCTAACTTTTCTGATTTCTTGTACACTATTTCAATAGTAATATATAATAATAGCATTAGTAAATACTAATAAATCTGGAAAGCAAAGGAGAAATCTCAGAATGTAGTATACATATACGTGATTAATATAGTACGATCAGAAGGTAAAGATGAATAAAAGCATTTAGCCAAACTTGCCTGTCCAAACTGAGCAGAACATAGGAAGAAAAACTGTAAAGGGTGTCAAGTCTGATACCCATATCCAAAATATTAAAAAATCCTCCTACTCTTAAAAATGTTTTTTCCCCTCTTGCTGACCAAAATTGGGAATATTCTTCATACTCTAGCAAGTTCTACCATACGCTACTTCCTCTTCTTTGTGAAAAAGATCGCTTTCTTGGAAGCGGTCGAAAACACAGGGATCAGGTACAGGCTGTCTAGAAAAGGAGGAGAAAGTTTAAAAGACCATTAGAGTCTTCACTAACACTGCCTGCTACAGAGATCACTCTCTCGCACTCTAAGTAACGCTGTCCTGGTTGCACAGTACTTCCAATCAGATCAGAACAGAATTACCTGTGACTGACAGTGATGCTGCATTCAGTGAATATTCATTTCAATTGACTTTTGTAAAACTTGTAGATATTTTCAACCATATGGGACAATGAGAGGTACTTATCATCGGTCCTTAGTAGCAGATCAGTAAGAACACTTCTTACCTGTGACCCTTTCTTGCTACCTGGCAGATTAATTATGAGAGTTTTCCCTCTGATTCCACAGACGGGTCTGAAAAGAAAGACATTAACAATGAAATTTTTGTACGTAAATTTCTCCACTGTAGAAAGAAGAAAGCATTTAAGATAAAATTTATTATTTACTAGAATTTGTCAAATCAGTTTGTAACATCTAAAAATATTTGCTGAATGTTCTCACAAAACAGCTCAGGAGAAGCTGAAAAACATCTGTCAGTGCTGGAAAATTCTAACATTTAATTGATAGCATAAACAGCAGTTAGATTTCCATCTTTTTCTAGTTCTGTGTGGCTCTATTAATTCTGTTGTTTATTTTCAAATATATTCTCTGATACAGCCCCTATTTGCTCAAACACATGGTTCCCTTGTAACGTAATTGATAGTTATCAAACACTATTTCATTTGATAGGTTAAAAAAAAAAATACTAAGTCATACTGGTTGTATTAATTCAAACTTTTTTTTTTTTTTAAGATGCAACAAGAAGGGCACAAAAGGAAGTAATTCCCACGAGAAAATTGCACTTAAGCAATTCAAATCTAACTCTTCCTAAGAGTCTGTCCTATTCCCTTAAAAAAGAAAGTAACTCTTGAAGATGTAAGGATTTTTTTGTTTCTTCCTTTCTTTTTTTTTTTTTTTGTGTGTGTGTGTGTCTTTAGGAATTTTCTTTGTTCTTGATGCAGGGCTGAACTTAAACACTCAAGTGCTAAATGGGGCTGCCGTTATTCTTCCTATCATTTAGAGTTGGTCTGTTCTTCCTTTTTGCTAAATATACTTTCCAAGAAAAAAAAAAAAATCAAAATCCAAAACTACACCCAGATTTTTTCTATAGGAAAAACAGAGTGCCTCCTGATTTTCTCCACTATCAAAATACTGGTTAAAAAAAAAAATGCAGGAGTAGGATATAAGGCTAAGAGAAATGAAAGGACAAAACTAAACCACAATGATACGGAAGGTACATGGAGAGAAACCGTGTAACAGCCTCTTTCTCAAAGAAAAACATGAACCATAAGTGAAGACAATAGAAAATATTACTGATAAGATATTACCAAAATTCTAGACTAGCTAATTTCCTTGGATTTCTTCTTATACAAATAATTCCCAGTGGTTACTGTCACTTACTGGTAGCATGGCATTTTCTAGCAGGGTAGCAAGTATTCTAGTGACAGCTGTCATAACGCTCACAATTAAATCTTACAGAGACCGTTTTTGTGCCAAAGGAACCTGTGATATCCTAGTCAAACCAACCCAAAGTCTTATTTTCAACTGTCAACAAGAATATTGCCTGACTCCAAGGCTCTGTCTTCCAGTACTCACTTCTTACACATTGTATACCCTAAGAATTCCAGATAGCTGAATAATGCTCTACGAGGAGCTCAAGTTAAGGAAATATGCTCATTCACTCTTGTTGCAGAGGTCAAACTACAGTTTATGACATATTCAAATTAAGGGAAACAGGAAACATCCTCTGAGGAATTACAGTGATGTCTAGTGGCTCAAGACAGAAGTGGGGTTGACAAAAATTTCTCATCAGAATATGTAAAAGTAAGCAAAAATATTTAAGAACTACATGGCTTGCAAAAAATAGTGCGCGCTCACAACAAAACCGCAAATGTGTGTGTGTTTTCTGGGTAATTTGAGAGAGAAATTAATAATCTTCCTCAAAATGGAGAACAATTGAGAGATGCTGTGGATCTCATGTTATCCTCCACCTTGTGATGCATTGGACAGAAATTTTAAGAAAATACAGAAAATTCTGAGAAAAAACAGAATAGAAGCAAGGGTGTTGAAGGAAAAACAGGGTGAGAGAAAAAATGAATGTTGGAAGAAAATATAGATCTGATACAGAGGTGAAAGAGAGGAACATGAACTCTTTGGGAAAAAGAACACTTCCATGGGAATAAATTATGATGGTAAAAGCAGAATAGGTGTGCAAGGAGACAGGGAGTAATTTAAAAAGCCTCAGTAAAGGCAGGAACAGCATGGCTGGTTGGCTTGGGTAAGGAATCGTGAAGGAAAGAGGTAATTCTGGGACATGAACAGCTGGAATGTCACAGAGAAACAGAGAACACTGAAAGGTCTATGACTCTCCAATGTACTTCCTGCTGGACCTCAGGACTGAATCCCAGTTGTAAGACTCTCAGAGGCTTCTCATCTGTCAGAATGTATCTGCGAATCCAGTCTACAAAATAATCCACAACTTTCTAATGCTGGTCAATAGTCAGGAAGACAAGCAACAACTTAAAACGATTTCTAAAAGTTCAAGTGATGAAATTCAACATGATTGATGCAACATTTCCACAACTGCAGGTGATATACAGAAGTATCATGTTCATTTTCATTTTTCACCTTGGTGGGAGAAAAAAAACAAACCTCCAGAAAGAAATACAGAATAGCAAGAAGTGCTGCTGATAAACAGGGAGTTACATGGGGAGCATCTGTTGCTAACTATTTAACAAGAAATAGCAAAATCTAGGAGTTAATATATTGAATCTGAAAGTACGTGACAAAATACCTTTTAACTTATTCAGAAAACTTTTGCTGATACTGGAATAAAAAAATATCAAAACAATACATTTATATTTATCAAGTTGTTGGTTTTTCTTTTGCATTTTAGTACTTGATGAATGACATACAGAAGAATTCTTTATTCACTACTGAAATGTCACAGCTCTAAGGTGAAAAGACAGCTGTTTAACAGCATGTATCAGTATTACAAATAGCACAGAAAACACAGGAAGATAGTGTCTAGTGGAGACTACAAAGGATATTAAATGAGAGAATGCAATTAGCATTCTTGGAATTTGGCCATTTCTCTGGAGTTAAAACTTCTAAATCTCGATAAGATCAGCAATCTCCAATTATTTCTGTATAGTCATTCCACTACGTTGCACATTTCTAAGGAAATCATTCACTTCATATTCTGAAGAAAATACTCTTACCTAGAGAGCATGCCCAGAGGAGTTACATTAAGTGATCCCATCAGCATCGCCAGGGCCATCCCTGGGGCTTCTCGCTCTATTACTTCTTTAGTGGCCTGCAATCAAAGATTAAACAGCAAAGTGAGTGAAAAACAAGGACTAGAAAAACATGAAACGAGCTAAAACTTGGGTAAGAGAATCTTTTTGTTTGTTTGTTTTAGAGGCAAAAGATGTTCTTGATAAATTCTCAGCACTGGAACACGTTGAAGAATTTTCTCTTGGTCGTGTAAAATAGGGAAAGGCAAGGAGGCGGAAGAAGCACTATTACCTGTATTTATTTTAAAGACTCTTGCAGAAAATTTTAAAAGACCCAATATATGTAGGAAATACTAACGAACACCCCATAAATAACAACTCCCTCTAGCAGAAAGAAAAGAATGTGAATAAGCAAAAAGTAGACTGCATGTAATGATCTGCTCTTCCTCCTCAATCTTTTACATTTTCCAGTTGAGATTTTCCCAGGCTTGAGAAGGGTAAATTGGTCTGTACAGAAGACAGAAAAAAAAAATTGCAAAGGGAAATTCATGTAGCAGAAAGGCAGGAAAATAGTTCAACAGTAATGATAATATCCAGAGGCTGAGGCCTTCCCATTTGATCTTGTCAGCAACACAGCACTTCCAAACAGGCTGGTGGCTTTTATTCACAAGCAGTCCCTATGCAGTGGGCATTGAGAAGCCTGGAAGCCTAGTCTGAAAATTCTTCTACTTTTAGTCTTTTTCTCATACAGGGTGTCAGTTGTGAGATGATTTTCCAGGGACATGCACAAACTTCTGTTCTTCTTTCCTAACGCAAATTTTCTTAAACATCCAATCTGTTCTGGTGTCCCAGCCTTCAACTTCAGTCTGGACAAAACACCTCATAGGAAAGTTACAGCCCTACCCTCTCTCTATTTCTCTCACAGTGGTTACTTTTCAGTGGATCACCTTGATTTGCATTACAAATCAAGATTCTACACTATTTGGCACAACTAATATGTTAGCAATGCTCATAAAACTGTGAAATCCATCGTAAAACATCCAGGCAAACTACTACACGCTTTCATGGCATAGCTATCAAAATAGAAATAGAAAAGTGTGTCTTAAATGTAAGGACACACTGAATAAGCTAAATTTTCTTGGCAGTTAGGTACAGTAAAGGAATATAATGGAAAAATAAAAAAACAGACAACTGATTTTGTGGGAAATATTAAACTATAAATCGGACCCTTATACTTTTATAAGACCTCAGTTTACAAACAGAAAAACAATGTCACAGAGAGGGAAAACAACAGAGCTGACTCAATAACATCCCTACGAGAAGGATCCAGGAGTCCAACTAACTGTACAGCTATACTTTACAGGAAGTAATACATAAAACAGAAAAACAATACAAAACAGTACAAGTATTCCACCAGCCATACTTCAAACACTGCCACTGCCATTTGATATGTTTTAGAGGAATATATCAATATTAGAAGATGTCAGACAACTACCAAGTAAACCTTCAGCTCTTTTATCAATAAGCAAACCTGGTATGTGCTCAGTTAGAAAGTAGGAACTTTGGTTCATACAAAACCAAACAAGTTTAATTCAGTAGCTGATACTACAGTCTCTTATTTCCAGCATATCACGTTGGTTTTAGTATATGTCACCCTCTACTCAGAACCAAAAAAAAGCATATACATACAAGCTATACAACCTGGTGTCTGTATTTTTAAAAATAAGTAAGAAACAGGCTAGAAATTATATAGACAAGAAACATCTGCATTGAGGAAGAATGCCAAAAAGGTACCTGCTGAGGTATTACATTAGCAATTGCACATTAAAAATTCTGAAGAAAAATGCACTGCAGTGGTGTAGGGACACTTCGCTGACAATGAAAAAATTGCTGAAACATGGAAGTCTCTGTGCATGCATACACAGTAAGTATATATCTATGCCTTTTATTTTCAGCTAATACCAAGCTTCAAAGCTATTCAAAACCAGTTTAAAATATAAAGTGCATTTTGAGATTTCTTTTCTGCCCTTGAGCACATTGACACTTTGAAGATATCATTAGTTAAAATTCTAAACAGGCTTCAAAGGTAGCGCAAGATGCAAAAGAGTTCCACAAACAATGATCCTGCAGCTCCGGGAGTCCTTCAATGAAATTCAAGTCCATTCTCCAACTTCACAAGAAAAATGACCTTCACAAAATGTCACTGCTGGCAGCCAACGTGATTATTAAAAATGTATAAACTAAGCAGCAGCAAAATCTGAAAGGGCAGAAAGTCCAAGCAGCAGTAGAGCCCTCAACATAAGTTTCTAAAAATACTTGTTTCAAAATACATATGCTTGTATTTGTTACTGCAGGCAGACTTCTACAGATGGGGAATGCTTCCTGCAGTCTTAACAGGACAGATGTAACCAAAATGGCTGCTGCTAAGTAAACATCTTTTACAGCAACATCTGCTCTTGAAATTAGACACTGGAAAGTCGACTCTCGGGATGTCCTTAAATAAGACATTATGTGCACGTGTGGTGTACAGGAGGTGGAATCACCAACACACTGGGAAGCCCACTCAAGCCATACATACATGCATGAATGAAATTAAGGGTGCTGCAGTGATCTGCAGCTACTTTGTGTCTATCTGTGAGGACCATCAGCCCCACCTAACAGCACACTGAAGTGCTGCCAGACAGGTTTTCTAAAATCTCTTTCAGGACTGAAGAAGAGTGGAAGAGAGGTAGGGAAACTCGGTTTCACGTGTGTCCTGCTCGGGAGTTACAGCCTGGCACCAGCATCCACACATGAGTGGCCTGTTAAAGCCTGACAGTGACC
The DNA here is from genome assembly GCA_013396635.1 of Penelope pileata. Lineage (NCBI taxonomy): Eukaryota > Metazoa > Chordata > Aves > Galliformes > Cracidae > Penelope > Penelope pileata. The sequence goes on from WBMW01005934.1 coordinate 3,683,956, forward strand.
CAGCTCCTTCACGTGTTACCAATATTCAAGTGAGATTAAGATCGTCAAACTTTGTTTCATGGCCAATGAGAGAGAGAATGGGACTTGAAGTAATAACATGGTAGAGTCTACTTCTGAGAGAAGAGGTATTAACAATTAAATAATTATTTAAAACTACCACTTTTCAGGATTTAGTCACAATATCTAGGAGAACATTTATTTCATATCTCATTGCTATATGAATAAATGCAGTATATTTTAAAACATTTTTCATAGTATTCAAAGTGTCTTTTCATTGGAGCTAGAGCATTATGTTCCCAAACCAACTGATATTTTTAGATATCTTTGACGTAGTTGTGGTTGCTTAACAGATGGCTTTCTGCCAATTGGTTTCAGAGTTCTCTGCTGCTTCACTGCCTTTCTTTTTCTTCACATAAACTACATTAGGTGAAAGCCCTTCTAGGCAGCTTCTGGAGGATATACCTACTGCAGATTGATTTAATTAAAACACCTAGGATTCTTCTTCTTGAGATGCTCAGAAACTCCTTATCTTTCTCTTTCAGATATTAAACGGTCAAGTTTGACCTCTTAACAGTAAGTAATGATCTGAGACATTTTATATACCCTTCAGCAGTTTTAGGAGAGTAATACAGTCCTATCTTTTCAACTAAAATGCAAACACAAGACTGAGAAGTCATAATAAATTTGATTAAGATGATCAAGATTGCCTCTGTTAGGAAATATTTTTCCTGCTGCAAAACTTCAGATCTATGACCCTATATAGCATATAGTAAAGCTATTTATGCAAATTAATGAACAAATTCATATTTAACAGACTATAGAATTAGCATAGATAACATATTATTGCATATTTGAGTTTCATGCTTAATGCAAAAGTCTTGGAAATGTCAAACCAAAGAAATACGTATCTACCCTCTCCAACAGAACTTGCAGACCGCAAGGTCAAAGCTCAGGAGAACGGACAAAGAACTATGGAGACAGACCAGCCAAACATGCAACAGAAGTCATATCTGTCAATGAGATGTATAAGAACTGTTTATGTTAATAAAAACTGCCTTGCTCAGCTTGCAGATGAGGTACCATCTTGAAGGTTATTTGGTACACCATTTCTGGAGATGGTACGTGTGCCTGTAATTTCTATTCACAAGTCAGCTATTGCAGTTTATTCTCTACTTCCCTATGCTTATTTTGCAGGTGAGATGAGTATAAATGGAGCTAGACCGACTGTAGCTTCTTATCTAAAATTCAGTTACCTATTTCTCCTTAGTACAATAACAAATAAAGGTTGCAGCAGTTAGTTTCTCTTAATGTGTTGGAAAGTTACTGGGTAAGCATCAGTTTTCAGTCACTCATTCTTACCATCATGCTGTCCTTCCTTGAATTTTTGTTATTCTATGCCCCTGATATCCTGCATGATGATGTTCTGCGCCTTTTCTATGGATGGAAGGCTTAACAAGGGTCATGATCACTAATGCCCTCCAAAATCAACTTTCTTTGGCTGATTGCTCAGTTAATTTGAAAAATGGTTAAAACTTACCACATATGCTAGTGTTGCACTGCAATGAAAGCCAAGAAGGTTTGTAAAGTTGCTCAACTTGTCACCCAAGTAACTTTCTAGCAATATAAGGCATCTTTGCTACTCACTTCAATTCCTCCACACAGAAGTACATTCTGAAGGTCTTCAAATATTTCTTTTTCAGTTCAAGATATACGGAAATATTAATTGTTACATCTCTAACATGTTACAAGAGTATTCTCAACAAAAATTTGATAAGAAAAATCAAACCACCTACACAAGCAATTTGACAGAGCAACTTTGGGAACAATCAGAGCACAAAAGGTGATAAATCCAGATTTGATAGCTTAAATACGCTCAGTCCTGCTACTGCTGTGCTGAGAACCAATATGGAATTTTAAAAGGATTGGCCAGACGACTATCCTTTGTCCTTTTACAACATACCATAGAGATGAAAACAGCCTCCTATTGTCCTCATGCAAACTGGCAGTTTATCATTACTAATAGCTAAGATACCAGCATTTATGGAGAAAGAAAGGAAGAATGTTAACATGACCAAAGAGAAGCTGGAATTCAGAAGTACAAAGATACACACCTGGTGCATAAGGTTCATAATGTGAATGAAGTATGCACAGTAACTGGTCAGGTCCAGGAGTATGTAGGGGTGATATCACCTGTGACTACATTAATCACAGACCCTGGGTGACAACAAGTTGCCCACTGATGGCCCTAACATAGCACTGGGCTGCTGCAGCGAAAGATAACACCAAACAACAGCTGTCCTTTGACACATACACAACTATGATTATTCTTTAATTCCTGAAGTCAAATCAGTTGTCACAGATTCATGTAAGTCAACAACACCTACATCCAGAAGGCAATGAAGACCTGCTTTGCACAGGGTGGACCCCAGAAGTAGGTGGCTGCTGTTATTCTAGAGCTTTTGTCAAAATTCACACCCACAGCAATGAACCTGGCCACATCCACTTTAGAAGTATGAGCCTGACAGCCATCATTTCCTCAACCACAAGCCACGCATGAGTGCTACTTATGTGGGTCTGTAAATCCTGTCAAATATTTTATGGCTCCAAAGCAGCGCAGAGTATCTGACAGAAGTCTAAAGTAAGCACCAATTACTATGTTTGGGCTCACTGGATGGGCTGGTGGTCCTAGATGGACGACAGTCCAGTGCTGCCCCACATACGTGTGTTTGCTTCTCTTCATCAAGAGAGAAACTCAACCCGAGTATGGTGATTCTCAATTTTAACATTCACGTTAAGTCTTTTTGATGTTAAACGCTGCTATGGGTATCATAATCATAAAGACACACACTGAGAGCTCTCCTAGGCTTTTATTAATTTATTGCAAATAAAGTAGAACATATCTAAACTTACTAGGGTGGCTTATTCTATCAACTCCTCCCCTTATCAATGGCCAACTTGTTTCATATTCCTCCAATAAGTGCCATGATTACTCAAGTTCCTTTTCCTTTTCTTCTCCCATCTTAGATCTATATACAGCCAAAGATGGATGAAACCCTGATTAATGTAGCCAACTAAAAATGAAATCTATAAATCATTGTATCTGCACACATCAATAACATTTCCACTTAGAATAGTCCTGTAGCACAGGAATGCAGCTTTAATGCTCGCTTGCTTTCTCAGCATATTCACAAGGATTCTGCTGCCAGCAAGATCTCAGACTTCATAGAATGACCCTACATTTACCTGTGTGAGGAACAAAAGTGTCACAGCAACAACTGCTGTTAGATTAGATTAAATATAGACTCTATGTTTTCTCTGTTTCTCCTGGTATCCATGTTTCCCTGTGCCTGCAACTTGCCTTCAAATTCCGTCACTCTCTTCGTTGGGACTCATCATATCACTTGTTACCTAATGCCTATGGCATGAGACTCAGAAGCCTGGAGCTAATTCCATACCCTCCTCCTTTATAAACCAGTATCAGCTAATGATTCTATCAGAACAATTACACTGCGCATACAAAAAATGAAACAACTGCCTGACAGAGGTACCTCTGACAATACTTCAATAACTTAGGCATGACTGAGCCATTAATACATTTAATTGTCAGAATACATTTAATTGTCAGACTCCAATGATACTGTTATTTTTGTAAACAACTACCTAGGAGTATTGTAGATAATAAAGATCAAAACCAGTAATATTCATTGTAACTTTCCTTAGAGACCTTGCTTTCTTCAACTGAAATCAAACCACTCAACAGACTTACTTAATAACACCCAGCTTCATTTTTACTTACAGCTTGCAAAACATTTTGGGGAAGATGCTTCATGTTTTTGTATACAATAAAGAAGAGTCAAATCAATATAGGAGAAAAACTAAGCCAGCGGGATTTATAACTTGTATCTGTACCTCAGCATGTTTCTAAGTTTTGACTTAAACTTGATTGTATTTGATTTACATAAACTTCACAGATCAGTGATTTGCCTGACCTATTTATATAATAGAAATGGTAATGAAATTGTTACAACTGGGCAAAGAATGTACAACTTCTAAATACTTCTACTATACATTAAGTGTTAATAACAATCATTTTTTAATCTGATTGCTAAATAAAACATTCAGATAGTATGCATAAATATTTATGCCATCCAAACTGATCTTAAATTTATGATACCAGTCATCTCCGTACATGGTGATAAAAACAACAAAATAATCACAGTTGACCAAGCAAATAAAAGACTTAATAAATGCTTTTATCCTCTGTGAGAAAGGCAGGTAGGCTCTATGAAGACTTACGCAGCCCACTAGATCCACCATGTAGTTAGTTGTACTATGGTGTGTACTAAGCCAGTGTCAATAGGCAAAGTATTTGCACAGGGGAGAGGTTATAAGGATTAGCTTGTGAAAATAACAGTTGGAAACAAGCCCTTGCACCCGGTTCCAAAGCAGGGTCAAGTGGCTATTACCTTTTACAGTCCTCTTTTTAATGTGCAAACTACTGTGCTTCCCACCTCAACTCCATTTCACCTAAGAATCAATCTGCAGTTGCTCAGCAAAAGTAGAACAGATGAAGACAAGCTGGTAAAAGTAGTGACACACCACTGCTATTCAAAAAACACCCTCAAAAAATAATGTATTTATTATGATTCTCTTTAGTTCCCCTCAGTTACTTCAAACTACTCTGTATTTAACATATGTAAGAATCTGTTATCGGTCACAACTTTTGCAAAATTCTTTAAAAATTGAAGTAGAACAAAACTTTAGAAAGTGAAAAAATTTTGTTCTCAGTCAATCACAGAACCACAGAGTAGAAACGAGAGAAATTAGCAGAAATAACATTATCAGTAATTCTACAGTTACTGCAACTGACAATGTAATGAGCTTTAACTAATGCTATAATAACTGGGGAGCTGTTTCGCGTAAAAAAAATTACTGTACAGTACATGTGGTTAGGTGTACTAACTTCTAGACTATTTACTTATACCAAAGAAGAATCAGGGTAGAGTTATCTTAATTTCATACAAAACTAGTGTCAACCTTGGATTCTTTATAGCTTAAAAAAAGTGTACTAAGCAAAACAGTCTAGAACTAGAAAGAGAAACAAAACCATCTCTTTTGCATAACTGTGATATTAGTACCACAGGAAGAGAACCTATTACTTACAAATCCTCACCAACATACACAAAGAATAAAGCCACCAGAAATTTATGCTGCTTTCTATCAAGAACTTGCGTGGTCACCTTCGCAGTGAGTGAACTGAAAGTCTACTTGCAATTTCACTTCTCTAAATAAATAATTTCGCAGTGCTTCAATTCTAAAGTGTGTCCTCCTGAGATTGAGATGCGGAACTCTTTTCCTTTGAGAACAGCAGCAGCACTGTCTGTTGTTTCCTGCTATTTGCTACCTTCCGTGAAGTATAGAACACCAACTACGGAACACCAATGAGCTTTTGCCACATATCTCCTTCAAATAGTTTTAGATTTAAAATCGAAGATCTTTTTTAAAAAAATCCCTCCTAAAATGCATCTTCTACAGTATGAAGGATGGCCTGAGTGATAATTTTTCAAGCATATATACCTTGACAATTGACAATATAAGAATTACTAAAAGTACTTCAATTTCCCTTAAGATTGCCTTAAATAGTATCTTCACTATCCAAGCAAATGATAAAGCATAGTGATAATAGCTTTCAGGCACTTATGCCATAACTTAAAAACTCATAAAAACAATTCTTCAGCAAGATCCGGTGATGCAATTCATGCGTTCAGTGCCTGAATAGCTGCTGATTTAGATAAACCAGAGTGACGTGTTCATTGGAATTGTACAACAGAATGGACTTTGAAAGCCAAAGTGACTCTGTCTAACAATTTCCTGGACAGGATTATTTAGCTCCTGGCACTTTTTTTTTTTTTTTTTTTTCTTTTTTAATTCTCCGAGATTCTCATGGACATCGTTGGATGAAAAAGTTTCTTAGAGAAGATGGAACATGACACTCTTAGCATAAACTCATTGTGGTCTTACTGCCCTGTAATCGATCGAGTTATTTAAAGAATACATTCAGTCCATTACCTCTTATTTGACTTTACCATTTTAAGTAGTCAGATCTAAAGGCATAATTCAATTGTCTTGTCATAGACCTTAAAGATGGACTGCGGCTGTTTATTTCCTATCGCTACTTCAATTTCATGTTTAAAAAAGTACTTTGCTGAGACTACCACAGTACAGAGCACTGAAATGCAAGGCAACAGAATTATCTATTCAATGATATAACAAGTTTACTTTCTCCTCTGAAATTTGACTTTAACACGTACTGCTTACAACACTTACTGCTAATATAAAAAATAGCAATATGAGAAGTAACAAATTCTAGTATGTTTTCCTCTTATTTCACTATACCTATGATGTTTTCTGTACAGATTTTTGTATCCAAAACACTAGTTTCTTTCAGACCATGAGCTGTGCAGCAAATTCTTTTTGCTTTTTAACAAAACTCTGTACAAGATTTTTCAGCAGATTGATTTTTATACAAACGCTGTGTAAGTGGATCATTGAGAAAAGTGGTAGCATTTAACAACTGGTAAGGCAGAAGAGACTCTGAAGGACAGGGAAGATGTTAGCTCTCCCTCTGTATGTTTAAAATATAGATAAACCTGGACTCCTGCAACAAAGGATGAGCAGCTCACTACCACAGCAGCGTGCTCACATTCAGAGAACAGAAACTACAAACACTGTAGCTCCAGGAAGATTAACTTAAGAAAAGAAAGATAGACATCAGCATTCTTTAGAATGTATATGGATGATGAAAAAGAGTAGTTCAGAAAAACACAGAAACCATATGCACCTAGGTTTAATTTCCCAACAGCATGTGTCTGATTAAACAGAGCTAAATTTAGAAATTCCCATTAAAAAAATAAAAAAAAAAATCAAGAAAAAGGAACAAGAACAAAATATTTCTGAGGAAAATATTAAGCCTTTTTATGAAAGTGACAAGCTATTATTTGAGAAAAACTCAAAAGTTCCAGCTTGGGCAGTAAATCCATCTTTCTAATGCTTAAAATGTCCAAAGAAAACTACTCTCTTCCTACAAAGAGTGTTGATGAGTTAACAGCAGCTTCTCATTAAGATTCTGTAGGAAACAAAATTCCCAGGAGACAAAGAAATCTGCTTTCTCTGCCCTTTTCATCCCAGGAATCACCAATGTTGAACAGCAGAAACTAGTAAAACTTGTGTGCAACACAAGCTGGAGTTGGAGAGACTAGTTTCAGGGTTTTCTGTTCATTTATTAATTCTGCGTACATAAGCATTAATTTGTCTGAGAAATAACTAATCAGTTCATAGAAAAGTGGCAGTTAGCTACTCATTTTTTTTCCACTCTTGAAAAGAAAGCAGTAGCCCCACAATTTTGGGGCCAGATTTGGACTCATTTATAAAACAGAAACTACAACGTATTCCTTGAACTAAACAAACGTTATATGAAAATGATTAAAATATTTTTTTACCATAACTTGATCGCTACAGATGAAAAACTGATTTACCTGAATACTCTACAGTACAGATGCCTCAGAAGCACTGCATCAATTTTCCAGTAGGTATAATTTTCAAGCAAGAAAAGCGCTCATGTTCAAGGAAAAGCATAGTGTTAATCTGCTTTCAGTTTCTGATGCTTTTCTGCATTGTGTTTAGTTTAAAATGTATACATCCTGAACATCATTTGGAAACCAGCCATTTTTGAGGGAACATTAATTTCGAGAAATTGTATTAATTGAAGTGATTCACCAGAAAATGACTTATAATTTTTGGGATAAGAAATTAGGTCAAGAACTGTGCAGCAGCCCTACAGTGCTAGAGCGAATGTTCCTCCTCTCTGCTAATGTCCTCATGCTTATGTCAGCTCTCAAACAACAGTCTAGGAAAGAAGCAAAACAAAGCAACACTAAGTGTTAAAACATTCAGAAAGTGAATTGCCACTGAGATCTGTTCTTCTAACCAGAACTCTCAAACAGTGCAAAGTCAGTGGGAAGTGAGAGACTGTGAGCCTGCTGCCTTTAAGAGTTTGCAAAGTTGTGAAAAAATATGTTTGGAGAAACAAGGGAGGGCTGGTAAGAGTGAGAAGTCTAGGACACTGAAGGGATGTTAGTGTCCTGAAGTTCCTTGGAGCAGAAAGCAGTATACCAGATTTTGAGAGGCCAATGTGACAACGGGTCCCTGTTGGCTCACTCGAATGCTATCTGCTGCGCTGGGAGCCATTCTCCACGGTGGCAAGCCGGCGTTGGGAGCAAGCTGTGCTCTCACAGGGTACCTCTCAGATCTCACAGCTAGTCTGGCACAAGTGAGGAGGTACTGAGTCAAGGATGCTGCCAGTAAGGTTAGACATCATTTAGTGTATTCAGGGTATCTCTGAAGATAGCAACATAATAACAACATATTATAATATATTGAGAGCTTAAAAGCTGAGGTTAATAGGATATTACAATTATTTTAAGTGTAGGGAGATGTTATTATGAAATTATGACAGAATTCTTTATGACATAGTATTTACTGCAGTTCCTAGTTAGTGTTGGACTCAAAAGCATAATTTAAACACAGACATTCATTTAATGAGCTAGAAACCATTGCTGAACTAGGAAAACAGAGGGCAAGCGAGTGGCATTAAAAGAAAAGAATCAGAAAATTCTGTTTCCTGCAATAAGCTCTGACAATGGTTTGTGGATCCTCACCATGGACCTTACAAATGTAGTCAAGTCTTCAGTCTTCCTCTGTGAAAAAGTCACAGAATGGTTTCTGTAAACTGGTAACTGAACATTCTTCCAGTACAGAAAGCTCAGCAGTGCAAGAAACAACAACCAGGACACACTGCAGTTTGGTAATCCCATACTGACCCAATGCCATTTTTTACATAAGCTACAAACTTGTGCTTTAAATAAGAGATCTGTGAGGTCTGATCTCACTTAGCTCCTTTGATCCAGTGTCCACTGGGCATAACTCAACATTCAGCCCTTAATCTTTCTGAGCCTCAGTAACATACTGTTTGCCTTTTTATTTTTCCTGTTATTACCTACCTTCCATGGATTCTGTAAGAACTACTGTACATAACATTAGTCATTTGTTTTAGTACTGAATTATTGCTGAATTTGATACTTAACGCAGCATTACCGAACATTAATATACCTATGAAATGAAGTTATGAAGTAAAGATTAAGTAAGATTCAGGAGGTTGGGTGTTTTTTTTTTTTTTNAGGGAGAGGGATTTTAGTGAGAAGATCTATGAAAAAGCTGGATGCAGGCACTGAGATCAGTTTTTTGGCTGGTATGTTGAACTGAATCAGATAATGAAGGAGCCAGACAATATTTTTCCCCGTTCCTTACATTTCTTCTTAGCTTTTTCAGACTGGTGCATACTTAGAAATAAAATCTAGGCAGGTGGGCAGGACAATATGATAAAAATGTCAGGCATAAAAGCAAGTGGACAGGACAGCAAAAGAGCAAGTATCAGTGAGTAAGCAGACTCAAAGAGCAGCAAGGGGACACTATAATCAAGAAGCAGATGAAAAGGCAGGAGGAAAACGCCAGACATTCAGCAAGTTGATAAAGCAGTACCAAACAGCAGGTATGCCAAGCAGCAGAAGAACAACTCCGCAAAATCAGCAGATGCACTCAGCAGGAAGGTGATGTCAGGCACTCCAAGTGGGAGACTGGGCAATGGAAAACCAGTGCCCACGAGTAATCAGATACAAGGGACAACAAGGAGGCAATACGTGCCATTCAGCAGATGGACAGGGCATGAGGTAGTGTTGAGCAATTAGCTGGTCAAGAGGTAATGCCAGACAGTCAGGCAAAGGGCCAAGATTTCAGGAGGACAATGCCACACAGCGAGCAGTAGAGAGAATAAGAGAGAGTAGTGAGTGTCAGGCAGTCCCCAGACAGGCAAGGTAGCAGAAGACCAATGCCCATGAATAATCGGATGCAACTGTCAGCAAGGATAAAACATAAGCCTGTGAACCGACTGACAAGGCAGCAGGGTGACAGTGCTTTTTCAATAACTTAAGGTACCATGAGTGAAACAGTCCCAAGAATCTAGATGCTCACCCTCTGGTAACGTGATTAGATCAACAGAGTGAACCATGAAAATCCACAGGAGAATAGCACACAAATGAAAACAGCAGATGAGTCTGACCCTAGCACTGGGGGAGGCCACGGGACCTTCCTATAAAACAAAAATATGAGAATCCACAAGAAAAAATCAAACAAATGGGAAAAATGTATCTAAGAACTATTTCTGATGATGATTTAAAAAGCAAAAAAATACTAGCAAAGAATTAGTTTGGAAATGATTGGGTGGGATTGAAGATGTTGCTTACCCCTCTCTGGAGCCCACATAATGGGAATGTTGGGAATTTCTGCAGCAGAAAAACAGAAGAGAAAAGGGATTTCTAACTCCCAGTTCAAGGAAAGCATGTCAATTTAGGACTGGGTAACCTCTTTGGGCAAAAAATAAGAATTCAGCTGAATCTTTGTCCCCAGACACATGCCTTTACTGAGGTTTGTGAAAAATTTAAGAAGCCCACATTCACTTTCATCTCATGACATCCCACCCTTATTCCGCCATACCACACTTACCTCTAGCGCAAGGTGTATAACAGTGGAAAGGGGATGGTCTTGTGAGCTCATTCCCATATCCACTCCACTGCAAAATAGCTTGTGAAGATGACCAGGACCCATTAGCCGATGTTGGCCATTTGTGAGATTAACTGAACAAAGTGATTAGCTGTTACTCATCACTAGTGTAGGCTGGTGTTTGAATTTGGCCTAAATAAAACCACACTCAGCAGCAGCATTCGTCTTTTAAGTCCTGTGGGATAACCTATGGCAAGAGCTGCACAAGTCTGACACTGGATGCACAGAGCACTCTGTTATTAAACATGGCTGTTTATTTCTAAACAAATTAAACCATGTTTCAGAAATCATAGCTGCTGTTCTTTTTCAGAAACACATAATGAACTCTGGAATGTAAGAATCGAGAAAACAGCAGTAATTAAATTCAGTAATTTAACTCATCTGTCATTTCAGCCATGGGTCTTTTTATCCCTCTTCCTAGTCACCAAAAGGAAACGAACCAGCAACCAAACTTTTCTATTTCTGTTCCCTGCTCTGTTATGTGAGTACTTAACTGTCTATATATTAACTTATAATGCTAATATTGAAAACCTACACTCATTTTGATCAGGCAATAATATGCAATAAGAAGCCAACTCCTCCCTCTCATGCAAACTGTGAAGAACCTCAGACACAATAAAGGAGTCATTAGCTCTAATGTGCACTGCTGAATTAGGATTTGGAAAGGTCACAGAAACAGTATCACCATATATGAAACTGCTATGTATTCATAAGCAACAGTGCTTTTAAGGAATATGGTACAGCAGGAACAGCTAAGCTGATGGAACGTTATTTATACTAATCCTCTGCGTATCAGCCTTCCAGCTCAATAAGGTAGAAGAAAAGCAGAGATTAATGTAACTTGAAATGTAGAAATCACAATTATAGAAATTTCATGTCCAAACTTCCCTGTATCAAACACTACTATTTGAGCTTAAAACAGAACGACAGAAAATTTAAGCAGAGGAGGCTAATAAATTTACATTATATAATTAGTGAAGGCATAAACTAGCCAGGAGCTGCATAATGTAAATAACTGAACAAGGGTAAGTATTAATACTACGAAGTACAAGGTACTTAGAGCACACACTGGCAGTTTTATCAAATTGTATGACTTTTGTGGCCAACAGCAGCTAGAGTTTACTGAACCGCATCAAGAACAAAATTGCTAGCACCTTGTCTTCAAAGAGAGATCTTTCAAGGCTCAATGAAAATGAACCATCACAAACTGATCTCAGAGAACCGCTGTGGAAGAAAAACTAGCTTTTTACATCCCGTGAAAGTTTAAATATCAATAACAAGTAGTATAAAGCAGATTATGATCCTCACTACCAATTTTGGTATTCGCACTACAAAACAGTCACGAAAAAGAATATATGCATATGTATGAAGTGATAGGAAGCTGAAATATTCATAAGTGGTCTGAACTGCGGTTAAAATTTTATTGTTTTCTTATCGATAACACTTCCATGTCTGAGTGACAATACTGTCATGTTTTTCTTGCCAAATACTTTTAATTAACACTTTGCTAAAGAAGCTGTGTTGTTCCATGTCATAGAAATGATCCAGTTATGATCCAGTTTCTTTCTGCTTAGTGGCCGAAAGTACTCCTGCAACAGGCAAGGAGCAAATGAGAAATTTTCTACTGTTCAATAAGCGTTAGTTCTAATGGCAAACTATTCTGATAGTTATTTTGGTGCACTTATGCTAAAGACTAACTCAATTTTTGATAAATCTTAAATCCAAACTGGTATTTATCTTCTAGCTATCATTTCTTTAAGTTGCCTTCAAAAGATTGTTATTTTTCTCCATATTAAGCTGCTACTAAACTACTTGTAATAAACCATGACCAGAAAAAAATGACACATTAAGGGTAAGAACTGCATAACTACAAGCCTAACAATGTTTTTAAGGTTATTTTGCCTTAAACTGATGTTTGTTCAGTCCCTTATTACCTGCTGTGAAGAGATGTTCTAATGGAAATGCCTAAAAGGCAGAAATTGCTGAAGTCCCAAGTTGAAATTTCATTATGCATAGGGCCAATGGCAAGTACAGTTTTCTCCCCAGTTACAGAAGAAAAGACTGCGAGATCTGTTCGCTGTGGCAGCTACATTGCTAATGGAGCCAAGCCAGCTAATTTAAACTAACAAAGACATCTATATGAGCTCTGGTCACTACAGTGAAGGCACAGTCAAACGTGCCATAATGTCAATAGGAGGAGAACCCTCTCCTTTGACAAGCAAGCAAATTGTGACCGTATTTTTCTTTTGGGTGAGTTTTTAAAAGTATTTGGGTCACTGGGATATGAACCATTCATGCACCCACTTTCATTTTGAAATTACCTTGGAACAAATATGTAGTTGCAAAATTTAAGATACAAGAGTGAGATTTCCTGTCTTGTTATTGTGGCTTTGCTTCTCCCTCTATGAAACATTTAAATTCCCTACTGTTTTTACTACTGCTTTTTTTTTTTTTTTTTTTTTTTTTTTTTTAAATCAGTGTTTGCAAATATTTCATAATTATTTGAAAGACAGAAGAAAATGGAACTTTACTTGCTAGTTTGGAGCACTAAGGAAAGCTAAAATAAAGCAAATAGAAGTAGATCCTCAAATGGGCAAAAATATTAATCATATTTAAAAAAAAAGATATCCAGGAGTATTTGACAGAAATCCTGTCAGTGTTATCTTCAGGATATGATAGTCATATGGCTTTAAACAGAAGGCTAATAAATCAGATTTTAAAATATTTGTACCAGCATCCTCAGCCATTATCAATGTTTTGCATTTTCAAAAAAAGAGAGAGAAGTAATTCATATAATCTTTTGGACTCAGGAAAGACAATTGCTTATCCACTAAATTCAGGATCCATTTGATTCAAATTATCTCCTTATTTAACATATATAGAGAATGTAAGTTTACAATCTAGTATGGCTTCCTGTACATAACTCATTAGCTCTCATCCATGGCTTCTGTAAGGAGTCCCAGATAACTTGTGTTTTATAAGACATCTCTTCCATAAACGATCAGTTTTGATTTGACAGGATTCAAACAGAACATAACTTTTTATTTTTAATTGGGGGGGGGGGGGGGGGGGGAACTTGTTTGTGTAATTAATCCCTCTTTGTTAAAAAACAAACACAAAGCCTACCTTAAAAAACAAACACAAGGCCAACCCAAACACAAAAAATTTCTATTATGACTATTTACTTCTTAGACTTTTCTGACTTAGGCTTCCTATCAGCAGCTGTTGTTACAGCTCTTCAGCAGACTAACAGAGCCTTTGGTACCTTATATTATTATTTCCCAAATAAAATACCATGGATGAACTACAAATGAAGTTATTTCCCAACATTCCTCATGATAAACTAAACAGAGCGAGTTGTGTAACTCTGACAGAAAGCATCTCTTCTGGCCATCATTAGTTTTTTCCTACATCAGATGTGATATTTGAAACTTTTGAAAAAGCGAGTACCAGAAAAAAGAAGTTTTCCAATTCAGACAGATCAATCTGTATACAGAAATAATAGTATCCCCTCTATTCCTCTCTTCCTTTTTTTATCCACCATCCTCATACTTGTCTATGTCTGGAAATACAGACAGAAACAAGTTGAGAGACATTCTCCGCTTTTCATCCTGTATCTCAGTTGGATACACAGACAAGGAGACAAGTTCACATCTGTCATTTATGGAAACAAAATACTAATTTACAAAGCCTTCTTATCAAAATTAGCATTCTTTTGGAATGCTCTCTCCGCATTTATTTCTTCCGTCCTATGGGATCTGGCCTCCTTCCCTCACACATTTCTCACTACAGCTCTTCTGGCAGCTCCCAGGTGTTTTCATGCAGTGACTGCAGTTGATCGTAGCACAACCAGACTCTTCAGTAATGCTGGCACATCACCAAGATTTCCTAAGAAATGCCAACAAGAGAAGAGAAAGTGTGCTCTTCAGCACTTCACAAGTCAGCTAAATCAGCTTAGGATTTCCCGGGACACAGGTGCATCTGTAAACTGACAGTGTGCTGCATAGTGCAAATAATCAGGATACTGCAGCTTCTCAGAGACACTGGTAATGGTTATTTAGTGAAAATTGTTCTGTAATTCAACATACCAGTTCTGCTGTAATAACGTCTTCCAAATCTGAGATTTAAAACCTAACCATAGAATTACTGGTTAAATGAATAGAGCACGCAAATATTTGGATTTTTGTAACACCCAATACACTGTTTCAGAATCTTAATTGATTTTATTGAAAAACTAAATCAGACTGGATAAAGACAATCATATAAGCTAGGAATTGTCTGGAGGTCTAAGAAAAAGAGAATGATGCCTTAAATTGTTGCTGATTAGAGTCTAACAGTGTAAAAGAATTCAGGAACCTATCACAGAGCAGCCCATTCCATTGAAGTATATTTGTTGCCTAGATGCATTTGGCAAGGTTTCATAATTTAGACCCTTTAGGAATAAGCTAGGCTGGAAAAATTTCCTAAGAAGTATGGAAAACAATAATTCTCAAAAAGGTATGACAGCAAGTTACAAGAACAGTCATCACACCGGCAGAGCATACTTCATCATACAGTATCTCTACAAAGAAATCAAACTTAGCAGAGAGTCAAATCTCCAGTAAGATATGGAAAATCACAGTCTTAAGACAGACTATGAAAATGCATGCTGGAAAAGGTTTTTAAACTGGTGATGTATTGAATATCGATAGTGAAAAACTGAAGGAACAGCCTGGGTAATTAGAGGTTGTATATTTCATAGTATTCCTATCACAAAATGACTGATATCCCATTCAAGATGATGACTTAATTCATCCTCACTATGGAGCCGGCCTGAAGTGACAGACAGGTTGCAAAGAGTTTCTTGTGGCTCAGTAACCACACTAAGACATAATTTATGTGGAACTAAGAACAGCCGAATATCGCTAAAAAAGAACAGAAGTGCTCCCATACTCTTAAGGAACACTACCAGAAATCCTGCTGGTCTGGAAAGGCACTATTTGAACCAGGCAGGATAAAAAATAGCTATGTATTCCTCATAGTTGAAGCAACCATGTATTAAATGGAAATTTTTACTTGAAATATCTCAATGGATTTGAGTTAAATCTGAGGGGAACATATGAGTTGCTGTGAGAATCTGTCTTTAACATCACAAACCCCTCTGCGTAACAAGCATCTTGCTTCTTTAACAAAGATGAAAAGGAAACAGACAGGAAAACACATGAAAATTACAAACATTATGGAGAAGACAGACCATAAACGTCACTCAGGACACAGAAATGGAAGGAAACAGACATTAAAAGGGTCTGTAGAAATAAAATGTAATTTGGAATACAAAACATTTGAGGAAAAATTCACACTAAATTGAAAGGAGAAACTCAGAAAACAGTAATAGTGTAAGACACCTTAGGGACCTGCAGTATAAAGACCTCCTTCTCTCTAGATGCGGCTTTTGTGTGGCTAGATTCGGAATATTTTGTTCATTCTGAACAGGCTTTTTTCAGAAAAAAATGCTGACAAACAGGAGTTTGAGAGGATAATGTTTGTTTTTTCATGGACTAGAGAACTTTGATGAAAGAATAGGTACACATATATTGTCAGATCAAATGAAGAGAAGCATGTCTCCAAATATATTTAAAAACAGTCTATAAATATTGAGGAATATAATGAGCAAGAACTAAAAGGCACATTCATCATTTTTTCCAGAGCAGAGGAAAAGAAGGAAAACTCTGAGAAAATATCCGCAGGGTTTTGCATGATGGAAAAGAGCTCTTCTGTGCTTCTTCTCTTAAAGTCTTGTCTTAAAATTTCAGAGCTGACAATCGTCTGCAGTGTATTTGAACTACTTGTGAATATACACAGCAACAGCTCAACGATCTCCAGCATCAGCTTAGCCTAGGTTGACTCTCTATTGCTGTTATCTATGTAAAACTAGATTTATATGGAGGTTAACAAGACTCGTAAGCTACATGAGAGATGTAGGATAAGAAAACAGACAAAAAACTGTCACGAGATAGGCAGATTAATTTTGCAAAAGAATAGATATAAAAATACAAAAGACAGAAGATGGAAGACTACACAGAGTGCCTGTATACATGAGATTTTTCCTTCTTCCCTTGTATTGACTGACTGTAATAGAGAAAATGTTTGTGTCAGAAGGATACATAGTGATTGATAAAAAGTTATTATTTAAATATTTTCCAAAAAGTTCACGTATATTTTCATTAACACCCTGTAAAAACTATAACTGCCTACCAACCAAGTATTGTAGTTCCAAAGAGAAAATGTCTGCATCTGGAAATACAAGTTTCCCAAATAAATTAACTTGGACAATACGTAACACCTTGATCTCTGCCAAGCAACAAGCACTTTATAAAGCAACAAGCAGACTATTCGAGCATTTCCAGAATGGACTTAAACACTATTCTCACTAATTACAGGTAACATAAAAAATGATGGTCAAAAAAATGTTATATCTACAAAATTTAGTCTCTATTTTTGCTTTAGTTCAAATGAGAACTACCATGAACTGCTACAGTAAATGCAGAACTACAGCATTCATTAATAACACCTAAAAGAGTTTCCTTCAAATTCAGGCATCCGAGTGTTTTTATTTTAACCTATTCACATTCATTTAATCACTCACAGTCCTATAGACAAGAAGGCAAAGGATATTCACTCTGCTTAGTTCAACTGACAACCACAACTGAAAACACAAATCATAATATCTAAATTAAAAGCTTTTCCTCATGGACTCACTAGACATGCGTTAGAAATTCAGGAACCACAGAGAGAGAATCAAAATCAGATATTGTGAATACCTTTCAAGTCATCTATTCCGTTGTAAAAAAAAAAAAAAAGTCATCATAAATCATTGCAAGCATGCAACAATCTGGTAGGATTCAGATATAGTGTTCCAAATGCAAAGCAAGTGAGGAAACAGTGGTTTGGTGTTTTTTTTTTTTTTTTTTTAAACTTATTTAA
>WBMW01005934.1:3701601-3772922 GCA_013396635.1 Penelope pileata
ATGCAAAACAAGGGGAGAAAAAGGGTTTTGTTTTTTTTTTTTTTTTTTTTTTTTTTTTTAAACTTAATTACAAATTTCTGAAGTTTCAAAAAAAATTAAGAAATACATTATGTTGGGAATTTAATTTAAATTTAATAAATTAAAAAATCATTGAACTGTAAGCATCTGTTTGGGCTGCAAATATTCTCAGGAATCAACTTTATCTTGTGCAGTACAATAGCAATTATGTGTCTACGATCAGAAAAAGTAGAAAGCCGTGCTTTCTAATTGAAACTACAATTAAGGATTGGATTAAGGAGGAGGACTGAATCATTCCAGCTGAAATACAACCTGATGGACTACTATCTCTAATCTCAGGAAAAATGCTGAAATGTCTTCCACTATCAGATTTGATTATTACTAAGTTTAAAATTCTGTCTTAAAGATGACATCTCAATAGCACAATGTCATGATCACATCATCTAACTATCAATTCAGCAATGACAGGAGCATGCTGTTTGAACATATGACACATAAGGTATTAAAAAACACTTCTAAAACAATGCATTTTTACAACAAGTTTTCTGGAAGGTTTGTTATTACACATTTCATGTTGACATATTGACTTTTTAACATTTTGAGTTCTTTCTCTCCTTGACCCAAAATACACGTAATGTTTTACTTAAGACACACTGTACAACTTATTTTCTTTCCTTTAAACAATCGTTCGAATGATCTACTACACCCTATATGGAAGTGAAGAACAAACCTTACTTCTACTTTGTAATAAAAGCTGGAATTCAATCTCTTCACTGATTTAAGTTTAGTCTCTTACATTAATGCAAATTAAATGACTGAAAAGTGAGTAAAATAAATGTCCTATATAAATTTATAAAGTCTTTTAAATACGGGAATAATTGGATAGGTAAAAACATTCTTTTATAACCAACTGAAGTCTTAAACACTGATTACATCTAAGAATGATGCCTTATACCTTCCATATAAATTGTTATTAATGATTTTCATATCAATGTGCTTTTATTATATAGCATAAGACAAACAACCGAGGTAATTTTTAAACTTGGTCGCTGTAACATCAAAACTAGTTGAACAAATCATTACCACTTGTATTAAATAATTAGAGTAACAGCAATGAATCAATGTAAGGACAACAGGTATTTTAGTGTCGAGTTCTCATTTGTTAATTCCTTGGCCTAAATGCTTCTTGAGAATCTGTAGCTCATTTTTGGCATGAAATGCTTCCTCTAACACTACTGCCTAGGCTCAGCTCTGCATAAAGTTAATAAATCACAAAAACTGAAGCAGAAATTCCACCTTCCTTTTACACAGTGCTGGTGTACAGCTCTCTAAACCATTATGCTACTTTGCAAGTAAGAGATCAATTAAAAACAAAGCACTTTTTACTTTTCTGTTCCTTTAGCAACGTGAATCACCTGTAAATTCAGTTTCACTAGCTAAGACACTATGGTTATACAGTCCCCATTCTCTGATACAGAGACCCTTAAGTTTTATTTAAGGTTTGTAGTATGTAACCTAAAATCATCAGAAATACAGGAGCATTCTCTTTACATTTTTCATTTAGTTGCACAAATGTTATATTATAAATTTAAAGCATTTAAGTATTCCTAATGAAAACAAGTTAAATTGCAGTCAAGGTTAACAGAACACATTCAAAGATAAAAAAGATTGTAGGCATGTTATAATGAACCCCAATTTACTCTTAAAAGTGTATGCACATGAGCACTTAAGTGAAAACTAAATATATTAAATTATGGAAATAAATACTTCAGGCAGAGTCTTATTTCTGCCCTCTAGTGAACATAAGCATACCAAAAGAGGTATGTGATTTTAAAGTTCAAATTAACCCAATTTAGAACCACAAATACCAAGTACTTCAATAACAACCATCATTTCATATTATAACCAAAAGCCGTGAGTTTGAGTTACTTGGTTAAGTTTCCTTTGTGTTGGTGGTTTGGTTTTATTTCCTTACCTTAGCTCCATAGAAGTGGAACGTAACTCAATTTCCTCAACATTTACTGATGCAGGTTACCTCCATCTCTGCCTTTTCAGCTTTTTTTTGACAACACAGTTTCAAGTAAAGCAGTAACAGTTTTGCACAGAATTTTTCTCCCCTACTATCTATCTCCCATTTTCTAACCTGTGAAGTTGTCAAAGCAGTAGTCTACAAGGGAGAATTAGGGGAACTCTCTCATCCCTCTTTTCTTGTGTGGGACACAAAACATGTGATGTGTGTTTTTGCTTAAGAGTGTTGTAGTGCAGCGCTAAGGAGAATTACACCAATGCTGTTAGAATTTTGTTTTGTTTCTACTGGGACTGGAAATCCATTTTACTATGTCACATTTTAGTCTGAAAATTGTTTCGGGTCAGAACCTCAGGTCAGAGTAATTCTCTTGTGCTGTACTCCCCATTGCTTTTTCTGCTTTCAAGTTGCGAATGCAGAACTAAGTTGTGGAAGCAGGTCAGATCACCTGACCTGTCTGGAGATACTGCAAAGTTACATCAAAAAGGAAATGTCAAAAAGAATTTACGTTCCCACCCCACAATTCATACATTTCTACATCAAAGGGCATGTTTTTCTTATTCCAGGAGTATCTCACCTCTGGAGTGACATCTCGTGGTGCAAAGCCTGTTCCTCCAGTTGTTAAAATCAAATTAAGTTCCTTTTCATCACACCAATCTATCAGCGTCTCCTGAAAGAGAACATGAAAGCTGTCAGATCTAACAAGTAATACCTGGGATACAGTTATCTCAGAAAACACCTAAAGAATTGTCTTGAAAATAAATAGACAAAATAAATCAAGGGAACTGTAAAATCACTCATGGCATTTTCTACAAAGACTGACTATTTTTAATCAACATATGACAGAATAATACGAACAGTAATAATACTTTTGGAAATGGAAACTAGAATTCTCCATCTCTTGTCTTAAAGTTGAAAAAAGAAATCACAGCTGTTCATTTATATAAGTATTTATTTTGATTCTGAGATACAAATACAATGTTTCAACACACGTTAATAGAGTACACGCTTTCAATTCAGGTTATATGCATGATTCTCATTACCATAACTTCAGTTTCTGTGCTTGCTCTACTTTTTAACAGCCTGAAAAAGCAAGAATTATGTACTTGTAAGCTTGTCTATAAAAAGATGCAATAACACACCTGATACAGCAACCCATAAGTCATTCCTTATCTTTTAAGCATTTTTTATTTATTTCTTATAACATCTCAATAGGACCGCACACACTGATTCCAAAGCTGGACCAAGAAAACTTAAGAGATCTGTAATGTACATTTAAGGTCTTACATTACTGTAGAACTCATGATACTAGAGAAACATTGTTTCATTTGCATTCATTTTTTAAAATGACATTTTAAACTACTTTTCAGACAGACAAAAAATGTGACTTAAGCGGAAAACATAGTCTCAATGTGATTAAATCAACTCCTGTGGGCATGCACAGTAGCTGCACATCTACTTGGAGCTCCAAATTAGCTGATATGTACTCATGTGCTACACAGTATAGTAACTACTGGCAGAAGTCAGATCAACTACTTTTACAGCTATCCTTATTCTCCTGAAATTAAACAAAGGCAGCTGCAGGGTCCTGCAGCAAGGAATAACCCCATGCACCAGTACAGGCTGTGGACTGACCTGCTGGTAAGTAGCTCTGTGGAGAAGGACCTGGGTCCTGGTGGACATCAAGTTGACCTTGAATGAGCAATGTGCCCTTTCGGCCAAGAAGGCCTATGATATCCTGGGCTGCATTAGGAAGGGCATTGCCAGCAGGCCGAGGGTGATTATCCTCCCCCTCTCTATTCAGTCCTGGTGAGGCCCCACCTGGAGTGCTGGGTCCACTTCTGGGCTCCCCAGTACAAGTACGAAGCTCCTGGAGTGAGTCCAGTGAAAGGCTATTGAAATGATGAAGGAACAGGAGCATCTCTCCTAGGAAGCAAAGCTGAGGGAGCTGGGTCTGTTCAGCATGGAGAAGTGAAGGCTCAGGGGGAATCTGACCAACGTGTGTAAGTATCTGAAGGGAGAGTGTTAAAAGGGTAGGGGCAGNTGGACTGACCTGCTGGTAAGTAGCTCTGTGGAGAAGGACCTGGGTCCTGGTGGACATCAAGTTGACCTTGAATGAGCAATGTGCCCTTTCGGCCAAGAAGGCCGATGGTATCCTGGGCTGCATTAGGAAGGGCATTGCCAGCAGGCCGAGGGTGACTATCCTCCCCCTCTATTCAGTCCTGGTGAGGCCCCACCTGGAGTGCTGGGTCCACTTCTGGGCTCCCCAGTACAAGAAGTACGAAGCTCCTGGAGTGAGTCCAGTGAAAGGCTATTGAAATGATGAAGGAACAGGAGCATCTCTCCTAGGAAGCAAAGCTGAGGGAGCTGGGTCTGTTCAGCATGGAGAAGTGAAGGCTCAGGGGGAATCTGACCAACGTGTGTAAGTATCTGAAGGGAGAGTGTTAAAAGGGTAGGGGCAGACTCTTCTCAGTGGTGCCCAGTGATAGGATGAGAGGCAACAGGCACAAAATGGAACACAGGAAGTTCCAATTGAACATGAGGAAAAGTTGTTTACTGTGAGGATGTCTGAGCACTGGAACAGGTTGGTAAGAGAGGCTGTGGAGTCTCCTTTCCCTGGAGATACTCAAAAGCCATTTGGACATAATCTCAAGTAATGTGCTCTAGGGACCTTCCTTTAGTACAGAGACTGGACTAGGTGACCTCCAGTGTTCCCTTCGTACCTCAGCTGTTCTGTGATTCTAGCAAAGAAAACTAATTCTTTGAAAAGGTTAGGGCACATTAATGTTTCTGAAGATATACTAGGGAGGAAAGAACAGCTTTCATAACTGTTGTCTAAAAGTTTATTTGACCCATAGAATAAGATCTGAGCAATATACTGACATACTAACATTTCAAATAACTTTGAGAAAAGAACATGCATGATGTCACAGACCCACATACATAAACTATTAAGTCTAACTTTTATTTTGACTTGTGTGAAAAAAAGTAAATTGCAGTACTGAAAACCATCTTATATCTTAAAATTGTTAGTTTCAGTAATACAGATATGCATCAGAAAAGTTTCTTTTTAAACAGATGACATCTCTATTTTGTCATCTAAAGACATTTATCTAGACTCGCAACAGCAGCAAATATCAGGGAACATTTGAGAGAATTTCAGTGTAGAAATGTTGTTTGGCAAAGTGAGAGCTTGACTTCANTCGTACCTCAGCTGTTCTGTGATTCTAGCAAAGAAAACTAATTCTTTGAAAAGGCTAGGGCACGTTTATATTTCTGAAGATATACTAGGGAGGAAAGAACAGCTTTCATAACTGTTGTCTAAAAGTTTATTTGACCCATAGAATAAGATCTGAGCAATATACTGAATAAAAAGCCTTAAAATACTGTTAAAAAAAAAACAAAAAACTTTCCCATAACATTTTAAAAAGTGATACCAATTTAGATTATTTATCAGGTGTATGTTCTGCAGGCTTAGCAGTGCTAGGTAAACTTGTATACAGTCTCTTCCAAACCATAGGTAGAATATTCTTGTATGTCTGCCTGCAAGACCCATCCACAGATATGTTTGCCCATCTATGCAAACATATCCAAAGCTTACTTGAATAAGTGGGAAAACCAAAGGTTCTGCCTTATTTCTCCATTCTTTACTCATTCCTTCCACTTCCCTTCTTGCATTATCTCTTTCCTTTATTAAAATTGCATTTGTAACTGCCCTCTTTGGAGGACGGCACTATACACGGGTAGGCTGCAACTGACCAGAAATTACAGATTATACAAACATTTCAAATAACTTTGAGAAAAGAACATGCATGATGTCACAGACCCACATACATAAACTATTAAGTCTAACTTTTATTTTGACTTGTGTGAAAAAAAGTAAATTGCAGTACTGAAAACCATCTTATATCTTAAAATTGTTAGTTTCAGTAATACAGATATGCATCAGAAAAGTTTCTTTTTAAACAGATGACATCTCTATTTTGTCATCTAAAGACATTTATCTAGACTCGCAACAGCAGCAAATATCAGGGAACATTTGAGAGAATTTCAGTGTAGAAATGTTGTTTGGCAAAGTGAGAGCTTGACTTCATATATATTTTTTAAATTACCATCATCAAGAAAAAGTTGTCAGCATAAAACAAGGGCAGATAATAGCGGGGGCTTTATGAAGCAATAATCTTTAGAGAAAATAAAAGATGCCAAAATTCAACTGGTTTTTAAGAAAAACTAATTCCTTCATCTGTTCTCATTTTGCTACAGCTCAATAATACTCCAGTTAACAGCGGGAAAAAAGGGCATGTGATAGCATATAGAAAGCTTAAAAAATCATTACACACCTTAATTTTTCATATAAGCTGAGCATATAATTTGTATAACTATATTATATATAATTATTTATCAAGTTCTACTTACAGCAAAAAACCATAAGCTTTCAGAAAGAAGACTTTGATTACGAAGCAATAAGTTTGGATTTCATCGTATTTTAGAACAAAGACCTCTTAGATCTTTTATCTTTTAAAATCATGGAAAAATACCTGAGACTGATATTTATTTCTCTCTATTTATCTCTCTCTATTTATTTCTCTCCATATTTTTATTTCCACAAAATATTCTCATTTACATTTTAAATATCTAAGAAAAGGCAGCACTACTCCGATCCACCCTGATCCATTGAGGAAGAAAGGCTACTCATTCAGTTCAGTGCTGCCAGCAGTCCAGCCACATTTGCTGTTGGCTTTGCAGAGACCCGAACTCACTGTGTCTTCAAATGAGAACTCCAAACCACAGACTTGATACTTGGATTGACTGATTCTATACAAATAAAATTATTATATAGCATTCCATCCATTAAGATGCACTAAGTCCGAAACCCAATGCCACAGCATGCAAACCCATGGTACTCCATGTAAGACAACGTTACCTGTCATTTCAGTTCATTAATAGCTGTACCACTTCCAGACACATCCTTCAGTGGAGGTAACTTCAGCATCTCAGTGTCCAAGATGCAAAACTGTAATTAGTCTGAGTTGCTGTACAATGGGTGAATCACAGAATTTTGGCTAGTATCTTCTGTATTTAAAGCATTTTAAAATATTCTAGGACTCAATTGTATCTTTCACACAACTATCCAGCCTTTATCCGATTAGACAAGAGATTGCAAATACATCACATTTGGTACATCTTCCAACAGCTATTCATGTTTTTCATTAAGTATTTGTTGTATTTCTAGTAACTGTTTCTTTCTAATTATTTCTCTCAGATTAACCCCTTCACAATACCTAAGAAACCTGCTTAGAGAATTCACAACAGAATGGTTAACAAAGTGGATTTTTTTTTGTAATTCCATTAATATACTATCCTCTAATATCTGCAAGTAAGCGAAGAGAATAAACGAGTAGGGATTAAAGAGGCTCTACATGAAAATCCTCTATTTCTCTAACATGGACTTTCTGAAACCCACTGTCTTTGTAAAATTACGTAACTTCTTTATTAATAAATTCTATTTACTCTAGGACAGTATGTTTCAAAATGCAAGCAAAAAAAATTTATAGCTTTAAATGTTCTTAAAACCAGAAGTTTCATTTATTTACAATACGTCCTTAAAGCTGTGATTACTTTCCTTAGCAATTCAGGCACAGTAAGAAAGAAAGAGCTGAGTTCAACTAACAGTTTGAAAAACAGAGAAGGCCTTAGAAATGTTAAGCTGTTATTTGAATTAATTTCATATTTTTCATCCTTTTTCTTATGGAAGTTCTATTTTCTTATGCTCATGATTTTTCTCTCATCGCTTTAAAGTTTCACTTAAACGCAGAGGTGTGAAGATACTCCTTTGTGTGGAGCAACAATTTTGCAAATAATCACCTTTAAAATGACTTAAGCATGTCAGTAAATGAAATACTAAAATACCATGAAAATACACTCCACGTTTTTTGGCATCTCCACCCTTTCTTTCCTTCCCCCACCAATAAAAGGCATAAAGTAACATAAATGGCAGGACTGTTTTCAGAGCGTAATTACCACAGTCAAAAGACCTGGATGAATCCCAAGTACGTATCTCACTGTCTGTAAGTAGAGCTTTTCATCTTTTGAGATTTTGCTTAACACAGTAGTCTTTTGAAAATTCATCAAATATATTTGCAGTTCTCAGCGTCACAGTCATTTACACCGTTGTTTTTCTAAATACTTCTTTCGAAATACTAAGCTAACATTAAACATTAAGTAGTACATTAAGTAGTAGAAGTGCAACTATTCTACTGAAATGCAAAACTAAAGGAAAAAAGTAAAAAAAAAGTACTCTATAAATGGTTTACTTTTTTAAAAATGGAAATTTAATTGTAGGCATTTTTCATTATGAAATAAATTGCAGCAATCAAAAAATTCAAGGTTCAACGTACCTAGGAACCTAGGAAGCCTGTAATGTAACTTTTTTTTTTTTTAAAAAAAAAAAAGTACATCATGTCTTCTAAAAGCTACTATTCATGATAATTATTCCTAAAGTAAGGGGGAAAAAAACTAGGCACTGAAGTGCAACACTCAAAGTTCATCAATGCAAATGGATAGAGAAAGTAAACCAAAGAGATGTGCAAACACTGAAATGTTTGCCTGTCAAAACACCTGTACTGAGTTACAACACTTAAGGACTGAGACTAGCAAAAAAAAAAGTTTCTAACTATTTCAGAGGAGAATAGTAAAGGCAGCATAGACCATATGTAAGATTGACTCCAGCATGAGGGATTTAAAACTGCACTTCTTTTGTGATTTGCTCTCACAAAGGAAGGATTCTTAATTCAGACTAATTACAGTGAGATATCAGTCATAGAACAACACAAATTGTGATTTGTTGGTATGCTTTGTCAGACAATTAAGATCTAGAAGAGGGTCTAGATCAGATGCAAAATATCAGTCTACATATGTTGCAAGGCGCAAGAATAATTGGCTTCCTTCTGTAAGAAAATCTGTTTCCATCTACTGTTGGTACCACTGGTATTCTCTTAGAGCAGATATTGAGCTCTTGAAACAGCAGCTGCTCACTGGAAAGGATATGCAAACTCCAGCATAAGTTTTCCTGAGATGTCTTGATGAAGGGATGGGACTTAGAGCTCCAGAAGAGTCTGAATTACATATTTTGCAAACATATCTTTGAAGCAACTTTCCTGTCCACTCTGAGTTTGGCAGATATATACATGTATACGGGCATGTATGCACACACGCCCATCTTTACATAATAAAAACATACTAAGAAAAGCAACAAAGTTAAATGTATTTCATTTTTGTCACCTGTAAAAATCTCGGTAAAATATATTTACTAAAATAAATATTACTGTACTTAGAAACACTTAAGTGTCTTTAAGACTTTATTTGAAACCACCTAGAAGTCAAAAGAAAAATGCCTCCTTGCCAATATTAGTCTTCTTTCCCTGATCATTCCTTTAACAATACAAGATAAAATAGTAATTGGAATAAAAAGGGAGAAAGCATGAGACAATGAAATAAGTTCAAAACTGCTCACGAGGAACAGTTAATCAGAATTTTTCTCTCCTCAAGATTAACTTTGTTAAAGTAGCACTTCCAAGGCCTGTTATCACAAGATGCAAACGGATACAAATAAACCTCAGGTTAAATGTGCAGAACAAGATGGCTTTTTCCACACTTTCTTTTCCTTTGCATACAGTAATGT
Source organism: Penelope pileata (assembly GCA_013396635.1). Taxonomy (NCBI): domain Eukaryota; kingdom Metazoa; phylum Chordata; class Aves; order Galliformes; family Cracidae; genus Penelope; species Penelope pileata. Next base: position 3,711,327 of record WBMW01005934.1, read on the forward strand.
TTACTTAAGATTGTTTAACACTGTTTACTTTTGATTTTCTTACCAGAATGTGAAAAGGCAGCTTGATGTTATATGCAAGTAAATAACGCCCCATAACTAGAGTCCTTTACAATATTTTCTCTATATGTACCCATATCAAGAGCCCAAGTACAAGCACACAGTGGTCTCACGCACCACAGATCAGAAGCCTCACCAATCTTCGCTGCTTGTAACTAAGCCCAGATAGATAACCTCTACCTTAATCTTACTAAAAACACAGACACAGCAAAGCTACAGAAAAACAACTGCAAATTTCTTTGAGCTGCCAAAACAACACTAAGTGCTTAAAATCTAAGGAATCAGTTAAGTATGTGGGTCATACAAAGGCAATACATCTCAGAAAACTCCAAGTACAAACATGTAAGAATCACATCCCCCTAACAGCCCTCCACACAAATAATTGTACTTCACAGACAACTGTACTTGAAAAAAGCATTCATAATCCCACATGTGCATATCTGCAAGCAGAGGCAACCTACACCCACAGTTTAAGCCAAGTTAAACTCTGCATCTACTTGCTCTGTTTATTGGGCAGTATAAGTGCACTGGACTAAAAAAATCTCTAGAAGGCTTCCATGATTAACACAGAGGATCCAGCTGTGGAAAATTGTTTAAATTGGAACATTTCTTTTCTGTAACTAGGAAGTTTTAAAATACATTATTGTAAAAATAAAACTGATTCTTATGGAACTCAGTTCAGTCTCTAGCTTCACTTTGTAATAGTAGATACAATCTTCCATTTTGCTTTACGCACCTAGCTACAATTGTTCAAAATATTGCTTCCTTTTGCTTTTTAAATAATATTTCAAACTATGCATTTTTAGGTTTTTTGCTGCAGCTCTCAATGTAAATGGCAAATTGATAATATTCAAGCACCTAAAAAAAGTTTGGATTTAGGAACAAAGATGAGATGAAGCCATTGCAGAGACAGGGAACTACTACAATGTATGTAATGCAGTTTCTGGTATCAATTCCCCCATGTGTGTGCTGTTCACACATATCATCCACAGAATCAATGAATGAAATTGCTTTTTAAAAAATAAATAAATAAATAAATCAGTTTACCTGTGAAAATACAGTAAAGAAAATTTACCTACCAATAGCTGCTGTACTTTGAGATATTTAGTCCATATATAAATCCTAAGAGTGGGCGAGCTTGGGGCCTGCCTTGAAGTGTCCTGGGAGGTGCGTTCTAGCTCCTCCCCTCGTCCTGCTTGGTGCATGAAATAAAGGGCAGAGTGCATCCGCCACCACTTCAGTTCCTCTTAAATGCACAATCAAACCTGAAAGAGATCCAGAAAGAGGGGAAAGGCAGGTAGCAGACTAATGTACATGCAGACCATACCTCTCAAAGAACACCAGTTACTGAGTAGTAACTTTTCTTCTTTGAGTCTGCATGTACATTCCAGCAATGATGCACTCTCAACAGTTACCCTTGTCTTTTACTGCCCAGGAGAAGGCCTAAAGCCCCACACAAACAACTGCAGCATCAAAAAATAGCAGTCTGGGACAGCCCTGGCTACTACTGCACTAACATACTGCTGGGGGGAAGCAAAGACTGAATCCCAGCTGGCCTCATGGCAAACATACCAATATCACGCAACACCGATACCGCGTTTGCCCAGAGTTCTGATGAAATTGCTTTGGCTACAGAGGAAAGTCCAAGTCACAAGTTCACACACAGTCAGAAAACTATCTGAACAGCTGTTGTGTGAAGTCAGTTGAGCTTTTGGACATTCCCACAGCGCAACAAGCAAGCAAACAAACTAAAAGACTTAGACCTGTGAGGAGAAACAGTAGGGTCCTAATGAAATCAAGAATGTCAAGTGTAGAATTCAATCAAGAGTAAGACCTGGGAATGAGTACTGGAGGACTCATTGCTTGACTGCTCTGGAACTTTGCTACCACTTCAAGAAGGAATTTTGGATGACTGAAGAAAATACACTCTACCCCTATATAGGTAAGGAGTCTGTAAAACGGCAGCCACAAGGATCTGTCTTCTCTAGCAGATGACTGAGTCATGGGATGCGCTACTTTCACAGACAGATGCAGAAGGACTAAGTAGTTAAGAGCTTAACAGTGGGAGAAGGAACCGCTATAATGCAGAGGTTTTCCAAGTCTACTGAATCAAAACCAGTCCAATATGTCCTGATCAACTCTACATGTGTGCAAATTCTGATAGCTTGCAATCATACTGTAAAAAGACAAGTGTTTGGCAAGTTTGAACAAAGAAAGATGCTGTATAGCTTTATCAAGCCAGGCAGCTGAATAATATGCCAAAACAGTACGTAAATTTTAGCAACAACACATACAGTGTTGCAAAGCACAGACACACTTAGGTCCTCCAAAAGAATACTCCTAAGGGAAACAATAAAAGCCACTTGTAGTCTCATTGAATTTTCCTTGGACAAGTCTAGTTTAGTAAATTCTGAAGTATATACTAAAATGGGTCTGGATGGAATTCTAGTTTTTCTTTCTCTCTGTCCTGTTCAGGATTATTTTGTCAATCCTGACAGACACCTGTCTACAAAAACACACTTGAAAACCAGTAGTATGTTTTAATTTTGGACAAATGAGCATGAGAAGAGCAGATGAATAAACAAACTGGAGATTTGGCCTAAAGCGTAAATTAAATTAAATTAAAATTCTTACAAAGGATTGTAAACAAAGCAAAAGCTAGCTCATATCACAGCCCATAACTTACTATCTTCCGTGTGCAACAAAGAACATTGTTATAACAAACATGACTGCAAAGAATCACATTAGTATTCCAAATTTGAGTTAACTCTTCTACTTTAAATCAAAGTCACAGTATCATAATAATCACGGTAGCATAAAGATCTACAGTCTACAGTAAACTCTGCTGGATGACTGCTGGATGTATACTAGGCTCATGAGTTTTGAGCAACTGAAAATATTCTAGAGTACTGAGAAACAAATGCCTCATAGAAGACATATTCCTCCTGAAATGAAACCATATCCATATTGTAGAACAATGAAAGGTTACGGACTGTTTCCTACCTTGAAAAAGTGTTCTCCATGTTTAAGTTATCAAATACATTACCACATTTATCTGTATAAAAATGGAGGTCTGAATGATGCATGTATCTATTGGCAGAATGGCTGGAAGAGATGCTTAGAAGCGCCTGAATTCCACGCACCAATACTGTCCAAGCCAGAATGGAGCAACTGTGGTGACTTAGTTTTTTTCCTCTTAACTACAACAGAATAAGGGTATTGGTAGACAATATGAAAAGTATGAAATTAGAAAGACATCTCACTGCCAACTCAGATTCTCTACCCCTCTAGAGAATCAACTCTTTGTATTTCATGATGTTTCATGATTTCATCCTGAAGACGATGCACTGGTAATGCTATGGCAAGCAGAATTCCATAGATGGCCTCACTACCTACTGGATGGATCTAGCACCTCTCTGCTTGCTCGTACAGCGTATAATGACAGTGCTATTCCCCCAGAAACAGAACTCAAATCTTTATAGCACTAAGAATATGCTCCTCTTTTGCAACAAAGAAGCCATTCTTACTGACATCTCTACGTATTTGTCACGGATACTCCTGCCGGATAAGAAATTTTAAGATTACTACCTATCAGTCTGTACTTGTTCTCAAATATCTAATTATGATGCATAAATTAAACACACAGTATTTCCAGCCAAACAGCGCACGTACAAGCCTTGTTACCTAACAACTTAAGACATGACCTGATTGTAATCTGATTGTCCTGAAAGTGTTTACATTGTTTTCAAAGAAGTGTTCTTCTGCCACAATGAAGCCAGTGAGAAAAACAATCAAACCTACTTCCTCAATATAAATCAGATGGGAATTATCTGTGCTCATCTTTCTAGAGTAACGTAAAATAAAAAAGTATTTGTAGAGAAACCTGAATGTTGCGTACAATTTGATTGAGAAAGGATCCTTGTATAGATCCATGAGTATATAAAGATATTTTTCCTCAGAGTAACTACCGCCACAGATAAATAGGGAAGGAATTACAGAGTAGTATTTTCAGAGGGTAAATGATTTTCCAGGTCTAGAGATCAATGCCAGACTTAACTTCCAGAAAACATCAAAACATCTGGAAGAAAGCCCCTTCTTCCCAAACTAAGCAGTGTTCTTTGTTTCTCCAGATAAGGAAGGTATGGACATTCTGCTCTGATAACTTCTTGTGATAGGGATATGTCAACAAGGAAGAGAAAGGAATATGTAAGAGGAAAGAAGACTAAAGTATTCTGGAACTGATCAGACTGTCTGCATTTCTCCATTATCTGTTGATTAGGAGTAATCTTGGGTATCGTGCAAATGATTCTTAATAGTGACAAGGAAAGGATAAAAATCAATTGAGATTCATTGACAGTTCTTAACGCAAACAACATGCTGACTGCTGTTGAAGGCAATGAAAAATAACTGTGATCATTACAGAAGAAGCCTTTTTCACAAAAGTCCATGCTTTTTTCTTATAGAGAATAACAGAAGATTAACACAATGAACTGGTAAAAGGCTCCTTGCTGATTAGGATATTGTTTATTCCTGAACTCCAGAGTATTAGCATCCAAAGTCTACAAAGTAGTGAGACAACCTTTTGGCATTTATTTCTGAACAAAAGGGCCATTCTCTCAAAGAGAAGACCTTTTCAGGATTCAGGCTATGCAGAATCTCTTATAAATCCAAAGATTTATATATTGCAAAGGATTATAGATATTACACATGATACTAGGTGAAAGTTATTACCAAGGAATTTGATGAGCTATCTTCTCCTTCCATTGCAGCTTGCAGAAGTGTCTCAGCATTAGCTGATCCCACTGCAATCAAAGATTTCAACTGATTATTACACTCAGGAGAAAATTGATGCATAACAACTCTCATTAGAATGACTTCTTTTTCCCCTAAGAGCTGAAACTTTGTGGTCATTTCTCTCTTGGAACATTTTTAAAAGATTTTTTTTTTTCATATGTATATTAACAACAAAATTACTTGGAGTCAGGTGGTAATAAAAGCATTCAAAATCCTATAGAGATTTCAAAATCATCTTCCAACTGTTTCTGCAGCTGGTATAAAGGAAGCTAAAACCTGCCAGGATACTAAGGTTGTTCAAACGTCTTTATGGGTATGGGAAATCTCTCAGGCAAAATAACATGCAGAACGTCAAACAACCTACAGCAAACATCTTTGTAGAATTAATCACACTGTAATCTCCATTATTGTTTAAGGTCCTAACTTCTTGGAAATAATTTTGTGCTATACAGAAAGATATGCCAACAATTCATTCGATGACAAGGATCACACACATGTATACATAAAATATGCCCTGGTGACTTGACTGAGGTGGAGAAGCTTTGTAAGAAGGCTGCCTAACCTGGTAGAGTTGCTGCAAATTGAGTAAACAGAAGTATTGCAAAGCAATTGCTTCATAGAAGCAATCTAGCTAAATCTAGTCTCAAAATGTTAACAAGGCCACAGAGGCTAAGTGAAACACGAACACAGTTCAGATTAAAACCTGTAAAGAATGGGAAAGGATGATTCTAAATTGAATCACATGCCATCTCTCCTTTTTGTAGCTAAATGCCAAACTTCACTTGCTGAAATTTAAGAATCATAAAAAAAAAACACTAATCAGTACTATCTTAGTACTCTCTGCTACGTGAAAAAAAATCTTTACAACAAATACTTAGTGTTTGTACTGACTCTTTACTGCTGCAGAGAAAGTCTGTGTATATTCAGAAATGCTTTACAGTCCCAGAATTTCAAATGTGCCAGTTCTATTCAAAAATACTGGTTTTGTGATTGAGTTTTGAAACAATTTCAGAATTGAACTAATTTCAGAATAAAAATCACTTTCACTAAGAATTTCATCTATACAGGTACTCTTAACACTTAATCTTGAATGAATTACTGCTTAATTAATTAAATGCTCTGGCACTGCATATATTTGTACCATATGCTCCAGTTGCAAAAGCAAGAACTATGCCTGAACCAAAAGCTGCAGCACTGAGGGAACACTAAGAGACATGTGAAGCCCTCACAGGGTCTGCTTCAAGAGGAATTAATGATTTATGCAGTCTAACTCCTTAGCACATGACAAAGCAAACCCTGAAGTATTCTTTTTATAAAATGTTTTTCTTATGTTTAAGTTCTAAACCTCAAATGACTCCTATCATGTTAATCTTAGCAAACATTTATCCTGTAATAGATTTGAGATAATTATTTCAGAAAATATTTTTCAAACTTATTTTAAAATTTTCACTTTATCTGAAGTTTTTATTAAACCTTCATAACTATATAATGTCATTGTTTTAGATGTTATAATTAACATATAGATGCTGCAATTATTCATTTTACTTTCATAAATGGTATGCTTTCATAAATGGTATGTCGTGCCTCTCTCCTGTTTAAGTAGCTTTAGCTTGAAGAGAGAATACATTAACACTTTTTTTTTTTTTTAAGTAGCTTTCCGAATGGATAAGCAGGGAGACTCAGTAATTATAGAAATGTTTAGGGAGTACAGTTGTAGGTACAGCAGGTTCTAGCCAAAAAAAGTGCACTTCCATTGTTACTGCTGCACTTGAATCAGACAGTAAGTGGAGCTTATGCATATGAAATGTCTGCTGCTTCACAGGAACAGAACTCTCCTTGCTAAAGCATGAGTCATTTCTAGAGCTGTGAAACCACGGAAAGCCCTCTGGACTAGGAAGTGCTTGTTCGTTATTTTAAAGATGCAAGAAGACACAAACACTAACCTTTAAAATCTTGAGTTATTTATATATTTCAAAATAAAAGTGGCATAAGAAGCTTTGAGTTGTTTCCACTGTGTTCCAGCTGCATTATTTACTATTATTGTAACATACGGTCTCTAACGTGAAAACATTTACGAAAGTAATTTTTGCAATTTTTTTTTAATTGTAAAATTTCCCTATCTGGACGTTTTACTGTCACACTGCAGTCATCTGTTCAATGCAGTTTAGAATAAAGGCATTATCTCAATAATAAGTAAAATATCATATTGTCCCTTTCAAAGAGTTGTATCATCTCCCACACATTCTACTTTGAGGGTTATGATGCATGCAGTACATGCTATCTCTGGCCTACTACTTTCCCTTTACTAAATTGCCACTTTACTGCTGGAGAGTGAGGAAGAGCCTACACAATCAGAAGAGTCATCCAGAGAGTATTTTCAGTAACAGAGAGTAGGAGGAACTACTGTGTGAAGGAAAGCGTGATAGAAATTGTATCTGTGAGCAAGAACTGGGCAATGCCCTCTGGAAATTAAGGACCAGACTATCTTCTATTTATAATCTTTTTAATATTACAGAGATCCTGACCTGAAGACCATTGTACATCAAAGAGGTAGCAATCTACCTAACAGCCATCCACACAGATGGACAGCTGTGCTGTGTGTCCAGCACGACTTCTGGTCTTGGGTGATGCAGTATGGATCCTTTGTCTGAAGGGCAGCTCAACAGCTCATGGTACCTGAGGAGCCTGCAGGCAGCGCTCACTGGGTGCAGCTCACACCACCAGCCTGGCCTTGCCACCAACATGACAAGAGGTTCTCATGAGAACATCCTTTATGCATACAGTTATTTGCTTGTAAGAAAAACATACAGTAGCTCAAAGAACCTTAAAGGAGGAACGTCTCCCCACAGACAGGATCAGTGCTTAGCATCGTGTCATGGAGAAATCCATCCGAAGATTTGTCCAGTGCTGCTTGAACACAGGGTTCCCAGCATCTGAAGGAATGTAAAATTTATTTGCTATCATAGAATGGCTTGGGTTGGAAGGGACCCCAAGGATCATCAAGTTCCAACCCCCCCGCCACAGGCACGGCCACCAGCCTCCAGATCTGGTACTAGATCAGGTTGCCCGGGACCCTGCCTAACCTGGCCTTGAACACCTCCAGGGATGGAGCATCCACAACCTCTCTGGGCAGCCTGTTCCAGCACCTCACCACTCTCACAGTGAAGAGCTTCCCCCTGACGTCCAATCTATGTTCCTCCTCTTATACTGTCTTGTGAATGGAAATATTTCATTAGTCATTTGTTGCTGGGCTTTTTTAGCGAGATCCAATTTGCAGCCTGCATCATTTCTCTCTTGTCCCCCACCCAATGGGGAACAAAAAACCAGACACCTCAAATCCCCTTGTTATTTCAATGCTGGCCTTCTGATTCTACTGCAGGAGAAGTCTTTCCTGCAATTACTAAGTAGGTCTTTTCTGTCCTTTAAGACTTCTCTCTACAGGCTCAGCAATATCCTCAATATCTGAAGACGTTAAAAAAAAGATCTTTTCTTAGAAGTTACAAAAGTGTGACTTAGGATCAAGTCTAGCAGAAAACTCAGAATTTCAAAGGAATATTATTTCAGGAGCTTTTACATTTGCACCTGTTAATCTAAGCACAGTATTTGACACTTCATCCATTTAGGGCTTTTAGTTTGCAGCTGCAATCACCAGCACTATCACCTCTAAAAAAATGGAGCCAATTTCCAAGCCACTGTAGCTATTATCTCATAAACGTCAGAGATCGTGTAACAGTTCATTACATCTATAGGTGCTGTTACATCTTTCACTTCTAACTCAGAAACATTCTATACATTTGTGATCTGTCACTCAAGTTTCAGAATACCTCTAAAATATAAGAGCACATTGGCTACAGCAAATATTTCATTGGAATTAGCAGTGTATTGCTCTCTACACAAGTAACAACTTTACTAACAAAAACACACGCTTTTCTGTCCCATTCTTTGGATATTGGGAAGTTTGAGTCTGATGTATTTTAGCTTTGAACTTCCAGAAAAAAAATAAAGATAACACTAAAACTGATGCAGTGAAAAGCAGAGTACCACTTGTAAATAAACCGGATTAAAAGTTTTAACTAGCAAGTTACCATCTGGCCATCCTCATTTACAGTGCTGACAAAATAATACTATTTTGCTCAAAAAATAATTGCAGGCTAACAATAAGCAGACTTCAGCCCTTTAAGGTTCCTTTATTAGAATGATGTTTTTGTTGGGAATTACTGAATTTCTCACTGATCTACTTCTAGAAAATTTTATATCAGTAATCTCTGTTCCTTGGATAGATTTCACTGACTGAGGTTTGATAAGAAAATTGATAATTCTTTTGCAGACTCTGGATACTACCTTCAGTTCCCTGTACGTTATCAAAGATGGAAGAAAGAGGTAAATCAGAGTCTCATGGAGACTTCCATGTAAGAGAATCAGCGATAGTCTGGAGAATGATTTTAAGTTAACCCTCCCTAGAATGGACAGTAGAAGGATTGTTTATACTGCAATTCCAATTTAAACTGATTTTGTTGGCTTTCCTTTCTAATGGTTTTGGGAAGCAATTATCCACTCTGTGTATAAAATGAACTTGCTACCCAGGCGCTGTTTGTCAGGGAGTTTGAGGCACTGCATCTTATTCCTGATTTTGAAACTTAGAAGGTGAAGTGACTTAAGTGGAATACATTATGCATGCAGTCAGAAAAACTAGAATCCAGTTTGTTAACTTTGATGAATTAGGTTGTACTCGATGACAGAACATACTCTTACTATATTAGGACCACAAGAGAGGATAAAAGTTGAAGATAGTTGATCATACGTTCATTCCATGTTTCAAAGAAACTCAAAATACATAATTATGAGGACAGTTACAAATATTTCCTCTGGTTTTGTTTTCCTATCATTTAGCCATCCTCAGAAGACAGTACAAGTGGTCTAACATGTCCTGTACTGTCTTCATTGGTAGAGATCTAGCAAAGTGACTTGAAAAATCTTTTCAAACACTAGTCTGATACTAGGTGTTTATTTCATTAGAGAGGAAAAGCCTTGTTTTTCCCCTTTATTTTTCAGTTTGTCCATGAAATTGCCCTTTTTTTTTTTTTTAAAGAAAAACTGCCACGTAATTAGGTCAAGATTATGCTGTCAAGATTATGCCTTTACTAAAATATGACTTGTCCAGATGTAGTATTGTATTTGAAAAAGTTTAGGGTACTAGCACTGCAAAAAACATTAAGATGCAAAGTTTTCTGAGCACATACACAGATAATACACTAAAATATGTTACTTTAAATGTGTACATCAGTTATTGGCTGAACGTTCAGAATTTGCAACCTGAATGCTTTCCAGTTGTGTCTGCAAAGACTTCATCACAAACTCATGATTTCATAGAACCATAGGAATTTGCCTTTATCTGTGCTCATTTTTCTGTCTCTCAGAAACCAATGCAATGAGGACATCACAAATGTAAAAGCTTTAACTACACCTGCAGCATAATACCTCACAAGTATATTTTTTTCCCCTTTTCCATTTTTGAAACACCAGTCCCTTTGGTTTTGTCACCTGCAGAAGCATGCAGAGTTCTGCACAATGTTTAGAGAAATACTGAGCTTTTGTACGAAAGCAGTTCTCTTCAGTTCTCATTTTAAACTTAAGAATCTTTCTTTCAAATCAGCCCGAGGACAAATGTCTGTTGTCTTTTACAGCCTGAAGGTACTCTCTAAAACTAAAGCATTAGCTTCGATGTCCCAGATGACACTCAGCTTTATTTTAACACATTGTCTTTTTCTATACAGCATTATTCCCTATAAATCTTTATTAAGGTACAGAACATATTCCTTGCCCCAAATACATAACAAATTGTTTTCCATTTTCGTCAAAAAAGGATAAAACATCTCAATGCTAAGTTATAACTTTTGTAAGATATCCTTAGATATCATAGCTTCATTTTCGAAGCAGATAAATGTTAGGTAATTCTCACTTATTTGAAATAAGATTCAACTACCACGACCACTTCACTGGTAAGAATGCAGAAGAACCCTTTCAAATGACAATACTGAGCAGGACAAATTTCCACAGGGAAATTTAGTCCATGTCTATTTCGTGGAGTGGTTTATGTCATCATACTAATGAAGCAAGACATTGAAACTGTTACAGTATTTGTAATCTTTAAGTACAAGACTATCTTGTCAGAGCATAACAACAATAGCAAAGTAGATGATAAATAATAAGAGAAAACAGAAATAGCAGTCTACGCAAAAACAGCACAAGCAAATATATGTTACCTTTGCAGTCTTAACATTCCACCTAAGCTTGTCAGAATGATGAGGCATCTGAAATTGAACGCAAACGTTTCTGACAGAACAATCCTAGAAATCCTTGCATATTTTTTATGTGAAGATATTTTAAAAAGTAAAACTGCAACTACTGTGCTTTTACGGAAATCTGATGATTCAGTTTCTCTCTCTTACACAAAACTCTAAGGACAACTAAGTCACATCATTTCTGAAAATCCTAATGATAATTCAAACGTAAGAGACACTGCCACAGAAAAAAAAATCAAAATAGCTAGCTATTTTATCACAGGGGTATCCAGAAGAAGAATGTATCAAAAGCTCAGGGACAGGAATACTGAAAAAGAGAAACAAAATTTTAACCTTATACGAGCACTTAACTTGAAACATATCACGTTTCTTGCCTAGATAGGCAAACGCTAGGAAACACTTCCACATGGAGCTCAAAGATATGTCAGAAAAGCCACTATTCAGACTTCAGCTACAACATATTACATCAAACGCATTCTAATATCAGAATGTTAACAAACTGTTTAATCTTGCTACAAAATACATAATTTTACTATTGTCCAATCAAATACATGAGTACAGTCTCAAACCATGGCAAAAATAACTGGCTTTTGTTACAGCCATAATTCTCTGAAGTAATTGTCCAGACTGATCTCACTTCCTTAGGTGCCTGATGCCTGCACCCATGATAGACCCATTTCATTTAGGCAATACCTGCACCCTGCATTCATGTCTGGCTTCTCAACTTGTGGCATCACTCCTAAGCCCCCATATGTAAAAGTCATGAAGAGAAACAATTCTATAAACAGTGGTTAGCACAGACTAGACAAGCAGATAAAATATAGTGGCTATCAATGTTTATTAACACAAAGATTTTTTTTTTTTTATCTCACAGAAGAAATGTGGAATGTTCTTGGGAAAGTTTTTCTCCTGCGTCCTTGTGTTATAGGAGCAGATAATGTTCCTCTCAACCTGCAAATTTTATTTAAGTCCTTTCAACTTCTTATTGTCAAGAGGATTTTCAGTAGAATAGGTATTAACGTGTTCAAGTAACACTTCTGTGGTTTTGTGGCTCTTTTTTTTTTTAATTATTTTTTATTTATTTTTATTATTTTGTAAACACCTCACACGAAATCTTGAAGGCTGGGTGACTTTCAGAAACTTATGACCAGCATGGCAGTATAACTTGACTTGAAACACCAGACTTATCTAAAACAAAAGTGTGGAAGAATCCAAAATGTCTCTGAAGATTCCTACAATCTCTGGAGCAACTAGTACTGCGCAGTCTAGAAACTAGCTAAAAATCAATGGCTATTTTCATTACTTACTGTTGTGATGCTCCCTGAACCAGTAAATCAACAGCTGAGACCAGTGGTTTCCAAAGTGGAATGCAGGCACCCTAGGAGATATACAAGACGATCCACTGGGGTGCAGGAAGAAAATATTAGAACTTTAGTAGTAGACGTGTATAATTTATAGATAAATAAATATATACATAGTGGGAGTGCATGCTCATAAATGTTTTACTGCTAGGGGTGCACAATCAAAGAAATTTGGAGATCACTGGTCTAGACTATCATTTTGTTTGAGACAGCCTGCCAGAATGGCTGGACACTCAAAGTACTTAGCTCAGGTGACAGCAGTGCTTTGGTAATGATGGTACTGCACTATGAATTTCAAATTATTTCTAACCTCACTATATTGTAGTACGAGAATGCACGTGCAGGAGGCTGAGGACATGTCTACCACAGCGTGCAACTTCAAAATATCAGTATACTTTTGACAGCTCTCCGCTTACCAGACTTCGGTTCATATCACAAAGTAGGCTTTAGATATATGAACTGTAATCCTGTCAGATAAAACCTATTTGGAAGATGAACCTCAGCAGTACACGTAATCCACTCAAGCTGTTAAAAGAGACACAGTACATACTAGATGCACAGGATCACACTAGAAGTAGTTTGAAATAAAACACACCGAAGAGCATCCAACACGCATGTTGGACTCCCAGCACCAAATGCTTTACTCTATAGATACAGTTGAATACGTTTGCAGGAACTCATAACACAGACATGGCCCAAGATAAATGTCCAGTTCTTGGCAGTAGGGACGCAATAGCTAGGGCTAAGGAAAGCGTTTTTAACTTCAATCCATCTCCACAGTTTTTGCTCTGATATTGTTTAGCTAGAACTCAATTTGTAGAAGCCTTTAAGAGATGAGTTAAGCCAACTTTCCAACTCTGTTGTACTGTCAGAGATGAGATTAGACAATAATCCAGCATAATTGATAACACAGAATTCATTTAAAACTTTCCATTTTGTGTCTGTTCTCAAATATAGCTTCATCTGTATGAAATCTTATCTAAATACATCTCGTGCATCTGGTAATAAAAGCATCCGAGCAAACAAAGTGCCTATAGCCACATGGTTCACCACATGTTTGTACTATAAAGTCCATTTTACTCCATCCCTTCATGACATTTACAAGAAGGGAGGGTTTTTTTATTGATTTTCTGTTTAAAAAAACTAAGTTTCTCCTCCTCTGTTTTAGGCAGTGGATTATACATATGATAGGGTAAATAATGACAAATAGGATTAGGGTGCCACATTTTTATTTTTTTAATTTTTTACATCACCAGAGAAGTTTAATAAGGTGCAATCACACATTCAAGCACTAAGCATCACTCTCAGATTAACACAGATTACAAGTATGCATATCACAGAGAGGCATGTCATCTTTGGTGCCTTCCTAATATTTTTTCAAGCAAGCCATTAAAATACAACATAAAAAAAGGCATCCAGAAAGCATACTGTGGAAAGCAAAAAAAACTCCAGTATTTTAGCAGAACAATCTGCAGTCTACCAGCTATAGGTCTTTTTTCAGAAAAATGCAATCTACTGAACCAGTTTCTTAAGAAGAGTTGGCTGCTGTGACGTGGCCAGATAAGGTTTCAACTTCAGCAGCTTTAAGTGAATACATTCTGTTATTAGGAATTCAATTTCTTTTTCCTTAGCATCAATAGATTATTGACCAATGAAAGGCATACACCCAAAGCTTCAGTGACTGCTTTCAGTCAGTCATACAATTTGCATAAATCAAACATGAGAGTTAATTTAAAATTTGCAGTAAAACTAGGGAAAAGTGTTGAAATGTAACCACTTGTGCCATTTGTGAACATTTCTGCTTCACTGTCTTATTCCATTCTTCGTATGCAAGTAGTTCTATAAATTGGATCACTCTTATAACCTGATACTAAATCTTCCTTTTAGCCCTACTATGCCATTGCTGTGACTGAGGGATCTGTGACCTTCACACATTGTATATGGTGAGACACCAGAGGCTCATACATAACAGATAAGGTTTTGCATTCTTGTCTCTGTTCCTTTCCTAATAATTCTTCAACATTGTTTTCCAGTTGCTCCTGAACACTGAGCAGTAAGCGCATCAGCACAATTCTCACATCTCATTCTGGGATTGCAACAGTCCAACCAAAGCCTGCTGTTTTAATATGCAAAGTTAGGATTTTTTCACACCTCCCATGCACACCACAACATTTAATTCCACTTAATTGCATTAGATGGCTTATCACCATTCATCAGTGTACTTATTCTCAAATTATACTCAATTTTTCTATCTAATAACTTCCATAATTCACTATGAGATCATCTGTAAATAGCTGCAGAACTTGAAGGTTTCTTTTAAAGAAAGGAACTGATCCCCTTTTTTAATATACTTATATATGAACACACACATATACATACATACTACCAGCACTCATCTCGTTTAGTAGCCTCAAAAAGAAAGAACTTTGGAAAAAATTACTTATTGCCCCAAAAGATCACACCATAGCTTTCCCCCAAACTCATTCAACCCCCTAGCCAACTATGACATAACCAGCTGTGATAGGACAGCGTTAAATTTCTTTGATAGATCTCTAAAAAGGAGTTACCAGAATACATTCTTACAGGGCAAATATAAAGAAACAAAACTTAATGTAACAGATCACACGAAAAATGACAAGGGCTTTCATATAAATTTGATTTACTTGTCAAAAGCAATCTGGTGCTTAATGAAGCTAAGCTGTGTTTTTCGTGTCATTCAGGCTCAGTGAGATCCTACTTGAGAACTGGCTTTTTCCAGTGAGAACAGTAGACACAAAATACATTGCCCACTACACAGGATCATATGAGAAGAACAAGAACTACATCAAACAAAACAAGAGGATGCCTCAAGACTTAACTAAGTTTCAGGTGATGACAGGTACTGAGATATGTACACAGCAAAAACTGAAAATGAAAGAAAGCCAGAAGGAATTCAGAGAAAATTGCTTATTATGGTCACAGAGAGAAGCAAAGATTTCTCTTTTAATTTAAGCTTGCTGAAAAACAAGAAATTTGTGAATATCACCTCTTGCTTTTTTTTTCTCATTTCTAATGTTTCTTTCTAAGAAAGATATAAATAGACAAACAGAGCTGTAGCAATAAACCATCTGATTAATATTAATCTCTTCTCCTAAGAGCAACAGTACTGAGAATACGTAAAATTTCACTAACCAGAAAGGCTTGAAAGATCAACACTATCCTGGTTTGTCTTGTAAATTAACTTTCAGCTATTTTTATTTTTCATCCTAGAGATGCTTCTCTCTTTGCAGCAGAGCTAAATAGCTGCTTCGCTTACTTTGGAAAGTAAACAATAATATTGCTAAAATGATCAAGCGGCATTTCAACTTCATGTTTGGAGCCATGCAGTCTCCAAGCAGACCCTATGAAACATAAAATGCAGACAGCAAGTGTCTTAGTTTCTAGCTGAAACGGAAGTTACTTTCTCTCATAGTATCTGGTATGAAGCTATGTTTTGGATCCAGAAGTAAAACAAGCTGATGACATAGAGATTGTTTATACTTGTTGCCTGGCTCTGTTGAACAGAGTCAAGGATGTTTCAGTCTCTCAGCTTCTTGTGTCACTCTGCCAGCAAAGGGGTTGGGGGCAGGGGGGGGGCAGGCACAGGGAGCTGGGAGGAGACAGGAACAGGGCAGCTGACCCAAACTGTCCAAAGGCATATTCCATACCATATGACATCATGTAATACAAGGAAGGGGAGCTAGCTGGGGAGGGGCTGCTGCTCAAGAACTGACTGGGCATGAGTCGGCAGGTGGTGAGATTATCATTATTGTTATTTTATTCTATTTTTCTTTTCTGTCTTAGTAAATAGTTTTATCTCAACTCACAAGTTTTACTTTTTTTCCTGACTCCCCCATCCCAGCTGGGAGCGGGGGGTGGGAGGGTGAACGAAAGTCTGTGTGGTGTTTTATGCCTGCTGGCTCAAACCACAACAGCAGGAAAACAAATGATAATCCCTATCTTCATGTGGAAAGTTAATGAGAATACTTAGGATATCACAGTCCAGAGCACTGGGCATTGGAAGTACTTGTGAGAAGAACAGTTGAGTGCTTCATATAGACTCCAGTCACAATAGCAATCAGTTTAATCACTAAGAGATGTAAAGAAATTTGGGCCATTCCTACATATCTGCTATCTCTTCAGCACTAAATCCAAAAAGAATGGACGCTCAGCTTCCCCCCATTTGCTGGGGTTACATCATGCACCTCTCTCAGGCAGAACAGCAAGGTGGAGAGGAACAATGGAATATGTCTGTAATAGTGGTGTTGGAAGCAACTCCATGAGCCTGAAAGAAGTCCCATCAAATACCAGGAACATCCACATCCTTTTGTCCTATAATAAGTGAGCAGTGGCACAGACCTTGGCCATCTCTGCTTTCCCATTCCTTTTGTACAAACGATTTTTTAGTTGAGAGGCCTGTAAAAAAAAAGTCATGAATATCCATCATCCACAGAAGATTAAAGAAACAGATCAAAAGCCCCTCTAGTGAGTACTCTAAGCACTTTCTAAACAGAAGTTTGAGGTAGCAATAGTTAGACACGGTAAATAGTCATGTCATGGTAAACACCCTAACCCAAATTTCCAACCAAAAGATGTCCTCCAAGACCAGTGTTAACCAGTCCCTATGTATGTGAAATTATTTGGGATACTACTACAAGGAATGAGCAAGGTTGAAATCTGCCAATACATTTTTGCAAGTTTGAAAAGAACATTGCTTACAGGACAAATAATTTTGCCAAGAACAGATGTCTAGAGAAAGTCAAAACAGCTACACTTTCTCAGAAATATGCTGTAATTCCTATGTCTCCTGTCTTCATCAGTTCCAGCAGTACTCTTAGGACCTGTAGGTACTGAAAATGCAGTGCCATTTCTTTAACTGGTGTAGAGAAATGACAGGAATGTAAAAAATGACAGGTGGTACATCCATGTAGGCATCCACTCCGGTTTTCCTCTTCCGATAGTTTCTGATTGGAAACATTGTTCCTGAAGAACCTGTGATAGCAGGCCTTTCAATCTTCTAGAAAAATACCGAGAAGAAGAACCTGTGATCTATCTTCATATGATTATCTTTTAAGTGCTCTTATGTTGGGAACCTAAATGTCCGTGACAAAAGGCTAGGGAACCTAAGTTGCATCGTGCTCAATACCAGACTGATGCAGATGCTGAGAAACTGTGATGGTGATAGGTTCCATTCAATTCTCCCCAACCTTGATTAGGTGCACGAGGGTCATCAGGGTACAGGTTATCCTTTCTGACATAAATACTCCTATTCATATGCCTATAGATATCCAAGTCACTACAGAACTTTGGTAACTAGGACGCACAGCTTGATTATACCCAACAATGACCCAACACTCAATCACAGAAACAGGCACAAATATATACACAGAAAGTATTCTAGATACATAAACAACTTATGATCTCACAGTGCATTATACACACACAGTAAAATCATTTATATAGATTCAAATGCAAGAATAAATATATTTTGAACACTCTAGAATGGAAGCATAGTAAACATACTAAAATTTACTGAGTATTGCAATGTGGACAAGTAAATTCTTATACATGCATATTAAATAGATTATTTTTGAAATTACTAATACATTCAGAAACTTTTTCTTTTTTTTTGAACTTGTAAGGATACTTTTGAACTGACAGTTATATTAAGGCTTACAGAGTTTTTCCTATTCCACAAACTCAGAGAAATAATCACTTCTTAGAACAGTATTTTACCTAAGATGTAATTACTACATCAATAAAATCAATAAATCTGTACTCTTGTTTTCCTAACCTATTTTGAGCTTTAAAAGAGGTTAATATATCACCTTTTCTAGAATATGTAAACACCCAAAATGACTTATTTATCTGTCACGATAATTACTGCTCTCTGCCTAATAAAGTACCCTCACTTTGCCATTTAAACAAGCACGTTATTTTGCAAGAATTATCAGAAAACACAATTATTCAAACTTCTTGAATTTAATTCAGCAACCTGTCAAGATAAATCATTTAATTAAAACAGATCTATTCTTGCACATTCTACCAAATAAAACTCCTTAATATTTCATGTTTGAATAGTGGAGGGATAGCTGTGAGGCAAAATAACTCTGAACTGTTGTGCATGGAAGATTACATCCTCTCTAAATTAACATTCCAATAATCTCACTTGCTTTCTTTTCTTGCCTCCTCTCATTTTTTCACCTGATTGGAGAACCTTTCTGAAGTTAAAATTCCTCTGTCCTCACTGCAAGGACGCTCAGTCTGTTTGGCAGTTGCTATTCAAAATATGCACACAAGTACTTTTCCATATTCAGTATAGATTTGTCTAGTATACTCCCTGCTACTGTGTCACAGCATCTTTCAGCAGTGCCTTATTTCATATGAATAACATCTACTGTACTACAGTTTTGAGAAATTCAATCACATAAGGTATGATAGGGTGGCTGACTTCTGTCACAACTGAAAAAAAAAAAACATTACCTGAACAAGACAACTACAAGAAACAAGTAAAGCAAGTGATTTCTTCCAATCAGGTCTGACTTGGAAAAAAAAAAAAATCCTCTCTTCACACTTACATGCTGGCATAATGGAGATCAATGAGGAAGGTTCTTAAGCCCTTTGCTCTCTAGGATCTCAGCCATTAAAACACCAGCTAAGTGACAGAGAGCTGAAAACTGAGAAAAGGCCTCCTTCCTTAGCAGATGAGTGGAAAACAATCTTGTTATTACCAAGCATACCTAATACATTTAGTTCCTAAAAAAAAAAAATTCTTTCTTATTTCCCAGCACTCCATTTTAGTTTGTTCACTGAACTCAGTTTGCAAAACAAAGCCAGAAATACTACCTTCAACATCAAGAAATCCAAACCTACTGACATCGTTCTATATATAAGGAAGACTGTGGTTTAAGATTTTTGTCATTTTTGTTTTTACAGTTTTGGTACGGTTCTCTGAATGCCAGGAAAATACTAGTCAACTTCAATAAGTTTCAAAAAACTTCCTTCTATTTTTCTGCTATCCAAGTCTAAATGTTGAATCTACCTTCAGAAGTCACATTGCTCTATCCTCTCACATAGAGGAGTCTATGGATCTCTGAGGTGAGAAACAAGTTTTGACTTTGATCATGCAGTAATGGATTTGATTCTAATGCAGATGCACTCTATTTGCTTACAGTTTAATGTTAATTGAGGAAGAAATAAATCCTCACAACTTTACACACTGTAGTCACGTTTAGATCAAACAGTTATGCAACTGCTTCCATTTGCTGTTTTTTACACTATTGAATCTCTTTGTACAGCTGAAAACAAATAAATGAAAAAGCAGAATGGATTAAGTAATTCTAATGAACAAGCAATAGGTCAGAATGACTGACTGACAATTGAAAGAACCAAAGAACCAGCTACACAAACCATGCTAACAGATCTACGCCAAATTCCCACATAGCACTCCATTGAAGAACAAAATTGACACAAATTGCTAAAGTGCTTTGCATGAGTGTACTCAGCTAAAGCGAATTTTGTGGTAACACACATTGCATTGGATGTACATTCAGGTATCTATTGTTGTCGTCCTTCTAAATCCAAGAGCTTTCGATGGTTTTGAGTACCGAAGATTTCATCCTATCTACTTTAAGATACTGAAAGAACTGGACATGCTTTTGATCTCAGAAGTAACAGGCATCTAAGTTGTTCTTTTTTTTTTTTTTTTCTGATTTCTTAATGTTCACAATGGTCCTGTATCTGTCTTCAGGTATCCAAACATGGTTGCATTAAATTACACAGATTTTTGGCATCAATCCTGCAGAAGCCAACTTAAGACAAGGGTAAGCTTCACTTCTAAAAATAGAATTTATCTTATTTTAGATGCTTATATATGGATCTAAGAATTTTACTATAGACAACTACTTTTTTGTTTTTTTGTTTTTAAATTCTGTGACACTAGGTTAGAATTGAGTGGATGATAAAATGTTCCAGCGGTGTAAATATATTTACCAATTAGCAAAGTGGAAGGAAACTATTATTAATATTTACTACTAAACAATTTTAAGATTTCAATGCACAATTTTTAATGCTTTGGATGTACAAAGAAATATCAAGGTGAGTACTGAAAATGTATTTTATTGATTAGAAGAGGGACTTAAAATGTCTGGAAAGGACAAGTACTCAATTTTATTTTTAACTTAGGATATTTTTTCAGATAAGTAATCAATTCAGATAATACTTATCATTCTTGTTTTCTGTCTTCAGAATTTGTCAAACAGAATAGTATATATACTATATACTCATTGGGCAATTCAAAGCAAGAAATAACATGGCTTTTTTTACATAACATTGCTGTAATTCTCCAAGCAAAGAAATTCAGTGTTGAAAGGCAATAATACTGTACCTTGATTTCTTCTATTTCATCTGGCACTATCTTGTATGCAGATATAGTCCCACCCAACCTGAAATTGAGAGAAGAAAATATTCTCAGAATCAATAACACAAAGCTCAGCATGTTAATGGTGTGATGACACACTCTAAAACACGAAAATCCCTCCTATCGATTTAGAGGCAAAACCCACTAAACTCCAAAACAACAGTAAAAAGAAACCCCACCAAACCAGCCAATCCCCCACTTTTTCTTTCTTCTCCACACAATTAAAACAAGCATTAGATACTAGGAGTCTAGGTAAGATTTAGGTCAAACAAGCAGAACTACCATTGCTAAGATGTTATACTGTACATTAACTAACATAAGTCATCAAAATTCTATGATGCCATTTGTTTTCTAAGTTGTATGGATGAGTTAAAATATTTAAGGCTTGACAGGCTTTGTGCTCAGTATTTCACTAAACTGCTAGAGGACCTTAAACGCATCCAAATGCGATTCTAGAAATTTTTTTTTTTAATTGTACAAACCCCAGAAACCTCACAGATTCCATGGCTTGGGTTCATGATTAGTAACTAAAAAGTGCAATGGTTGGCACTGATCTAGAAAAACAGGATTTTTGTCCTACATTGAACTTGCTGAAAAGCTATGATAAAAGGTAGATTTTTTGATTGCATCCCGCAAAATCTTACGGTAAAAAAATTGTCCATACATTGAGGAAGAATAAAGAGCATGCGCTATACATGGCAGTTAATACTTTGTGGTTAATATTATATTTTCCCCAGAGACATGCAAACATGGCTTCTTCTATTTTATGAAGCAGCATCATTGATAGTGACAATTCAGGTCTAAAAATATAACGGCATTAATGACCTCCCTGCTGGCTCTACACAGCAACACTAGTCATTTTCTGGGTCCTACAGAAATGGAAATCACTAGGAAATTATTTACCGTAAAGCAGCAGACAGCTATCAAATGCATATTTGTATTGTCCTCCTGTTATGTTTTCCTCACAATTGCCACTATTTCTGCAGATGCAGTTCCTTACATTCCATCTTGAAATGTTGAAATTTCTTGAAATATTTATACATATTGCTTACTCAAACCAAAAAGGGAAAAAAAGAGCAGCAGAACATAAAGAGTTTTCCCGTACGTTCCACCTATCCATGTCTCTACAGATAAGTCACTTGGAATTGAACAGTCTGAAGGCTCTTTAGACAGAAGATAAAGCCTGCACAAGAAAAGTCAGTTCTAACATTGATAACTGCTGCAAGTACTATCAGCTATGATTACCAAGTAGAGACAGGATCCAGACACTACAGCATTCAAATTTATCATGGACAACCAGTGTAGTCTTTATTTAGCCTGTCCTGTGCTCTCTGCAACTTCCACTGCTGCTCATCCTCAATGCAGCTGAACGCTGAAGAGAACCAAGAGGGTTTTTTGGCCACTGCAAGTACAAATGTGAGCTTTTACTCTTCATTGCATCTTATCTTTGTTCAAACGGCATTGCCAGGGATAGCTGTAAAAAATTGCTTTTTACACCATGACAAAGGCTTTCTTATCACACCATGACAAGGAATGGCTCAGATGTGGTGTATATGAGGTCCTTACAAAAATTGTTTTTTAATTGTTTCTGAGCTGTTCCTGTCTGAAGTACACCAAAACTAACTACTTCTACTTTGCATCCCCAAGCAGAAGGAAAGAACAGAGCCTCTGCTGCCAGAACTCCACCAGCAGGAAATCCTTTATTGGCCATTCCTGGTATAACTATTAAGCATTTATTTGTAATACATCAGAATTATTATTTTTTTAAGTAATAAATTTAATTTGTAATAATTTGTAACAATCGACTCCGTAATCTTATCTGGCTTGCTTAAACCATTAACGAGGATCATTTTCTTCCAATATTTCTGGAAAGTTTTGTGTCATGAATTTACCACACCCTAAAACTCGCCAAGTAGCAATCCAAATGGGGGCACATTTTAACTTAGTTGTGCATTTCTAAATTGGACATTTTCCTTGACAAAACAGCAAAATGCAATGACATTCAAAATGTCAGTTATCACAATTTCATGGTTTTGGAAATGAAAGATATGTCAATTACGTTACCGTTTAAATAGTCTTGCACCTATAGCTCCAATTCTCCATATTTATCTCAATATGTTTTCAATCTTACAACGGCATCTTTAGCTTGGAAATCCAGGCTACATAAATAATACCAACTTTGAAACCGACAAAGAACAGGCGCAGGTATATACAATTCTATAAATGCTTCAGAGTCTATCCTTTCTTCATTTCAGAACATAAGATTTCCCTTCATTTGCAAGTACTGGAAGAGAGATCCAGTATAGCAGATTGCCATTGAAATTCCATACTACAGAGGACATAAAGATACTTGACACTGCGCACAAAGTTTGGCTGCGAGTTTCACAGAAGTTTAAAGGCAGAACACACCACAGAGGATCCAGTTAACACAGCTCAAACTCTTCTATGAGTCATAATTACGATATATGTGAAGTGCAGAATTATTTTTACTATATAACAAAGTATCTGTGAGAAAAAAATATTTAAGCTGCGTATTTGGCAGCCTGTGAGTACTCTAACAGTAACAGATAAAATTTTGAAGTCTGCTTTTTCTGGCAAAATATCTTGATAAGTTTCAGCTTCATGAACAAAATATTACACCATATAGTTCACTTGCCAAACTAATTTGTTAGAGGCAGAAGTAGCTGTGAAACATTGCACGCTCTTCACTCAGAAGTCATAAATCCCAGTTTATTCCAGCCTCATGTTAAATACTCTGAAAAGAAATTTGAAATTGCTTAATTTTGTGTTACCGTACCATTATTACAAATGTCCCACAATCAGATAAGCCCGAAGTGTAAGGGACTGCACAATGTTAGGCACACGTGAAAAAGTTACTGAAAAAAACAACAACATTGAGATCAATGTTAAGAAAGGACAGTAAAACAAATATAAAACTGAAATTCAATGCTTTAGTCAGCATGTCCAAGCTAAGGAAAATGTTAGATTTCAAAGATTTCTCTGAATTACATTTAAGTGTCACTATCAATTGCAACTTGTCTGGAGGTTTGCTTCTTATTTCGCAAATCCTCATCTTGAACACTAACACTTGAAAGAACAGAGGTCAGACAGCTACATAAGCTATATAAGGTACCTATAGAATGAATGATACACAACGGTGTGTGGCAGAGTACACACACTTGGCATTCGTTTTTTCATTTTCTTGAGAGAAAAAAATCGCTTTGCAGATTGGTTTTGTTCACAGGCTATTAAAACATTTTACATTAACTTCTTTTGATCACAGCATTTCAAGAAGCAATTACACTGCAATCAGAGAAGCAAAGAAACACCTAGCACGAGTAGGCATTAACTACTTTAAGTTTTGTACACCACAATATAATGTAGCAAAGAACACGTTAGAAGGGCCAGAATTCAGTTTAACAGGGACCCATTTTTCACATAGATGCACTCTCCATCTTTCACACAGTCTGGTTTTATTATTACATTTTTCTCAAGCTGAACAACATAATATCCTAGGGCACAAATGACATTTTCTCTCAGAGCAAATACACAACAAACCATGAGCAAAGCTAAATATACAACCAGCTACTTACATTAAGCTGAAAAAGTAGTCATCTGTAGAGAATTAATGTTCTAAGTCTTTCTCTTCCAAACTGTAATATTCTCACTGTAGCAAGCCACATGATTTAACAGTGAGATTTTAAACACTAGTTAGCTGTAATTGCGTATATACAACAGATAATCTCTGAGAATTCCCACAATTTGTACTCATGTCCATCTCCTCAGTTTTGTATCACACCCTGCAAGTAACCCGGACACTCCAGTCCCCCTAATCCCCTTGCAGAGGAGAAGTGAAATTATTCCTAGACATAGAAATCAGAACTGACATAATAAAACAAAGAACCACAGCTTATATTGGGCAAAACTAGCAGAGGTCTTTGAGGAAATAATCCAAAAAGATTGGGCACAAATTCCACAAAAATCAAAAGGAAATGAGAAATCTGTTTACACTGCAATTTGTGAAAGCATACATACAATCTTTTTGTCTCTTTTAAGGAAACTATTTTAGAGAAGTGCATCTCAGGTTGACATGTAAAGCGTAGACTGAGTTAGGAGGAAACTCACGAAAAGGATTTACAAGAACATTGAAAGACAAGTTGCTATAGCAACCTGAGAAATTAATAAAATACGGGAAAAAGACTGAAGTGAGGTCAATATAGTTGCATTGGAACAGATGGAAGCTTTACTATTCCACAAATTAAAGCATAATATCACTGAAGAGGGAAGACTTGAATTCCATCCAAGTTAAGGAAAGTTAAAAACCAGGAGGATCTGTGCTCAAAGGCAAGAAACAATGAACCACAGCCCAAACATATTGTTAGTAAATCAGAAGAGAATTTAAGACAACTAAGCCCAATGAAAAATACAATGCAACTCTGTTAGTGAGGATGATCTGTTGTTTTCATAAGCTTGCCTTCAGTAACCTGTCTGCTGAATGTTTCCATACCCTAACTGGAACCGAAGCTGAATTTCTCATTTTTAAACATTTATTCTCCATATAAAGTTAAAATTGTTGCAAACTTATTTTCCACATAGTTGCAAGTTGAACTTTGGACTGGTTTGCCACCCTGCTCCTCTGTGTATGTATGTGCAGGTGCATACACTGCTATCACTGCATAGCTACATGCACTTGTGCAAAACATTTGTGAACCTGCACTCAATCAACTCTGTTCAGCTTTTATAATCCAAACATTGACCAAAGACATGAGCATGCTCTTAATGCACAGATCCACATTCAGTGACTGCCAGAAGCAGCTGAGTTATTGATTCATCTGCTAACTTAATAAATGAGTCACGCTGAATGCAACAAAGTCAATTTTCTAAAAATATCAGTACAGCCAGCTTGGCTGCTGTCATTTGCTGAAGTTCTCCAATGCCACTTTAATTACCATTAATCTTTCTTCAGATAGATCACTCTGTCTAAATGATATCGAGTTGTCACTAAACCTCCCAGTGAAACTCTGCTTCCTCTTAAAAGGAAAACAAAACTCAGAAACCTCTGCTCAATTTTTTTCCAGATCCATCTCATAAATATTTATTTTCTACCATCAAGATCCTTTGACTGATTTATAAACCAAGCACAACAGTCAAGAGAGAACATGCTTGTGAGCAGACCAAGTGACTGGGAGCTTGACTGCCTATTGCTAATTCTGAAGGCATGGTCATTTTATCACAGGCTACCAAATGAACACACATGCGTGCACACTACTTCTCCTGCCGGAGCAAACTGACCAGGACAGCACTTGAAGCCGACTCAATGGGGCCAGCATAGCAGTGACCCGTGAGACATCAACAAACCAACACGCCCTGGGTCTGCACCTACAACTGCAGCTCCATGGAGCGTCCCAGGGAAAGAGGCAGCAGAATTTAAAGTCAAAGGAGCTTTGCTTCCCACTACCTGTATGAGCACACACAAAGCTACTTTAATTGATCCTGGTTTCTACCGACCTTTCAGAAATTGTTGAAGTGCCCTGAGAGGAGGTGGTTGGAAGGCACACTTCCTACACAAGAGAACATTGGCAGCTAGAGAGAGCCAGGCTAGTGCGCACACCACTGGCTGCGTGCCAGCGATGAGCTGCACAAAAGGACCCACAAACTGCTTGGTGAAGACAGTTTTGCTTACCTCAGGGTGTGTATGGGGAAATGCATGATGAAGATCCAGCACCTGTACTCTTTTTTAAAAACTGATCCAATAATTAGATCCTAGTACACCTACTTTTAACACTTTTTTCCTATTAGGCTAACTTCAACATACTGAACTCAAAAACTCCAAAGTAGTAACACGACTGCAGACGCACTCTGCCAGTTCATGTCTCTCAATAACTGGTTTAGTTCAGCGTGTGGGGCACACCAATAACACCCAAAACTGTGGTGTATTGTTGCCAGCCAGAAGACTGACCCATAGACTGTTCCCTTTTCAACATGCTTATCAGATTACTTATTGCCTAACAAAGATGCACAAATTTAGGCTTGCAAGCACTGGCCCTCAAAAAAAAAAAAAAAAAAAGGATGAGAAGGATGGATGCATCAAAATTTCAGGGGTTATTTATTCCTTAGAACTCTCAGAATGAAGAGCGATACTGGGGAAAAGTAAGAGAAATCCTGAACTTCAGTTAGACTCAAAAATTAAACTTTGATTTTTCACTGAAGAAACTAAACACTGTTTAGAAGTCTTACCATTTATACTGGCATACTTCACAGCAAAAGATGAGGCACGTATACTGCAAACATTTTAATATCTTTGAACAGAATGAAATTAAATACAAACAATATGGATATCTCTAACTTCAAAAAATTAAGACTTTAAAATATTTTATTCTATCAGACAACATAGCATTCAGAACAGTACACAACATTTGCACAAGGCAACATTTGAAAATACGCATTCTAGAATAAAACTGTGAGCAATTAATTTTTATAACGTGCATCTCCAATAGATACTATAGGATCACTGTATCATAGTAATAGTGCAGTAACACCAGATTACAACAACACTGTATCTGGAATGGGCTGAGAATGAAATACCACAGACTAATACTGCACTCTGAATTTTCATTATAGGTACAACATTGTATATCCAAGTAATTCTGTTAAAGTCTTCCCAAATGCCAGGAGAATCTGAAAATGGTCTTTGCATGTAGACCAACAGCAAAAAGCCCACTTCTGTGCTGGATGCATGCATGTTTATAGCACAGAGGACTGACTGTAGTATGTTCCATCTGATTAGTAATCCAACTATGGAAATCATACATTAAATCAAACAGACAGAAATGTCAGCTGGATTTAAGTAAAAATGTGTTCAGTGACTTTGAAAGTTCCCACCGGGGCATCAGATGCTTGACCAGCCAGCTCATTAAACAACATGAGTGAGATCTGAAATTTCCTGAGAGAAAAATATGCAGAAGCAGACAAAAGTCATTATCACAAAAACAGTCACATCCTCACCACTTAGACAAAGAAATACGTATTTAATGCTCATGCTGGGATCTAGTCGGTAGACCGAGGACTTGGAAAACACCGTATGAAGTATTTATAGTAAGGGCAACAACAATAATTAAATCTGAAGTTACTTTTTCCTATAGAAAATAATGCAGTAAGGGAAAGCAGGTATTTGCATTTTTTTTTTCTAGCAAGCACACACCTAGGAGAGATACAGAGCATTTGCATATAGATTGCTAGCAATTGCCTGTCACGAAATCCTCACGTACCTCAACTGAAAGTAAATTTTTTGGGCGCCTGAGAGTGACCTTTTTCTTCTCATGGAAGGCACTGCAAATTAAAGGATTTAGGCAATATGATGAGGTAATGAAAGATTCCACTAGTAAATTACCATAACAGCTTGCAGAAACCTAAGCAGAAAGATAAAGCTATTTTTGCTGAGAATCACTTTAGCAGAGTTCCATTTGCTTCTGCCCAACTGTAAAAGGGAGCATCTGAAACAAATACTGAGAAGATTCCTTCTAGGAGAGTAAGTTGACCCACAACTAGTAGAAATAGTAAGGCTTGTTTTCTCACAAACTAGCATTGGCCACCTCCACAACAGATTTATCATCCATTAGAAAAATGGATTTTAAAAATATGGCCCTCTTCACCCTGTACCAAAATACCTTTGTGCACATGCCTTTCTCACACCCCACTACAATACCATCATCTTCCTCCCACTAATTACAGTGTTTATTTCCCCCATCCCTTTATTTCCCCTGAGACAATCAAGCTAAAACACCACTAAATTCACACACGTGCTTATACCAAGGCTAACAAATATTAAATGCTTGTTCCAAAAAGATAAAGTTTGGCTGAGATATGTAAATACAGAGGGAAGAATAGTAGAAACACAGAGACCCCTGATGTTGGAGAATAAGCTGGAATGGATTGCAGATGATAGGCTGACAAGAGCAATCATGGTCTATTCTACGATCTGGCAGGAAAGCATCCAGAAAATCTCTTCATTCCAAAAATCACCTATAATGACTAAAGGTGCGAGCAGCATGACTGAAACTCAGGAAGAAACTGTGGAGAGCACATGGAAATGGTTTGATTATTCCAGATTCTAGAACAAAGTGGCTCTTCACAATTAAGAAAATCAGAGCCTATGGAAGACTGTCAGAAGCTTTAAATAATTTGTTTCCCAAATGAAATCCTACAACTTTGAAATCACATAAATGCAAATAATACAGGAGTCTCAGAGACAAGCAGTGTCCATAAGAGAACAGGGCTATCACACTAATTACAGGGACTGCAATTTGAACAAAGCCAAATAAGGAAGGCCTAGAAAGAACATAAAATCCCACCACTTTCCACGTGCTTTCTCCTTTTTGTACTTTGGATTTTAAACAATTCACTGTAAATGAACATTCATTCTCCTTTCCTACACGTCTAAAAATCAGACAAAAAGCAGGCTTCAAAAACCTCTGGAGTGCATAGATACAAAATGCTGTTATTCTTGAAGACTAAATACATTCTTCACAATATTTCACCTTCCCAAATCTCTCATGTCTCATTTCTCTCCACCACATTCCAGAGTGTAAAAAGCACTAATATACTCCTGTATATGATTAATGGCAGCTTTTTTATGTCTCAATTTCTCCAGACAGTTGGATTCAGAGGCAGAATTTGCTGTTTTTGTGTTTTTTTTTTTCTAAATACACTGGTATACTTGCATAGGTGTTACCTTTTGTGGCCTAAGCAATAGAACTAAACTGTGTTTAAAACAGTGACCTGACAAAAGAATTTTAATGTATGCTATATGCTGGAGAATGTGGAAGGCAAACCAAAATCAACTCAAGTCTGATCCATCCCTCCTCATATCTAGGGGAACTTTCTACAGACAAATAGCTTTATTGACAAGGCTGAAAATGAGACCTCATTGCATGTCTAGCAAAGTCATCTCCATTCCAGATAACCTAGTTATTTCTGAAGTCATCATCTGTACTGCACAGCTGCTCATAAAATACTTCTGTAAGGTTCAAACTCAGGTAATTGAAAAATACTTCAATATAGGGGTTTTCAGCATTCTTACTTTTGTTTTCTGTAATTACCATTCCATTACTTCTTTGCAACTGATGATTTAAGTGCCATTAAAATATTTCCAGATGAACATAAAAGCTACTAATATATTGTCTCTGGTACTCACGTCACAACTCGTTACAACCTGACTCTTTAGATACACGGTGTGAAGGGACATACGTACTTTGGACAACGTCAGAGGTCTTTATTTCTAAATAGCCTGCACAAGTATAATCCATTTGGGAAAAGTAATGGTTAACTTCTCTTTACTTGCAGCTGTAAGTCACCCTGTAAGCCATTACCAGCTACATTCTCTTGCCATCTATTTTGTGTGATGCCCTTTCTCTTAAAACTCAAAATGAAAGCTGGATAGAGCAATGCCCTCTGGCTCCATTTGCTGATGCCCCTTTCTTCCTCATTATTATGCCCACACAAGTACAATATTTAGAAAGAAATTGAAATTTAAAGATACGACTGCCCACGATTACTGAACACATGCGCACAGTAGACATGACCATGTTTCTTTGGGTGACAACAATGCCCGTAACATCCTTGATGACCTCAGCATGCCTCTGGCCATCCCCAAGCTGCAGAGCACAGAGGAGAAAGACATTTGATCTTGTCCCCAGTTCTGCGCCAGTACAGGTTAAGAGGAGTAAAAACAGAATTGTGGCTTTTATATTTCTGTAAAGTAACTTTCTTCAAGTGTAGTCATTTATATTCTATGTCAACGAGCTGTGGTCAATTTGCCTGGATAAAGAACCACAGAAGGGTATCTCTTTCAAAGCAGTAACGTAGCCTGGAATTCTCTGGCACATACCAGGATCTTTAGAAATTACAACTCCACACAGGTTTTCAAGAAATTTTGAAAGCAGCAGAGAGCTCCCAGTGGCCAGCATGCTCATATTGATCTCACTTTTTCAGCTAATGATTACTTTCATAAATCTGGAGAACAGTCTTGAAAGAAACTCATCCCGCAATTCCACTGGCAAATATCACAGACAGCTTGGAGGCATCCAAAATATCATGTGAACTGGTATCAAAGATTCACGTTAGAAAACATTAATATTTTGCTTCCTTGAACAACCACATATTACAAGACTAAGTACCTGACTAGGCAAATGACTAACCACTAACGCTAACAGAGTTGATACTTAGCAGGGCACTTTCAGAGCTGCAATGCACAAGAGAAATTAAAGATGGTTTGGACAATTCTACCTGCAATAAGACAGTGAGGACAGTATGCATGCATGTATGCATGTACAATCTTCACATTCATATCCTAAAAAATACATTGATGGTTATATACAGAGCTACCTGGGCCTTATGACTAGAATCCATTCAGATCACTGTAAGACGCAATTTTCTTCCCAAGTCAGTTTTTTCCAATGACTTGTGAAAGTTTAAAAAAAAAAAAAAAGGCAGCATGGCTAACAATAAGAATAAAAACTGAGCAGCAGAAGAGAGAATCAGTGAAAATAGCTTAAGGGATGATTAGCAATTGGAGTAAAAGGCAAAATGGCTTTTTATTCCACAGGCCCATGAAAAGCTCACGCGTATACCTACTCCTGACTCTCTTCTGGATGTTCAGATACTCCTTATGCTTTCTATCATCTTTACATGTGAAAGGTTTCTGTTTCACAGAAACTCTCAGACCAAATTGTAATTGACCTGAGCTATTCACAAAGAAAAGAAACAAAGGAAACATTGCTGTTGTTACAGGTCAGATAACATTTCATAATTATTTACACAAGTTTGGCAGTTTAGACCAACACTGGAATACTGATATTTAAAGATGAATGTGCACAAAAAACGTTAGCAAAATTAAACAATGACTGTATTAATTTATAAATTAATGTACACATTCCTTTTAGTACACAATGCTTACAGTTAAGTAATAATTCAAAAATCTAACAAAGTTTGCTAGAACAGTCAATTCAACTAAAAGCAAAATTTCGGCTCTACTAAAATAAATTAAAAAAATTTCCATCTGACTTAAGATAATAAACAGAAGTTCCAGATGGCCTCAGAGGTCCCTTCCAACCTTACCCATTCCATGTGATTCTGTGATTTTGCTGTATCAAACAACTTGCAACTTAAAGCTCCTGCAGATTTTAGTTAACACTCTACATTTTGTACGCATCTGTTATTTAATTTGTGACCTGAACAACATTAATTCTTTCCTTGAAACAATAGAACTATAGGTAAGATGAAATAAATCATGAAGAGTAAATAGTATATGACAATGTTCTTTGCACATAAGAGTTTAAAGATAGCACTACCTATAAATCCAACGATATCTATACCTATCCTTAATTATGGCCATTTTTAGTTCCAGAAAAAAAAGATACATTTAGCAAGAGTGCTTTATAACGTGTAATTTCTGTATTTAACAAAGAAGCAATAATAGCAAACATCGAATTCAAAGTAGCCCTTAAAGCCTTTAAAAAAGAATCTGAAAACACACAGCCCTCCAAAATCTCAAGATTGTCAAAGCAAAATTTCTTACTGTTGAGCTATTACCATAACTTCTGTTTAAGGAACAATGTTTGACCAGATTCCTTATATTTAGTCAGTTTACCATGTTCCAACTTGTGCATACCAACTCTCCTCCCATTATTTGAGCATCCCCCAGAAAAGTCCAAGTCCATCATATTTGAATCCTCTATCAGGCAGACAGCAAAAAAAGATTGCTGAGCCTTCCCTTCCCCAGGCTGAACAAATTCAGTTATCTGGACCTGCCAGCAACACTCTCTAGCACATCCAGGTTGTGTTGACTGCCCTAGTGCTAGGTGTAACACCGACTCATGTTCAGCTTGTCTAAGAGCAATCCCAGCTCCTTTTCTGAAGAGCTGCTACCTAGCAGTACTGCCTGTACTCTATTTTTGCAGTTATTCAGTCCCAGAGGCAACACTCTGTATGCACTTCTGTTGATCTTCAGGAGGTTCCAGTCAGCACATTTTCTCCTGCCTTTGAATAGCAGCCTTGCTCTCAAGCATGTTGACCACTCCACCTCTTTGGTGATTTGGTGTCTCTCACAAAGCTGGTGAGGGTGCAATCTGTTCCATCATCCAGGTCATTAAGGAAGACACTAAACAATACTGATACCAGGATTGACCCATGAGAGATGTCACTAATTACTGGCTGCCAGCAGGACTTTGCACAACCAGCCACAACAATAAGTCTGGCACCCCATTGAGATTTCCACCCCCCTTATCCTCCAGTAGACATAGGCAGAACCTAGGTCCCTAAACATACTTAAAACTAATTAATTCCTTTACTTCAAGTTTCTCCATTTAACATTTCTTTCTGCTATGATGTCTACCGAAAATATCTGACAATAATTAAGTTTTTGGCGATCTAATCATTGTTTACTGCACTAATGTTCTACCATTGCCTTTTTGTAATCTCCCACTTAGTCTGTTTCCTTTTGCAAATTTTTGGTTTCAGCCACCGTTCTTGTGCTCTATAATTACATAGGGCCTATTATAGCCATATTCTAATTTACAATAAGGGCACTGAGGTGCTATAACAATAAAAATCATATGAAATAACAGTACCTATGACTCAACACCTAAGACTCCTAGACAGCAACTGGAACAAAAACCTAATGTTGAAAGTGGCTACAGAAAATAATTGACTAAAGTATATTATCCTTTTGAATCTCAACTTCTAGGACAGATCCCTTTAAGCAAGTTGCCAAAGAATATCCTTTAGAAAGATAAATGACAGCAACTGTTAGGCAAATTTCTTATATATACATGTGTATATATATATATAAGAAGAAAGAATATATAGGTGTTCTTATATTTATTAAAGGAAGTACACAGACTGCAACACTCAAACCGACAAGATTGAGATTACATATCATAAAGAAAGAACAGAACCCTCACTCTGCCAGAGCTCCAAAGGAAAAAAATATACACTCAGGAGAGAAAATGGAACTCTCCCTCGACAGGCTCCTCACTGAAGCAGTATCTTTTATTGATGCTGTACTTCACACAACCTCTTTTAGAGAATTAAAATGTTCTTAAAAAATTCATCTTGAAATACATCACAAGAGCAGACAGAAATAAAGGTTCAGGAGAATGCAAAGTCTTACATAGACAGGACACGAAGAAAAAGCAAAATGATGATAACAATAGTATATCAAATGTATCAAAAAGAAATTTAAGTATAATAGATTTATTTTTATTTCACATAAAAATAGCAAACCACAACACTTTATGCAAAGCAAACAAGATGAAAAAGATCAATTTCTTTTTTATTAAAGAAATTACATTGACAAAGCCACTGCAACACTATAAGGATTCCTCTATCATTATTCTAACGCTACTAGGGTATTGATTTTGTTCTTCATAATGGTCAGATTTCAGAGGAAAACTTAAAACTTGAGATATATAAAATGACACCATGATTACAAATCTGAAAAAAACATTGATGGTTCTGCGACACAGAGATACTGAAAGACAACAGAGAAGTACTGGGGAGTTATGGTAGGACAAATGAAGAAGGATGCAGGACAGGATGGAATAACAAAGACGTTTGGGAGAAAACTTGAGTATTCTGGAGAAAAAAGATTTCCAAAACAAGAAGTTAAAATACGGAAGACGTTGTAGCAGCAGGGAGCAGAAGCTAAAGGACGTGAGAGAAGTCCAGAAAGGAGAGAACCACAGTGAGAACAAGAAAACAATCCCAGGGGTGGCAGAATCCCCTGGAGTAAAAGGAAACTGGTTCCAAGTCGCAGAGTTTTTGAATTTTAGATAGGAGGCAGCAGTATTTTTTTTTTCCTTGTTAAAGATTGTTTCTATTTTGGATTTACATTCGTGATCACATACGTGGGTACCACCTGGTGAAGAAATGAAACAGTTAAAAAAGCCTATTCTGAGAAGAAAAGTCACCATACATCCATCAAAACAAACTAACCATATCACTTCTTCCACTTAAAACCTAAAAGACAGGATTAGAGAGTAGATGGACTAATACCAGTTACAAACAGAGCTCCAGGTTCTTTATCTTAAGAGATTTTCCCCTCATTCCCTGTAGAATACCACAAGTAGACTCTACTAGGTTATTTTAAAATAAACTGTATTACCATCTGTATTTTCATCTAAAACGTCATGACAAATTGTGGTGCTATCCCTCCACAACAGTAGTCATTGCTTTAGCTCATATTTTCTCCAGTCCTATCACCTGACTTTAAATGCTCACTGATGCATAGCAATAACGTAGTAAGTGTCAAGTCATTTCATAGCTGCAGTGTCTCCATACCTCAAGCTGCTAAGAATGCATGTTACTCCAAGTTCAGTAATCTTCTTCAGAGCTGAGAAACATCATTACCAGTGCACATTTAACTATCTTCATAAACCGATTATTGTACATGGTTTTTAAAAACAAAAAAGCTAACTTTTCATGCCCTGAAGCTTAGATTACAGGTGTGTCAGTAAATAGAATATGATCTTTCACCTTAATTAAGGAAAAGTAAATACTCAGAATACTCTCGCAAATCCACTTGTACCAAATTCAAAATAATTTGCCATGAATAAATATAAAAGGCTTCTGCCACATTTTTGCCACATTTTAAGTGAAAAAAAAAGTCAAACCTGATTAGTTGAAACCTAACAATGTTTGTTCCATGGTTATCTTTCTATTGTGTCTATTGATTAACTTGTATTTCAGATGTTCTTTACTTAGCAGTAACCAACTCTACAGAGGGGAGCACAAGGACTATTTCTGCCCTACATATCATCAAGCCATACACTCTGCACTTAGACTTTAAAATTTCAAGTTGAGTCTACACCAAAAGCAAATAAATTGAATTTAGTTTTGATTTGTAAAATTAACTGCTAGAAAATAAATATATGAAGAAACCTAATCACTCAGTGGGAATAACACATAGATACTGTTAGTAATACAACATTATGATCTTTCAGCTACTACTCTGTGAAAATTACAGTAGTGATACATGGTTGTTTGAAAGGTACTTATTTCTTGTTTTAAATAACTTCTGGTTTTAAAATTTTTGCCTGTGTAAACATATGCAATTTAAGTTAAGCACAAACTGGCGATTTTTGCTTTCACTCTTTACAGAAAGGCCCAAACTGTGAAAACCAAAGTAGGCCAAAGATACTGTACATGTCACAGCTGAAGCACGCCGACCAGCTCTTCAGTTCTTTGTGGCCCATCCCTGGCCTAAAGGGAACGGCTAACAGTCCATTACCAGGCAAACAGTGTGCAACAGGCACAAATTCTTTGCTGGAGAAGAGATGAAAGGAGAAATACAAGCAAAACATCAGATTTCCATCTCTGTGGTCTTGCCTGCAGTTGACCCGCAGTCATTTCAAACAGTGAACTTTAATATTCTCCCCATAGTACTTTCTGCAGTCAGGAAGTACCTACACAATTTCCATTCCAAGGAAAGTTATCTGCTACTCACCATCTTCCACCTCTAAAACTAGCTAAGTTCATACAACTTAGTTCATAGTTTTATTGCCTCTTCTGCCTCAGCTCAGTTTCATCCTCAGAATGGTACTGATACGTACAACACAAAATATAAGATTTCTAACCCACTCTTTTTCCCCCAATCTGTTCTCCTACTATTGCCAGCTGAGTGGCTCTAATATAGAAACACTTTAGGAAGCTTGCACAATATTGGAGAGATCTGTTTTACACAGCAACAGTCTACGATACAACTTTGCACTAAATCACTTTAAAGGTAAGGATGAAATACTAGCAGCCTTCTCATTAATATAGATTAAAATAATCCTAATTCTGAACAACTACTAGTGACAGCAATCTAAGCAATATGCATTCTAATGCAAGCTTGCTATTTTTTATTTATTTTTACTATGCTTATCACCTCTTCTGATGGGATTCTCAGGGTTTTTGTTAACAACTGAACAATTAAATGCAGCAGATGGAAGAAGAAAAAAAAAATCTTGGGTCTGTCTTATTTTCAGACAGCTATACCAACAGCCTGCATGAGATCACAGCCAACTCTGTACCACAATGAGAATGGCACTGAGACACAACCAATAAACCATGCTGAGTGGGAAAGCATGTTGGCAGGTGCCCAGCACGAAGACAGCTATGTTACAACCAGTCAGCTCAGAGTGCAGACAAAGCACCTTTATACTTGCTCATCCGTGTTTGGCAAAAAGGAAATATTGCACTCTGTAATTTATATGAATTACACAATTTAAATATAACGTGTATATAATACGCTGCATATTACACGGGTGTAATCAGAAACAGTGTGCTAACTTTTCCGTGAGAATGATTTAAATGAATAGTTGTGTACTAAGAAATTTGCTACTAAGCAAAGTTGACTCATTTATACCAGTTTGAGATCTTTCTTACAAAACTTGGTTAAGAGCTACCTTGTAATCTACCAGCAAAAGCTTTTTGCTGAAATATGCAATTTAATCAAAATGAAAACATCTGTGCATCAGATCATAAAATCTTGAAAAAGTTCTTCAGTAAAAGGTTTTAAGAACACACTGACATGAAACCAAATACTGTATTTTCTTCTGGTTTTCCAGTATAATTTCACATTCAGTATTTCACTCACTTTTACTGGCCAAGTACAAAATACTTATTGCTGAGCTCATCTACTTTTCCCTTCCTCGTGGACTTAGGGCTTGCTTGTGTTTGCCTGGTGTGTTTAACTCCACTTGATTCCTTAACACTTAAGTTATTCACTCAGTATTTCCCTTAATTACAAGCAGTATTGAACACACACAGACAAAAACCACTATTAGACTATTGCATTAAGATTTAGAACATAAAATTATTTTCTACTGCTTGAAAACACAAGCTTTATTTATGAAATTAAGTTTTAAGGAAAGCTCTTGATTATTGGACTCTGGTCATCACAACTCACTTTTAGCAATTCCTCCATGAACAACCTCTCTCCCCCCACCCAGCACAAACCCTTCAACCTTTATCTTCCTTTTCTCACGGATGAGGAACATATAGTATGATACTTTTCTGCAGTGATTGTGAGATTTTTTCTCCTGTAGCCTCATGCTTCAGGAGGTGGCTTCTTTTCTCCCATTAGATTTTTACAAGAGCATCCTCAAAAGAAGGAAAAGTAGTAGATGTGCTGCTGAACTGAACAAAGCAATCATACCAAGCTAGGGACCAGTAACTTCAGCTAGTATTTTCTTCCATGTGTTTTGAAATGTAGCAGCAACAGAAGCAGATGTAAAATCTGAACAGTACAGATAGACATCACATATGTACGAACGCATTATTTGATCATTCACTCCTCTTCCAGAATAACAACGTCAGAAGATTTTCTGTGACAGTCTTTCCTCAAAAGCAGCTTTTGCTGAGATAGAAAGGACAAGCACCATCACGGAGTCCCTCTTTGCTGAAGGACACCACTTCTGGAAAACAGCCAGCCTCCTCCTTACTATAAAGATTTCAGGGGGCTGCTCTTTGCCATTACTCAATTTGTCTGCGTCTCAGGAAACACATATTCCTTTGTGACATCATAAATGAAGAAACCAATGATGTCTAACTCTTTGTTTTTATAGTTAGAGTCTTGTCCGAATACGTTAAGTTTCAAAACTGGCCCTAAATGGTATTTTTGAATAATTATTTGAACAATTCCAACATAGGGTTTCTGAACCCCACTGTATTAGAGATGTGTGCACATGGCACTAAGGGACACAGTTTAGTGATGTGACTCAGTAGGCAAGGTTGATGATTGGACTTGATGATCTTGAGGGTCTCATCCAACCTAGATGATTCTATGAATCTATGATTACAGAGGATAGGGTGACACAATAGTTTGCTATTAAGGCTTCTAAATCCGGAAAAGTGGAAGAGTAAAATCTTGTTTAAAAAAAGGCAGCTAGGGAGCTGCCTCGTGCAGAAGAACAGAAGTAGTACAAAAACTACCACGTAGCGTGCCAAAGAAGCAAAGAAAAAAAAAATCACAGTCTTGAGAAGACTCTGTATACTGCTTTGAGTGAAGAGAAAAAGCAAGAGAGAGAGAAGAAATGTGAAGAATAAACACTCCTCTGATAAATTAAGGGACTCTCAATTAATAAGGGAGGACAGCTGTCATTAATGTCTTTCCACAACTCAGAAAATGAAGTCTTGGGCTGAAACAGATCTAATTCATTTTAAGTTAGAGAGCATTAAGAACTGATAAAATTGGTTGGTTGTTGGAAAATGAAAGTCATTCAAATCTTCAGTTGAGATGCCACTGAAATAAATTTTAAGTGAAGACATCAATGCAGTACAGAAATAGAAAGGCATTTCTATGTATTGCTAGCATTGCCGCAGATAAGTTCTATCCCTTCACGATATGTCAGTATATTAAGTTATGCAGAAATATCCAAGCTGGTGAGTTAATGAAAAGTCTGGATACTGATAACCGTGCAGCCACAGTGAGACTGATGTAAAAAGCAGATAAAATCTTCCTGAGAAGCCCAGCACTCAGTGTACAGTAAGCTCTGTGCTGCTGAAATCACGACTACTATCAATATTTTAAAAATAGATTACATGTATCTATCCATGCAGCACTGCACACGATGTTTGTTCCCTCATTTACGCCACAAATAAAATGAAATCAAAGATAATAAAACTTGGGACCAGAAAGAAGAGCTCCAGTTCCTGAGCATGGTGAGCATTCACAGGCTCCACGAAAAGCATAATCAAATCTTTTGTTTAGCACAACACTAAATTGGGTAAATACATGAAAAGGCTTGAAAGCACAAGGGCTGGCTGGAGCCTGAAGTGTGCGTAGGAGGAGGCAGCACAAGAACTGCAAAAGGAACCCCAAAGGAGACAAAGGAAAAGAAACCTTCTAAACACAGAATCCACTTAGCTATTACTGGGATCTCTGAGCAAGAACTTCAGCTGATTATGTCTTTTTCTGCTAGGTTTAGAAAAAATTCTGGGTACTTTTGTTTCATATACGTATCTTCAAAATGTTCTGCTAAACCATGCAGGCAGAAGCAGGCACACCTCTCACTGTGACTGAGAAACTAACAAAAAGGGGAGGCATTTTCTTAGTTTTGATTTCATACACACTCCACAAAGTACTTTCACAATGCAGAACTCAATGTTCAGTAGAAATTCAAAATATTTAAAATATTAATTGATTTGAAACCTCCAAATCTTTATCTATTACTAATGCTTATGTATAAGTAAATAACAAAGTACTCATGGATACCCCCAACTATTTGAACACGAATATAAACTTTAATTATCCTACCTATCTTTCAGCCACAAATTCTTCCCTTGAGGATATATTTTTGATGTTGTAAACTTCTGAAAAACAATACAGAGCCTACTCATAAAAATCCGAATCAGTTTGTCAGTTTCTTCATCTACCCCACACTGAGGAGGGCCCTTGAAAGCCATCAGCCTGCTCACGGCAGACAGCATTCACTCTTAAGCCAGGAAGAGGTACATCAAAATATACAAACTACTTCTTCACATTTTTCTGGCAATTTTTTAAGTAGGAATTCAATGCTTAAAGATCCTGAGATAACACATTTTAAAGCCAACTGTATACAATAAATAATCTGCTTTAATTAACTTGAAAATTAAAAGACAGCTTCAAGGTCATTGAAAATACAAATACGTCCTTGGTTTTTTCTTAACAGTTTATACTATGGAACAGAAACCCGAAGACACTCCTGCAGCCTCTAATTTTTCCCTGAAAATCATGCAGATTCAGATGGAAATTAAGTTCCAATTTCTATGATCCTGTTGTGATAGGTTGAATTAAAATATACTCATATATTCTTATTTTCAGAGCATAGTATATATGGTAGAGTATGCGCAGTACAGAGTTTCCTGAAGGATATGCACACAACACAGGCAGAGTTCCAGCCATGGTACAGGCACAACAGCTGCTTGTGCTACCACTGGGCTTCACAAGCAAGAACAATGTAGCTACCTCAGAACCACAGTAGTAAAAATCTTTCAGTTACATTACCCTGTATTGTCTTTATCTGCATATGAAAACAAAATTATGTTGAATATTTTCTTTCCCGGATTATTACTAATCTGTGTAGGGAGTGTCTTACCAGGCTGTGCTAAAAAAGTAATTTATTTTTAACACGAACAGAAAAAAGGTTCCACTAAAAGTATATTTTCTTTTGAAGCACGTCTGTATCTTCTAGTGTTTCAGATGGAAAAATGGAACATAGTCAAAAAAGCTCAAATAAATAATATATCAAAACACATTTAGAATATATTTTAAAATATGAAAATCACAGGAACAAACACAGTATCATTTGTTAAAACGGAGAAAGCGAGAGGTTCCAGCTTTGCGTTCCTGCATTTAACAGTGCCTCCATCATCTATCTTGTTGTTCAACACTTGCTGTTGAATGTTTCCACATATGGTACCAAGCTACAGAGCATGGTACGTGTACAGTACATTTATGATGAGAGAAACATACTAACTGAGGATAGGAAAAAGAGATCTCTCCATGAAATTTTTATACAGTGAATACAATCATGGACAGTCAAACAACACTCCAGAGCAACCTCAATTTTCTAAAACAATCAACTACTCAAAAATGACACTAAGAACAAAATTCATGCAAATGTATGCAAATCCAAAACAAAAATATCATTTTATGAGATATGTTTTCATGTCCAAAACTCAACAACAGAAAACAGAAAAATCCATTAGAATACAATGAAGAGGATGAAATTGGAGGTAAAAAGAGAGATGCTGTAGCTGAAGAAAAAGCAAAAAGCTTAAAATAGAATTATTAAGGTGTAAAGAACGCATTTAATGTTGAGCTATAATTGTGGTTCTTTGAAATAACTATCTGCAGAAAATGAATTAAAGTATTTGAATCCTTGACGTGTTGCTTTGAACTTCAAGGCTATCAGCACCCATAGAAAATATACTTAATGTCCTGGTTATGCTCCTGTGTCGTTTATATGTTAGCACAGATAAAAGGAAAAGCATAAGTGAAGATTCCATGGTAAAATTCAATTTACATTGAAGAAAATTGATATCAGTGAACGTGAAAACAATATGAGGACTGTGAAATAAATATACTTCCTCCTTCTCAAACCACCACCTCGTACAGATTTCTGCTGTACAGTCCTAAAAATAAAATGATTTTAAAGGGCTCCTCCAAACAAATGACAGCAGGACAATTCTTTCTAATT
Organism: Penelope pileata; assembly: GCA_013396635.1. Taxonomy (NCBI): domain Eukaryota; kingdom Metazoa; phylum Chordata; class Aves; order Galliformes; family Cracidae; genus Penelope; species Penelope pileata. The sequence goes on from WBMW01005934.1 coordinate 3,753,499, forward strand.
AAGAAAGTGATCTAGAATATAAATACAATGAACAGTATTGCACAAAGGCTGCTCCAGAAGTAATGCCATTTATTGTATTATGTTGGCCCACAAAAGCAGAGGCAGATGTTGGTGGGATGGCAGTGGAGGTTGAACCTTCCCACCAATATCCCATTACACTTCGTTGCAGTGTGACAGATGGTAGCAGAGGGGCACTCTGACCAAATGGCGCCTGACATGGGAGTATGGATGGAGTAAAGGGGTGAAATCGAACTCCCCCATGTGGAAAAAATGGTACTCGCTGACATCCACTGATGCTTGTTGAATGTCTACAGAGACCAAACAGTGGGTGTGAGCACAGAGAGGCGGTGGTGATGCATTTCAGCAGTAGCAACAGCGGGTCACCTCTGCTGGTGCAGATTGTTATGAGTGCAGCATGCAGGTTCTTGTTCATTGCTGGTGACAATGCACAGCTGATGGGGGTGACTATGTTGACAAATAGTGTTTCATAGCCGAGAATTCTCTCTACAGTTCCCATGGAAATAAATAGGAGGCATTACTTTTAGACTGACCTACATATAAAAGCATGAAAACATCTCTGGGTAGCAGATTTTGTATCTCAATAACCAAACCATTCGTGAGATGTGCAGAAAAGGCTTCCTCTACATCTGAACACTGGAGTTTTATTGCAGTATTCAGTAGCTGCTTATTCGTTTCCGTTTCCCCTGCTAATTTAATCTACAAAGCAAATATGTATACAAATTTAACAAAAGCCTTCTCTAATTCAGTATTTATAGCTTTGACGAAATGTATCCTGTCCTACAAAAAGACTCAGGTGCAGGGAGAAAGAGCATTTCAGAACATTTTGTCATTTTCAGTAGTGAGACTAAAGGAGAGAAAATTACTCCTGTGTAACAAATTATTACAACTCTTATGCTGAGAGTGCCTCCATTACTGCAAGTTTCAAATTTAACTTCAGCTGCATCGAGGAAGTCTGCTCTAATTTTGAGGGCAAGACTTCACTGACCCCATGGAAAAATGTTCCAAGTTTACACGTGCTCCATTACTTACAAAATTACAATGTCAGCAACAAGAATACAAAAACTCCACACTAACTCTGTCTAAAGGTCCACACAGCTCAGTACATTGTTTCTGGGATTGAGAAAACAAGTGCTTAAGGAATAAACATATAGCATGGAATGTTACTTGTCCTCTGGTGCACACTTCCTGCCTCTTGCTACCTTGAGTTCAGGAGCTTTGCTGAGCCAGGAGCTGCATGAACACGACTAATAGCTGTGCAGGTACATCAATCTCTTCCTTTTTTTTTTTTTTTTTTTAAAACCATCTATCATTTATATTCCAGGTTTTCACATGACGTTATATGAATTATGAAACATTCATTTCAGCTACTCTTGAATATGTACTTGTTTTTTCCAACCCTGCCATCTGAATTTTTTCCTGTCACAATTTCTGAGCTATGAAATATATCGAATAATTTTCTTTGGCTTTTTTTTTCTTTGTATGCTATTCATTGTGTACCTCCACCACAAGCTTCTTAATTAAGGCAAAAAGTTCTAGTCTGTCTAATATTTCTTTGTGTGGAAGCTGTATCAATCTTCTGCATTTGAAGAGTCCAACAAATCTCCATAGCTGCCACTAATGTTTGTTCCAACAAACAACATCTACCCATTTAAAACTTAGTTTCAGAACACACCAGCAAAAAGAAACATTTATTCAGACAGCCCCATGAAAGAGTGCATTTCAAATGCATTCTATTTGAAACACAGAAGATTACAGATCCCAGCAGAATAGAAATTCTCCAAATGCATTTGGAGAGAGACTCTATGCTAGCAGGCCTCAGGCAACGCCCGGCTGCGCCTCAGAGCAGTGCCAACTTGGAGGAGCCATGCTGTGTGGCAGCGGGCACCGAGGCCAACAGCCCACACCACAACAACTCTGAGGCTGTGCAGCCTCTGCTTCCACAGCACCTCCCTCAGTTCCTTGGTTGGCTCAGAAATCCCCAAGTTACGGGCTACTGCACAGCACTGCTGCAGAAAATGCATGAAAATTCCTTTGCAGAAATTGGAAACTATATGATGAGAGAAGACAAGTTTGTTCTGAATATAGCTACTGTTGGTAGGTAAAGCTGACATTGAGCTTTATAGAGGTTAACAGAGGACTCCTTCAGGGCACAAGGTAGAAAAAAATTCATTGAAAATTACTAAATGCTTAAAAAAAATGGTACTTCTCTTACATTCTGCTCTGGACAGCTGCACAGGTTTTGCTTCAGATGGATGAAGAGGTTGCTATAGGTGTAAGAGTCATTAAGTCTAAAGAGCCATAGAAAAATGCATGTACTATTAGCAATTTTTGCTACAATCTGCCAAGTACTCTTGAACATTGATAAAATTATTTTCTTGAAGTGTTATAGAGAAGAACGGAAAAGGGGACTTCTCTCAGATAATCAGTATACCTAAATGACAAGCCCCTTACAAAAGGTCTGTACAAAAGATGCGAACTTGTTCACAGAATTGTAGATAAAAATCATCAAGTGCTAGGCAGCTTCCTTCAAGTAAAGGCTGACACTGTCAGATTTTTGTATCCGCAGACATAACATTGTATTTAACAGGCGTTCAATCCTAATGTACAGTTTGTATCTTCAGTTAGATAAACAATCAGAGCTCTTCAAGAACTACCTCATCAGCTTCAAAAGGACAGGCTCTCAGTCTTTAAGCAAAAACATTTAGAAGTCTCTTAACTAGTTCCAAAGAGGAGTACCTAGCTTCTCCTTACATGAAATACAGCAAGGCAGTGACAAAGATGACTTCTGTCAGACTTCTGCTATCTTCTGCCATCCACAAGTGGGATTCGATGTTCAACCAGGAGTTTCTAACATAGGTCTGTTAAACTCCTGTATTATTAACATCTTGGCCATCTTTCAAGTACTATTCTGTGAAGGGTAAATAATGTATTCTCATGACTTTTATGAAATATTTTTTTTAAAACAAGTTTCTGCAGTGCATAGGTATTAAAACAACTTCAGATCTCCTGTCAGAAGTTATCTACTTTTTCCCTTTAGATTTATATACAACCTCTTTTCATTAAGTCAGCTAATCTGAAGGAGACATGAAACACAGTTTAGATGTGATGCCATTCTGCTTAGGAGGATGGAAGTTACTAAGGATCTCTTAGATCTTGTTCAGCTCAAAGAAACTCTTCAGATGTTTCCAAACAAGTATGTATCAGTGAATACGTGCAGCTGTAGTTAGTGAATTCCACATAAAGTTTAAAAGCATCCCCCTTTCTGTATAGACATGTATTTCATAAACTGTCTATATAAAGGCTAGAGCTTAAAGGAACATCTTATAAAGTGACAGAAGAGCTAAAACATGGGAACACCTACATCGAGATTTTCTGCTTGAATTAGGTGGAGGTACATAATCCTCTAATGACCTGACGGTTCACACTTCAGGTTTATATAAAGTCACCTAAAGTAACTTACAGTTACAAGAAATTTAGTGGTAAAGAACCTAGGAGGAATTTCAGGAATCCACACTGAATGACCTACCAAAACTGTGCTCAGGAGTGGAAGAAACAGGGCGACTTTCAGTCTGTTCCTAAGCAAGGAGCAAACTGAGTTGCTCAACTGTCTTTACTTGCGCATCAGTTTGAGGAATTCTGCCTTGCTACAACACCTCAAAAGATCTTTCCAACAAAGCACAACTCTGCAAGCATTTTAGGCTGTTCAAATGCATTTTGCCTCAGCTGAACATAGTTCGAAGAACATCTGTACCATCAACAACCAGTCTAGTTCCTCCGAATAGTCCAACCAGACCAGCTCCTCCCCCTGGCTGTCTGCAGCTCTGCTGCTTAGGACCACTCATAGAAAGACACCTGTAGTCTTCTAACATCAATAAAGCTCCCCCGTGCAAGCGTTACTTGGCTGGTGGCAAGACTGGAGTGCACACACTATCTAAATGAAATCATAGTCTTCAATATTTTTATCTACATTAAGTTAATTAATAGCAATTTTAAGAAGTTCTATCTGGTTTTGGTCATACTAACTGTGCTGATGCTAAACTGCAAGAAAGCTTGCTTTTTTCCTAGAAGTAAAAAGAAATTGCCTTTCCAGCTCTCTGCACATCTATAGGATCATATATATGTAGACTGTAATCTGCACAGCTCTTCCTGACATTCTCAGAAATAGATTCCAGTATCCTTATCATGCTGACATTTAGAATATTTTTCCAACTATCCAAACAATCTCATCTGCTACAAAGTGAACTAATTCTTTCTCATCAGCCAAAAAGAACAACCTCTCACAGTTGTTTTTTTTTAAATATATATATATATACTGTAGGCAATTCATATTTCCTCTCACTGTTTTTCTCTAAACAACACATCATGCACTTTTCTATTTTCTCCTCTCATTCTTCTCCTAGATAAAGACACCTCTGTATCTTTCTTGAAGTTTTGTTTCCAAAACTGGATGTTGAATACAGTAAGAACATCAGCTTATGCAATGAATAAAGAACAGCACTAAACTCTTTAATCAACTTTCCAGTTGAAGCTCTAACCAAGGTTTTACTGAAATTCAGCTTCTGTAATTAACTACAAAATGGGACTTAAATGCAACATTGTTGCCTGCTTCCTCCTCCCACGGTGACTCAATAATTCCATGTTTTATGCTTATCTCACATACTCACTTTTTTCTTAAGCAATATTTCTATCTATTATCATTCACAGAGTAAGATATGTACAAATAGAAAGAAAAACCTCAATCTCCTAATTTGGGAAGCAAAGCGTTTACTCCAACGATGAGAGAACTGAAAGCAGATCAAGTTTACGGAGTCTGGACAGCTCTAGCTGGTAAATCAATTGGAAAAAAACTACCCTGATAATTAAACACACCTGATATAAATCAGACATTAATCCAAAAACCCTACAACGCTATCAATACAGAGCCTTATTTCTATGTACAGCTGCATTTTCAGCCCTGCAGAAAAAGTATCCGTTTGATAGCTTTCTGCGATAACGGAAGAGAAATGCACTCTGTGATGAGGCTAGAAGTGGCAAACAACAAGGGAGATGCCAATGCAGTCTAGAAAACTCCAAATAGCTAAGCCTCACACCATTCAAAATGTATTTTGCAAAATGCATTTATCAAAACATCACAATGCAAAAATAAACTTTCTTGATACTATATTCTGAGTACATTTTACTGTATTTCTACCTTGGCTGCTAGCCTATCTGCTGTTAATGTGAACGTCTGTTACAAGTATACACTAATCATGTATTTGTATGCTAATGAACCTAAAATCTCTTGCAGTCTTTGTTAAATTACTTTATTAGTGTTATATATTACAAATGCACTGCGAACCTTCAGGGAGACAGAGCCATTCACAGAGAGCATCAGAATTTTTTATGTAAATCTGATGTTGATATCTGGTAATAGATTACGAAGAAAAAAGGCGGTTCATCTATAGTCAGAGTGAACAAGCACCAAAGAAATCCTAAACTGTAGATATTAAACTGTCAAGAGGATGAACTAAATGTTATTATTTCTGGTATCACTACAAGTGAAAATTTTAGCCAAATACTCTAAGGCTTTAAATTGTTTTATTTCAGAAAGGGTTAAAACATCTCTTCAACTGACACCGTCATTCTTCAGCCCCATATTGTCCTTTTGCATTTCTCTTGCATCATAAAGGATTAACTCATAAAGGATTCATGACACCTTAGAGTCAGCTACAAAAGGCTGCACTGAACAATACAGCCTCACTTGGAACATTTCTTTGCATTTGAAGATTTACTCACAATTACATTTTGCAAGAACTCTTAACACATACTCAAGCAGTAAACTGCAAGAATGTCAATTTCAAAAGACAGAACCATGTATATATATATATAAACCCCTATCATCAGGCAGAAAGAAGCAGAATTCTCTTGTGTTAAATAGTCCTTGAGAACTAGCAGATGTTTTGTGACTTCATTCCATCTTTCAAAGCGAGTGATAATTTAAAAGTGAGTGATAAAAAGGAGTACTTAGTCACTTACGCTTCTATGCTACAAGAAGCATAGACCCATTTAATTTACTCAATAGTTTACAAGAATGTATTACAGTCTCTGTGTAAATCATGGTCAGGGAAGGAAACCAGCAGATTTCACCACTCTGTAAATGGCAAAATGGCCCAAAATCTCATATACAGTAATCAAAGGGAAAATAAAACACCTCAAAGAAACAGTTGAAAGTGAAGTTGTTTTGAATTAGTCTTGATTTTGACACAAACTTAGATAGTAATTATTAATAATTTACCTACTGCACTCAGTCAATCTCAAGCAACAATTCTACTTGTCCACTGTACCTCTACTGTTTAATTATCAAAAAATTAAACAGTATGTAAAAATTTCCCAAGAATGCACGTACGTATGCACGCATATCATTTATCAACATGACCAAAAAAATTCATGCATCTACTTCAACTAGTAAAAATCTGCTACAACTGAAACAAGATAGCAGAAAATAAAGCATATTTGACAATTTCTAACCACTACTAAAAATGTGCTCTGCTAACATAAAGGCCCATCATGTTAGGACCAACTGCAGAGTGCACTATCATTCTTGATGTCATCAATTTTTCCTTTCCTTCCGTCCACAACAGCTGGTACACTTGTGCATGCTAGCAAGAACATTTTCAGCCAGTACTAAAGTTGACTGAAGGAAAAAAAAAGTTTGATAAAATTCCAAGTCTTGCTCATGAGATTGAATTTTCTTTTAGAGGAAGACACCATATTGAGGTGAAGACCACTAGCCTTGCCATGAGGTTAAAAGAAAAAAGATCACCTGTTCATGCACTTGAATTAAAATAAGTAGTGGAAAAATAAATTAATTTCAGCTGTATGCAATCAAGTACAAAGAAAAAAGATCCTACATTTAAATATGACTGACAATAATTATCTGGTCATCTACTAATTTATATGCAGTTTGACCTTCAAAGGGGTGACAGTGTATATACACTTCCTCCACAGAAATACCAGCATGCACAACATTTCCTCTGATTATTGCACTTCGTATCCTTTACTGTTTGTGCTCACTGGATGTTAGTTCATGATCAGAAGTAGGCAGAAAACATGGTTTTAATAGTACGTGCCTGTATTAAAGTCTAACAACTTAGCAAGCATATTATCACTAAAGTGGTAAGTGTACTTCATCATACTACTGATACAAGTACAAAACTACTCAACAATGATATAATGAAGAAGCTTTTCTTTGCTTAGCAATAAAAGCCAGATACTCACAAAGATGGGTCTTGGACCAGATCTTTAAGGTTTATCCCACTACGATCCTCGGCAAGGTTCCTGAAGCAACTGTCACTCACTAAAAAAAATAGAAATAAAATTAAAACAAAACAAAATAAAACAGAGAAACAAAAGAGGTGGAAATCTAAAAATGGAACGTGGTTCTGTTGATTAACTAACTCTTTTTGGTGTTGAGTGTAATTTGACATTCACATCTAAGGTCTGATTTTCAGCAACATTTCACCTACTTTTAAGATAAATCAACTCAATGGAAAGTGATAACTGATCACAGATTACACATAAAATAACAGTTTTGAGCTGCTATCCTTACTGCTTCTACATCTCTGGGTAGAAGTCTTAAAACACTGGCTGTGCAAGCATACACAGAGAGCAATACAGTTAACAGGAAAATCCTTAATCACGCACAGTTTGGTATTCTTTAGCCAATGAGAAAGAGCCAGCTGCTATGTGTTTAATGTTTTAGGTCACACTTCTTCATGGATTAGATGTTTAATAAGAGCAATCGCCAAAACAAACCATCACGAGCAGAAATTTATCCAAGCTTCTTATAATCAACTTACAAAGTTCAGATAAAACAGCTATATTTACTGTAAGAAAAATAATGTTTAGCAATTTTAAATTTCACAAAAGTTTAAGAGTATTAGCTTGGTTTGGTTTTCTTCATTACATTGAAAAAATTGTGGTTGTGTTTGCTGATTGTCTTAGCACAGGTACCCCATTCACACACAGACCCATTTCTCTCAATGGGACAGTTAATTTGAGAGGCAGAAATAAACAGTGACAAACACTCCAATAAATCAGCATCAGTCCAAAGGAATTATGGTTATTTCTGACTACATCAAACTTTCTGAAGAACACAGAAGTTGTGATATGGCAAAACCAATGTAAAGATCAATTTCCCATAACTAGCAAGGATACCTGCCAGATTGAGCAAAGCTCCTAAGAAATGCATTACTGCTCACTTTCCAATACAGAACACAGCCTTGCTTATAGTTGAAAGGGAATGCATTTAAAACCAACTGCAAAAGCACGTGTTCCTACTGCTCTCCAAATGTGAGAGACTCCCTCTAATTTACATCTATGAGTATTCATGTGCACCACCACTGAAAAAATGCACATCATTCCTAAAATACGTTCTTCCTTTGTGCAGAGCATGATGCCGACTATGACAGGCCTACCCCTTGCTGCCTCCGCACCTCAGGAGCCCACCGTCTGTCAGGCTGCTGGCAAAGACAGGAGCAGGAGGAAAGGGCCCCAGAAGGGTTTGGGGGGCTCTGTGAGCAGGCACCGACTACAGCTCTCTCACACAGCCTGACAGCAAACAGCACATGACTGTAACTTCAAAGGTTACCTGCTCTACACCTCAGCACTGTTACCAAACAGCGGTCCCAGGAAGCCTGTCAGGACACCCCACACCGCGGCCCATGAGGGGTCTCTCGTCTTTGAGGTAACTGCCACGCACTTTCAGCTTAAACTGCAGCTCAGGATCCAACAGCATGTCCAGGACTCCTGCCTTGTTCCTCCAGAGACAATTCAATCACCACCTCTACACTAAACTGAAATTTAACTGCAGTGAGCCAGCAGGAGCACCTTACCCTGCCAGGGAAGCTCCCCATGAATACCTCGGGCCTGCAGAAATCTTTAATTTCCTTGCCCACTACTGCACGGAACTGAAGAGTCTCAAATTTAAGAAGTCTCAAACTGCTGAGCTAAAGGAGCAAGTCAGGGATCAGCAGGATTGCAAATAACCTATACTCCAGATTTTATGGGACAAAAAGAATCCCACCTAGGAGGCTTAGCTTGCATCTGTCTCTTGCAGAGTTCAGCAAGAAGAGAGGAAGTAGAATAGCCTCACTACTGGCTGGTCCTAAATCCTACATGAGCGATATATTGATGCATCTCCTATGCCAACACTACACAGCATGAACAACAATGATGGTCAATAATGTTCTTTCCCCCACTGCTGACAAATATTTCTAAAGCATTAAAGATTTATATTAAATGTGATGCACTTTTTCCTGTTTTCTCCATATCTCCTATTGAAAATAATTAACTGAAGACACTTCACAATTGATCTAAAAAATTTCCTTTACAACAAAAAATAACAGAATTATTTCATTGGTAAAAACCATCCACTATTTGTCTGTGTATAATTCAAGCAGCTTATGAAACAAGATGCATCTGAAATAAATGTTTAAAACAAAAGCCTAGATTTGACAGAGGCTTTCTTAGTTATCTAAATTTAATTATAATATCATTTTTACAAATGAAGATGAAAACTTCTAAGCTTCCCTTTAGTTAGCAAAGCCGAGCAATGCCAGCTTTTGCTAGAAAGACTAACTCCGCTGAATCAAATATCTGCACACTTCGAAAAAGGTTGTAATTGCATCTCCTCTTTTTTTGTTGTTGTAGTCAGAACACAGAAGCTGCTAATTTGCATACAAGCCTCTTAGCCTACAGTTGCTGTCAGAATCAGAAAACATTGATGCCTCAGCTAAATTTGAAAAACTTCAAACCTACTTTCAAGAACCAACAAGTGCCAACAGTTTGGCTAACATTCACAAAAAAAAATTTCTGAAAACTAACATTTGACTACAATTGCCAGTTAAATCACTAGCACCAATAGCAACAGGAGAGTTTCCAGAGAAAAGAACTCAGCAGAACAGTGCTGCACTAACAGCTCTCACAGGAACACTTCAGAGCACTTCACGAACCTGCATACAAGCACAGCCACGTTCCCTCACATCCTTGCAAACTCTAGCACAGAGAAAAATAACAAACTTTCACAGTAAACGTGGGGCTGAAACAATCAACCAAAACTTTTAATGCATTTCTCACTGCTTAGGAAACTGTAAATCAATGCTGCATCTGTTTTTAAAATGGTATACTCTGATGGAATACAAGCTACTTGTTTTAAACTAGACAGCAGGTGAAACTGTGTTTGACAGTATAGCAGAAGGGTCAGAAAGATCAGGCGTCATCAAGAGTGCTTTAAGGTCTGAGGGAAAAAAACACAGGAGGAAACTTTGCATCGCCGCCACAAATTGTACCACATACATAAAGGCTGTGTCTAGCTTCTGGCGTTTAAAGAGCAATTTCAAACAGATTTGGCCTTGTTTCAAAATTTCATTTTTTAATTTTTAAGTCCCCGAAGTTTGTAAAATGGGTATTTTAAGCAGTGTTCACTTCAGATTTAAGTGTTTCTGTTGATATATTTTGAATATATGAACAGGATTCAAATAATTTGCTTTCACATGCATTGTAGCAAGCACTCACTTTTACCTATTATAGCTGTACATGTGATTGACATCAAAACATAAAAAAAGACTGATAAGGAAGCTTAGGCTTTAGGATGTGAAAAGGTAATCATTTTTTTTCCCCTCAGACCTCAGAGGGTCTTGCTTTAAAAGCCTGCTTTCCTGCAGACACAGAATTCCTGTCCTGCAGACATATCTTGTGAATGTAAAGATGGATGCTCTTACCATTAAAATACCTTCAAGGTATCTAGCCTGTCCGATAATCAGTACAGAGATAAATACCTTGTCTGAATCCTTTTTTCTGTGCTACTGCCCCCCCCCCTTTTTTTTTAAAAAAAAAAAAAGACTGCACGTCAACCAGAAAACATATGGCATATTACAGAAATTTTGTAGCACGTTCACCCAATCTATTACAGAAGATATAAAATTAATTATAAGAGTATACTACTTGCATATCTGCACACACCTGTATGACATTTTTAGAGAATGAAAGGAACCGCTTGTCTGCCTGCAAATTGCAAATGCTTGTAACTGCTACAAAAATATGTTGTCTGTGAGTAGCAGAAATAACGCAGGCTGGTTTCCTAAGAACTCGCTATCTGCTACTGGGAATCCTTACTGTAAGGAACAACATGAACATCTGATAGTAAAACAAAGGAAGAGAAATGCTGCTTTCATAAGCTATCAGATGAACTTCGCAGATGAAAGACATTACACTGCTGAGATTCACCTGCTTGAAATAAGGAATCAAATTACTAATTTCCAGTTACTTAGCGATGTTTATTTTCACTGGGCATTCTGAACTAGCTATCATATCAAGATCAGTTGTAATTTCAACTCACATATTATAATTCACTCCCAAACAGAAGTCCTCAGTTGGCAAGAGTAAGATTACAGTTACTTTCGTCTGGTTAATTCAATTCACCAAAATCCACCCAATGCAAGTGTTCTCTGCCACATCAGCAAACCCCAGTACAATATATTCAGCCATATCTTCTCTGACCAGATAGAGGTTGGCAGAGAAGACAAACTATCAGCAGCCATTACAGAGATTTTAAATACAGAAGGGCTGTAATGATTAGTCGGACTCCCTGCATATACCTGGCATTCACACCTGATAAACGTTTCTGTCATCTGCTTCAGTTTTCACAGCTCTTGTCATACACTGAACTACAAGGAACTTCTAAGTATAATTACATTTAGTAAAAGTTTTTTTCCAACACCTTTAAGGACATCCCATAGCAGGCTCTTCAAGTTACACATCACCAGATCTCAGCGTAGAACAAGTCTTCCTCCCCTTCAGACGAGATACTACGAAGTGCTAAAAATTGAAGAAGACTGACAAAGAACTACTACTATTAAAAAAAAAGAAAAAGAGCTCATCTTCTGAAAAAACAGCAGATGAGAATTGTTCAGGTGACCCAGTGATAAATGGGGTGATAATAAACAAGAAATAAATTTAGGCATTAAAAAAGAATGTGAATCTATTTTTTTTTCCCAGAAAACACTAGGAAGAAATAATGTCACCTGTAAGACACAGGAAGGGTGTGGAAATACTTAAAATGAAGAAAGACATCTTAAAGGAGATGAAAAGAGCCTTTTTGATTAGCTTCACAAAATGAAAGCATTATATGGTTGTAGTTGATGCGTTTATATAAATACATCAGCAGAATAAACAGAAGAGATAAAGGATAGTGTTGCACAGGAGAAAAAAAAAATGGAGAAAATTGTACAAAATAAAGCAAGTTTCCCACGAGGTAGAGGGCTAAAACCTTATGAATAATTTTCTGTGCAACAAAGAAGCTGCCCGAACTGGCACTAAACAGATTCAGGAACAGATTAGATGACACAGGAATTCTTCTTGAACACAGGAGGCCAGCTATGCCACCTTCAACTTCAACACACTGTCTTCCCTACAGGGATGAGGTGAATTTCAGATGGAAAACCTCAAGCCATTCAAATCTTTGGAGGTGTCACATGATCAATGCCTCTAATTGTTTGCACTCAAAAAATTAAATTCCTTGAAGCAATGAATATTAAATTCTTGATAGAATGCTTTCTTTTGGACCCACTACCTTTTTTTTTTTTTCAAGCATTTACAGTAAGATTTTTCTGCATCTTCTATGGCTATAAACTGGAAAAAAAAAAATTCTAGAATGTGGAGGAAAAGGATGGGTCAGCAGACAAAAGGAAGGGGAAGAGTTAAAGACAACCAAACAATAACAAAAACAACCACCTAAGTACTTCTGAAGGGTGTGAACTGAGGAGCTCCACAAGCGCAGACCTGAAGGCAGCAACACCAGCAGCATGGCCAGCCGGGGTGCAGCAGGACCAGCACAGAGGCATATCTGTTACACCCTGGGCAGCCCTCACTGACTTCGTACACTCAAATGCCACTATGTAAACCTAGGTCATGAAACACCAGACAGATACACCTCAGCTAACTTGATGTATTTTAAAACAATGATTTTAAAACACAAATCATGCATTGCATTAAAAAATAATGTATTGCTTTAATTGCTGATCTTCAGCTTTTTGCGTGAAACAGCAGATGGGAGTACCCTCCTGCACTGTACAACCCTCACCCCACTGGAGCCCAGAGAGCATTACCTGAAAGTTTATTTCTGTGAATGTTCCTCCAGGTTTTCAAACTCCTAGCCATTTATTTGTTCTCTATTCTTTCTGAGCTAATGTATACTAGCCATGCTCAAAATCGCATTCCTCATTAGTTAGAATGAAATTAGAATCACTACAGCAGTAAGCAGCCAAGGTTATTCCTCTCATTTGTTTTAGCTCCCTAAACATGATTTTTTGTCATAACCATGCTGCTGCTCATTTACCTTACTTTGTCTCCTTACAGTGACTCAGCCTTTTCTATTCCTAAATTTTTGCAATGTACCAATGTTGTCATCTTACTGCTGTCCCTGCTTGTGTACTGTTAATAAACACAACATCTTTTTTATCCTCTAACAGAAAATCATATTCTCTGGAGATAATCTTGTCTGCTATTTGACTGCTTACCCTTACCCGTTAGTTCCCTCTCTTGGCTGATATTCCAAATCTTTAACAATATTTCACTCAGCCTGCAGCAAGCAACAAAATGGGAGAAGTCTTTAAAGACCTGTACAGCCTGTCAGCTCTAATATGCCGGCTTATACTGGCAATGAATCAAATCAATCTGCTGTCAGGACTACAGCATGACATTCTGATGTCCACAGGAGAATAACACCCCTTGTAAACACTTGCTCCTCTAACCCGTTTAAATTTCCAGCAGCTTAAAAGAAACCCAGCAGTCCTCATATTTGTAGCATGGAGCAACCTGGAGCAGCCCTGCATACGTAGCCAGGCAAGGCAACAGCTCTGGAAAGCAGATGCACAGAGCAGCACAAGTCTGAGGAGGTGCCCATCACCTGAGCTCAGAGCCCTGCACCTGCAGGCCTCAGGCTCACCGGGCTCGGTTCAGAATAGCTCAGTTCTGAGTTGGCTCAGAATGGCCAGCAGAAGCATTCATTGCCTTCTTTTCAGAATTGGTGTTTTCAGGCAACCATCGCATTTCACAGTGCTGCATTGTCACAAACTAAGCAGGAAGGCATACAGAGTGCAAATACAGAAATTCTGTCAGATGTTAAGAACAGGTGGATGGCAAACTACTGCATAAATTCAGATTATATAAATACCATTTTAAAAGATTCTCTAAACATCCTAAATCTACTCTGCCACAAATGGGATGCCACAATATTTTCTGAAACATCTGAAAACCAGTAAATCTATTTAAAAAAAGAAGAAAAAAACCCAACCACAAAGTACTGTATAGAAACCACAGCATTGTTGAGAACTCTCTAGTGTTAGGATTACCCCCAGTTAGAAAGACCAAGATGTTTGTGGGGCTTTTTTTCTTTCCTTTTTTTTTTTTTTTAACTGGAAAAAATAATTGAAGATTTTGATAATAAAGTGAGTGACTTCTCTCGAATAATCCTTCTTTATTATACAAGTACATTTTGTTCTCCCATTTTGTCTACTGCCTTCTCTCCCTCATATTTTAAACATCTAGAAGACATCTACGGAAAGAAATGAAGCTGGTATACAAGAATTTCGCATCAGGCTAATCATTTGCTATACTGCAGCTTTGGAGGTCCCCCCCCTCCCTTTGGTCTCCCTGTTCTCTTCTGCCTGCAGCCCTTGAGCAATCAGAGGAAGCAGCCACCAACATAGCTGCGTCCCGGCCAGAAAAGGATCTCTTCTGAACAGGCAGCCAGACTGGGAAGGGTTTGTAGTGAGTATCTAAACTCTGCCTGTTCAGCAGGGCATAAATCCTGTTGTTATTCCAGCTCAGTAGCTTGCAAAGTTGTTAGAGAGTTGAAATGTTTTATCTTTGTTTTGTGGCATTCCCATTTAATTTGTGAACATTTCATCAGGCTGAAAGATAGCATTCCTGCTCTTCAGCGCGGAACGATCCTAAATGCCATCTTAGAGAATTATCACACAACACAGTCAGCTGTTACCATGCCACAGTGGGGATTTTTTCACAGAAACAATGATGTCAACAACCAAGATGTTCATTGTATCTCCTTATGATCAGTACTTTGATTTGTTTTGTGCTTTTTCTGCTGAGCCTACTTGCAACAGTGTAAACCGTGAGAAGAATTTGTGACTTTCTCACCAAATTTTAAGCTGGCTACCACATTCCAAGGAAAAACAGGATTTTCTTCCAAATTGGTAAATATGATGTTTAGAAAAGTATAAGTCTGTCTTAACTCTTTCTACGTAGCAATCCTATATAAGATTTCACGCATCAAATTGATAGTTAAAGCCACTATAAAAAAAATTATCAAATCTGTAACAAGCATGTTGCTACTATATTCTTGCATCTCAGGAGAAGCACAAAACACAAATACAGCAAACAGTAAAAACTAAATGAACATCTCTCCAGTATCTGTACTAACACAGCAGAGCAAAACTGGCCTCAGATGCAGTGGACACATCTGGTTGAAACTTTTACGGGTAGTGGAAGGATATTACAACCAAGAACAGCAACTGCAGACTGGAAAAACAGTATTTCTTGAATGGAAAAAGATAACAATCCAGCATGTTGCTTATCATTTTAACTGTACTGAAACCAAGCTATATACTCCCTCAACAACTTAACAAGCGTTTCTCATCTCACACCCTGTACTCAAAGGATGCTTTGCCTCACAAGTGCAAAGATGACTCACATTTTTCTATGCCATTGATTCCATTGGAGACAATTTTTTGATTTGCAGGTTTTGCTCACCTGAAATAAAAAATTCCAAAAAAATAAAAATTCCACTCGCATTCAACCTAAAACTTTCCTACTAGCCAGTGATGAAAGTGCAGGAAAGATCTTATACCTTATAACATGTAAAAAAAATCTGCAAATGTCAAGCTGCTACATAAAGTATCAACCACCAGTAGCCTTTATAGGGTCTATCTACCCTAAGAGTAAAGGAAGCTACAATACTGACTATTCACTGTCTTCTTAGAAATGCAAATACTCAGAAGAAAAGATCAAAAAGCATAAGAAAATAGTGAATAAAATGCACTTTAGGCTGATTTTTGCTCTTTTGTATGAAGAAAAAAGCAAAATGCTTTTTTTTTTTCTCTTAAATAAAAGAACCGCAAGAGTAGCATTAGAATAGTCCCAAAGCCAACTTCTACACTAGTAGTAGCAGAGATCTAAGGTCCATGTCCAACTGCCTCAGGGACCTACTACTACTCCTCAGAGCAGTGCCACCACCTGAGGAAGCCAGTCCAGCAGCCGGGAAGCCGGACAAGATGGCTCCCAACATCCCTTTCAACCCCAGTCCTCCTGTGGTTCTGTGGGCAGAATCCACTGCTGCAAGTTATTCTGGTTGATACAGTTTTTAGTACACGTGCATATACACAAGGAACTGCTCATTAGCTCTCAACACCAACATTTAGAATGGATTAAAAGGGTGCTCTACAGAATCTCTGTAATACAGCTAAGAGCAATTAGAAACTTCCTCCTTTCTCATTTTGCCTTGAACATTCTGAAATCCGTAAGACTTCCTATTTCTCTCTAAAATCAGCTCTTACGTATTATGGCACAGAAGGTCAATTAAGACCCGTATAAGCAAGTAAGACAAAACTAAGTTGACATTGCAACTCAGAGAGGGAAAAATGAAAGACAAAAAACATTTAAATGGTAGTGGTGCAGAGCACTGATTTTTATGGAATGGTGGACTGAACTTGGGCCATCTCCTCCAGTCTTGGACAATGTAAGTTTGAGGAAAAATGAAGTTAAAAAAAAAGCATCCACAGAAATCTAATTCTTATAATACTTCCAGCCATTCTACAGAAGCAAGCATCTTTTAAACTTAGGCAGAAAATACTCTAAAGTACCTTAAACAAAATTGTAATATCTTAATTAAAACTACCAATATAATTGCTATAACGCAATTGAAGCCTACATTTGCAATTGCACCAGTTCATTGAGAAGGGCCAGTTGCTCCTCCAAAGAATTTTTCCAGAACTATGTATGCAACTAAACTTTTAAAAGAATGAACATTGTAAATTAAAAAAGTGCATACAGTTTTCTGCATTAGAATCACAGAATCATTAAGGTTGGGAAAGACCACTAAGATCACATAGTCCAGCCATCAATCCATCACCACCTTGCCCACTAAATCAAGTCCCTCAGTGCCATATCTACCCTTTTCTTGACAACCTCCATGGACAGTGACTCCACCACCTCCCTGGGCAGCCTGTTTCAGTGCCTGACCACCCTTTCAGAGAAGATGTTTTTCCCAATATTCAACCCGAACCTCCTCTGGTGCAACTTAAAGCCATTACCTCTCATCCTATCACTGTTACCTAGGAGAAGTCAACCCCCACCTTGCCACAACCTCCTGTCAGTTGTAGAGTGCAAAAAAGTCTCCTCTGAGCCGCCTGTTCTCCAGACTGAACAATCCTGGTTCCCTCAGCCACCCCCTGTAAGACTGTGCTCTGGACCCCTCATCATCTTTGTTGCCCTTCCCTGGGCATGCACCAGTGCCTCAATGTCTTTCTTGAAGCAAGGGGCCCAAAAACAAACACAGTACTTGAGGTGCAGCCTTATCAGTGCTGAGTACAGGGGGATAATCACCTCTCTGGTCCTGCTGACTACACTATTCCTGATTCAAGCCAGGACACCATTGGCCTTCTTGGCAACCTGGGCACATTGCTGGCTCAAGTTCAGCCAGCTGCTGACTGAACACCCCCAGATCTTTTTCCTTTCCAGTCACTCTGCCCCAAGCCTGTAGAGGTGGCACAGGGTTGTTGTGACCAAAGTGCACGACCCGGCACTTGGTCTTGTTGAAGCTCATACAGTTGGCCTCAAGCCCATTGATCCAGCGTATCCAGATCTCTCTGAAGGGCCTTCCTACCCTCAGGCAGATCAGCACTTCATCCCAAACTTGGTGTTGTCTGCAGACTTACTGAAGGTACACTTAATCCCCTAGTGGAGACTATCAATAAAGATATAAAACAGGATCAGCCCCAACAGTGATCCCTGAACAACACCACTCATGACCAGTCACCAGCACTCTCTGGGCCCAGTCATCTAGCCATTTTTTTTTTACCCAGTGAAGAATACACCTGTTCAAGCCATGGACTGCCAGGTTCTCCAGAATAACACTCTGGGAGACAGAGTCAAAGGTTTTACTGAAGTCTAGGTAACAGGAAAACTTAATGTAATAGAAGAACTCCGACTGCCATACATAGAAATTAAACGTAAGATTTAAGTTCTTCAGCAATGGTGCCTGCTTTTGGCTACAGAAATGACTTAAGTGCTGTCCATCTATCTCCCTGTGTCCACACTCTTCCCCTTCCAAATACTTTTTATTATTATTATTTTTAAACTTACATCAACTTCAAGCAAATTTAGCACAATTAGAGATGTGAAAGATTGTATGTCATTACAAAAAATTAGAGATGTCAAAGATAGTAATTAAGAGAAAAATCAATGCTTGAAAAGGAGAGGCAAATCAGTACCCTTACAGAGATAAGGCTCTTACCCATTCTAGCTCGTCAGTAGCAGTCAATCAAGCAACATGCACATGGCCTTGAATCACTGTGAACATGGGAGGCAACTGGAATTACCTCCTGTGCGACTGTGTGAAAACACTTCTCAGTTTGCTAGTGTAATTATCATTTATATTTGACTAGTTCCAAATGAAACAATACTTAGAAAAAGATTTAAAAATTAAGCAAACTAAACACAGAAAAACAAGAATATTCAATATCCCAAAATGTTTTGGCATAAATAAGAATTTCAAAGTTGGTGTTAAATTATTTAACGTATGAAGATTCAGTAACATATTAAAAAACAACAATATTAAAATGAGTTTCATTCAAAGGGGAGTTAAAATGTGTTATGGATAATAAGAAAAATTCTTCACTGAGAGACAAGCAGTTCTATTTTGGGAAGCGAACAGATGGCTACCAAAGAGCAGACCCAGAAATCAAGAACAATATAGCGAGTCAGAGCAAGGGTGCTAGAATGCAATGTAACTTTTCTTTAACAATTTTCTTTTTTTTAATTGCATACACTTTCTCACAAGCTCAAGATACTAGGAATCTAAAATTGAAGAGACCTGAGTTATATTCCCAGTTATGTTAGCGACTTGCAAAGCAGTTTTGGCTGATTTCCTTTCTTTCCCTGTACACACAAGCATTCAAACACAATCATTTACAGAAACTCATTACTTCACAAAATTTTATATGCTTTATTATGCCAGAAATAATAGGAAAATGCAAAAATTTCAATTCAAAAATGTATCTCATTTACTTTAAAACATTTCCATACATTTGTACTACAAACTTTTAAGTAATTTGCAAAAAAAAAAAAAA
>WBMW01005934.1:3780545-3800834 GCA_013396635.1 Penelope pileata
AAAAACAGTAACAGCAAGCTAATTACATTCCAGTAAGAAGAGAAGGAATAGGAAGGAAAAAAGTAGTA
Organism: Penelope pileata; assembly: GCA_013396635.1. NCBI lineage: Eukaryota > Metazoa > Chordata > Aves > Galliformes > Cracidae > Penelope > Penelope pileata. The sequence goes on from WBMW01005934.1 coordinate 3,780,614, forward strand.
AGGAATGGCTATAACAACACTTAGGCTGCTTTTGCAGATAAACTCCTCCCCTCCATACATACTCACCTTCAAGTGACACCATAGCCGTTTTTGCAACTCACACGATGTATGAATGACAACACTTCCAATCTACACTTATCCCAAAGTCAACATCAATGGCTCTATTTCCCTCTCTAAGAAGACTTACAAAACACAGTAGTACTCGGTCAATACTGAAGTTTGGACTAAAAATTCACACAGAGACATCTTCACTTATGCTCTAGAAAAGAAAGAAGTGGCACCTCTACAGTATGTTGTTCATCTAGTTTTATATTTCTTAGAGGTTGGCAGGAAAGAAGGGTTGGAGGTTTTCAATTTGCCATTTGGTTAAAATTAGCGTATTTTATAGCCACAATAATACCATTATATGACCACTCAGTCTGTTCCTGTACAGACAGTAGCTATTATCATCAATTAAAAATCCTTAGTGACAGCAATCAGGCAAATCCTGAAATAGTGATAGCAACATGTAACTTTTCTTAAGGCATGACTGAAACAACACATTTGATTCAGAAGTGGGAGTTTACTCTATTTAAGGTGAAGTGGTAGCATAAACTAAAATACTGCATAAATCATTAGGAAAAAACTGCCCTGACTGCATTGACAGTTGTCCAGAAAATCTGGCACATAATAAGTCTAAGTTACTGGCATAGAAAATGACAGCCAAAACCAACAACAAATACTGTACAGAAAGGTGATCCTTCCTGTTTGTTCTGAAAAAGAGGGATAAGCTTATTTCAGAAATTCGGTTCCTTCCTTGTTCTTCGCTGTGCTCTGCCAATAGGACGGGGCAATGGCCAAAAACTGGAACACAGTTGGAACAGGAAGTTCCAAAGAAACATACAAACATTTTACAGTAAGGGTGATGGAGCACTGGAACAGGCTGCTCGGAGAGGTTGGAGTCTCCTTCTCTGGAGACATTCAAGACCCAGCTGTGTGACCTACTAAATGGAGCCTGCTTTTGCTCTAGAGGTCCCTTCCAACCCCTGCAATTCTGCAATTCTTTGAATTGCTTGTTCTTCTGGTTCTTCCTTGCCTAACAGGGCTCACAGAGGGTGAAGGACTGAGTACATTTGGATCCGCTCCCCAGATCACCAGTGGAAACCTTCACTGTGCACACTAATAAGGTGGCCTGCTTCAGAGAGCCCTAGGCCCAGCTGTGCAAGCTGAGCCCACATGAAAGACAGGATCATCTACGTTAACCATAGCAGAACAACACAGCAGGAAATCCTAGAAGACCCACAGCCAGTGACACAGCACCCAAGGCACTTAATTATTTGCAATTTCCACTCTTCATCCTTTAATTACAAAATAGATAATAGTTAAATAGTTAATTTTTATTGGGTTTTAACCTTTTTGACTTTATAATTAAAATTTTTCTTCACAATACTAATGTGTAGAAGAATTGCAACTTTATAAATTGCACTGTAATAGTGAAACAGCAGAAGTGTAAAGAAGGAAATCCCCATATTTCAACAGCTTATTACACTGAGTGTAGTACTCAATGTCTAGCTTTCAGTGGAGTAACCCAAACAAACAACTAATTCAGATTTAACATATTATGCTCTTTTAAAATGATTCACCATCTGCCTTACAATTACCAATCTTCTCGAATAAGCTTCAACATTTAACCAATGAAGAAAGCAATTTATCAGATATTTTGGCCCATATAGCATCATCTCTGAAGTGAAGGGAAATGAAGATCTAAGCAAACAATGCGAAGAAAATACACGTGCAATTATTTCAACTGCACTGTAGTCTTCCATAGTTCATAATGAAAGCCTTTCCATTCCTAGCCCCCAGCCTCTATGTTCATACAGCCTTCAGTCTCTATGTTCATACGCTTGTTGTAAAGTCTACTTCAGTTTTGTCTTCAAAAAGAGAACAAGAACTCTTTAATTTAATCCTAAACCTTTCAATGGTGATACTAACTCTCTAAAAGTTATTAATGTCCCTATCACAGATGCATCAGACCTTCTGATACGGTTATTCAGAGAGCAAGGGTCAAAACCAAGGAAACTATGAATTGAATTAATAAAAACATGGCGACTGCTAATTGAAAGTTCTGAGTTTATATATTTTAGCTTTACTGTAAATAAAATTAAGCAGGCACATGCTTCTAATACACCAGTCTGCCAATAACATTTGCAATACCTAGTTGTTTTCAACTTCAGTATTTGCAGTTTCTTATTAAAAATGGATGCTGTTCCTAGCAGAGTGTGAGGACTGACAGATTAATTCTCTGTAGGTAATGAGAAAAAATAAAGTTTGATTTAAAGAATTTATCTATAAATCAGAGATAAATACTTTTGAAACAGCTGAGTTTATGTGCACTGTACAGCAGCAGTAAGAAATCTGCCTAACTTTGTCCATTATTAGGTGTCCAATGAATTCACATTTCAACTTAAAATTCAGATGTAAAAATATTAAATTGTACAAAAATTACACTTTCACACAAGTCTTAGAAGTTTTAATATGCAAAAGATTCTATAAGAACGAGGACTGAATGCAGAAGTAGACTACAGAAAAAAAATGAACTCATCTTAAATTTCAAGGACTACAAACGTTCTGGGGAAGGAAAGTGCAACAGAAGCTCAAAAAAATGTCTGTTCCAGTGGCAGCAGCAGGTATTCACCATTTCAAATCCCTTACTCACAAGCTCATATACATCACTGTGAATTCAATTATTTCAGTTCTGAGTAGTCAGTGAAAGTGTTTGTAGTAAACAAACTCGGTTTTGGTGCAATTAGCACATTTTTCCTATTTTGGACAAAGTTAATCTTTTTTGTTTCAAACTTATTTTGAAAAGCTCGTTGAGTAATTGAGAAAACCTTCTATAAAAGCAAGATATATGTTACTGCATGCATCTGTCTCTTATCGCAAAGCCAATTTCACCATAGATGGCAGTGACTCTGCAAGAAATGAGAAAACTACTTGATGTGTTTCATTTCTAGTAACCATCCCAGAAGAGAGCACAAAGTTACTGGAGCTATATTAGGAAAGTAAGAATTAGAGGTTTTTCCCACCCTTAGAATACAAGGTGTTCCTACAGTTTAACAGGGTTGACACCAATGAAGCGCACATCTTCCAGAGAGCTATTTACCTTAGTCTTCCTCTTTATCTTTGCTTGCCAGAGATTATTTCAGAATCATAGACTCTCTCGCGAGAGAGAGGATCCACGAGGATCAGCAAGTCCAACTCCAGGCTCTACAGAGAATCACCTAAAACTCAAACTGTACTTCTGAGAGTGCTGTCCAACACGAGGAGGCTTGGAGTTCTTGAATTCCAGCAGGCTTGGATTTCAAGCCTGGAGTTTTTTCTTAATGGTCACAAGATACTAGTGTTTTGCAGGCATTCAAGAAGGGACGATTCATGCTGCAGTGAGCTCAAACTGTGAAGACAGGCTAGTAGTCAGAAGTTAGGGAAAAGAAAATTGAAAGTCCAACAAAACTAGATTCACAATGGGTAGCACAGCAAAAATTGACCTGTAAGATGCAAACATGAGAAGCCAAAAGAGTGATGGTTGGATGAAAAGCAGCAGCAGAGTAATTCTTCCGGGTTATGCCACACACTGACATTGCAGAGCAGAAAGCAAGAAGTAAGTGTGAAAAAAGCTGACAAACAAGTGAGTAGGAAGCTTGAAAAGAGAAACATAAGCAGATATTGAGAGCTCTATATTGTCTCTCATGCTGTAGTTTAAATAGTTATTTCTTAGCTGCTAAATAATTCCTTTCATGCTAGTAGGGCTTTATTAATCAAATCACTTGGGCTCTGTCAACATTCTTGAGAGATTAATTTCTTATATCTCACCCGCAAAAAATAGTTACTTCAACAGGAAGCACCATTCTGTTTTCTTCATTGAGGATACACTTAGAGTGTGTCAGACGTGAAACATAATTCCTTGCTGAGAAGACTGAAAATGCAAATTAAATTTGTATCTCATCTTTCTCCACTGTTTTTGGCAAATTTAATAGGTTGTGCTACATGATAATTGTTATAATTCTTCATAGCGAATGATGATTTACATGTAAGGATTTCATAAAGCAAAACAACCCTCAGGCAAATGACAGGAAGGAGCTGCATGACTACCATGGTTATGTTGCAAGTATAAAACCCATATTCCTGTCCTTGATTTCTTCTCCTTCCTTGCTTCACACAATATGGTTTAGCTGAAATCTGTAAATCTAATAACCTCACGCAAAAAAAAATTTTTTTTTTAAATCTTATCATCTTCCTTCCTATTTCCTCCCCCAATACTAATTCAAACATTCTCCTATACTTTCCATGATTAAGGGCTAGTAAATCATCTGCAATTCCACTTCTTCAAAGTCATTTTCTTTGAAGACTTTATATTCTATCTTTTAAGTGTCCGAACACCAGGACCAATGAATCATGATTGACCTCAAGATCTTTGCTATCATAATTTTGTTTTAAAAGAAAAAGATTTGGGACATCAATAGTAGGCAAAGCTCTCATCCAAACATCTCAAAGCTGTTCAGGATTCAACATAACTAAAGATGTTGTCTTAAGAGCTTCCTATCTGAGCGAGTAAGAAAAACAGCTCAGAAAAATAAAAATCCATTACAGAAGTTCATATTATTTCACAGAATCACAGGATGGCCAAGGTTGGCAGGGACCTCTGGGTCCATCTGGTCCAATCCCTGCTTAAGCGGGGACACCCAGAGCAAGGTGCCCAGCACAACATCCAGGCAGCTTTTAGAGATCTCCAAGGAGGAGACTCCACAGAATCTGGGCAGCCCGTGCCAGCGCTCTGTCACCCACAAAGCAAGTAAGTGCCTCCTGATGTTGAGAGGGAACCTTCTGTGTTCCAGTTTGTGCCCACTGCCTCTTGTCCACCAGAGAGAACCTGGTTCCATCATCTTTGTACCCTCCCCTTCAGGTGTTTATAGATAGACATTGGTAACATCCTCCCAAGCCTTCTCCAAGCTGAACAGGCTCAACTCCTTCACATTTTTCTCACAGGAGATATACAGGGGAAGGACCATCTCCTGTCGGCACAGTTCTCCAGGCAGTCTGTGTCCCTCTGGATGGCAGTTCAACTCTCTGGCACATGAGCCATTTCCTCTAGTCATCGGCAAACTTGCTGAGGATATGCTCTGCTCTGTTACCCAGGCCATTAATGAAGATACCAAAGAGGACTGAACCCAGGATTGATCCAAGGTAAACCATTAGTTCCCAGTCTCCACCTAGACTTCATGCCACTCAGTGATCACTGTTTTCGATCCACCTTGCTGTCAGCTTGTTCAGCCCGTACTTTGTTACCTTCTCCGCTGAGGATTTTAATCAGTGTTGAAATTCTTACTGATGTCATGGTAGACGATATCCACTGCTCTCCCCTCATTTGCTAGGCCATTCACTTCCTCACAAAAGTTTATCAAGGTTGGTCAAGGATGACTTCCCCTTGGTGAATTCACACTGGCTACTTCTGATGATTTTTCTGTCTTTCATATGCCTGGAAATTTTAACTAATCCCTCTTTACAGATCCTCTTCCAGGAAGTTAACACAGTTTGAATACTAACAGATGTACAATACACACTTCTGAAGCTCTATCTTACAGCAGCCAAGTGAGAGACGCATTATGCATTGGGATGCTGTGAGCAATCCTAATATCATGCTCTGAATTTCAGAAGACAACATATGGCAACAGGAGCTGAGCTGCAGCATTTGTTCAAAGCCAAGCAAAGTGTAAGGACCACAGACTTCTAACCAAGAATAAAAGTCAACGTATACCTCTATTTTCAAGAAAACAATTTTCCAAAGGCACTAAGTTACCAAGAGCTAGTTAGGAAAGAACTTCTATCTACATAAAAAGGAAGTTAGACACTTCATGGGTACTTAGGCCTCTTCCGCTGACTCCACCTCTGCTTTGCTGTTGTGACTAATAAGCCATTACTCTTTGCTTCGGCTTCCTACATCCCACTCTTCCCACTCTATTTTCAAAGCAAGCTCTTCCAGCAGAGATCATGGGCCTTGGAAGTTTGTTTCTGATCTTGATTTGAACCACTAGGTGCTGCTGCAACACAGATAAATAATTACAGTGTAAACCGCCCCATAAACTTATCTGCAGTTTACACCACACACAACAAGACCGACCTTAAAAGAGTAGACAAGGACTCTTACTAATGTCACGCTTTTGCCATGCTGCAATAACAATGAGCAGTCTCCAGCGTGAGGAGTGATCTTCAGTTTTGCTTGGACTACAAACATCACTCAATGATGTGTGATTCAAAAGCCACGCGTGAAAATGGAGCACAGATCAGTCTGTCTGCCATCGTGCTGACCTTCGAGGCAAAGTAAATCACGGCAGGAAACATGCTGAAGTCCACTCATAACTGAGGTTTTCAGTACAGCAGTTCGCAAGTAACATGTTTTTACCTTGACAAGCAAGGATGCAACATCAGTAGAGCCTGTCAGCCAAGAACCTTTCTTTGGATTTCAAACGTTTGAGAAACTTTGCTGTCTCAGATCTTCCATAGCAAAACATTTGTGAAAAGCCAGTAATTCTCACAACGTCCAGGGCAAGGTGTCCCAGGTTGCAGAGTTCTTCTACCTGCATTCCCTCTGGCCAAACCAGGTGTATCTGTTTGTTAACAAGTTTTAAGAACCAGTTTACAAATGCAGACTGTCTGGGCTGCGGCTGCCAGACTGGTCTCTCCAAGGAACACATACTATTTGATAGAAACTTTAATGAAACTCCTCCAAGTTTATAAGTAAGACTTGTGAAGAATAAACACTGTTGTAACCCCTCACAGTTTGCACATACAGACCATCCATCCACACTGTTAGTTTTTAGGATCTGCTGCTCCTTTTTTTTTTTTTTTTTTTTTCCCCAGAGGAGTTGTATTCCAAACTGAATTTGAAATAAATTGATGCCTTCCATCAGGATGAATTGTAGATTTTAAACTGACTCTTTCAGTTCCATAACATATACTTCTGTACGCTTTCCAGGAGTGTTCTTGTCCAAATAAAATGCAAGAAAGGGAGCATACAGATTTTCGTTCTGCATAGTGAGTCACAATATCCCCTATTTTTGGGAAGATAAATATAAATAAAAGAAATTAGCTGTAGAAACTGCTGCTTTAAACACTCACCAAGATGTCTGATTGTTTAAATAGTTGTTGGGAAGCATATAAATGACACAAAGAAAAAGCCTGACATATTCTAGCTGATGGCCACCAGTGTTAAATTCCTTTTATCAGTTTTGGAGGTCCGGGATAGAACAGGTCTTTTTTTTTTTTTTTTTTTTTTAAAACTTAAATGTGGTGAAGGAGTATCCTTGGTTTCCTCCTAACACAGAAATAAAGGATACTTTCTTAAAACAGATTAAACTTTTCACTGCTGCTACCAAGAAGCTCCAAGTGATTCTTGAAGGGGAAAACATCAGTGGATTTTGCTTTGAAAGGTCATCTTATATTCCAATGGAAAAGTGCACAGCAATATAACCACACTGCCAGAGACCCTGCCCAGGCTCCTACAAGGAACTGGAGACAGGAAAATCACCAGAGATGAACAGCTACAGGACTACATAGGTGCTACGTAGATTCGTGTTTTGGTGATAGCCAGAACAGCTCTGATCTTTCATACTTACAAAAGAAATAATTCTGCACAGGAACAATGCAGAAGAGTCACTGTCATTTCTGTCTTTGTACTGCTTTGTATCACCTAGTTTGACCACTTTACAACACAGTCCTATCCCACCCAGTAATTCAAGTCATCAGTCAGCTAGGATCACCTGATTACTCTGCAGAATCTGGTCCCCAGCTTTCTTTCCAGGACAAATGGAAAACAGTTGCTTCAGCAATGATAAATGTAGCCTGAACAAATTAAAATTTCCTTCTGTACCCTTACTCTGGTTCTTGTGGCTGCTGAAGAAGGATCATGTTTTCAGTGGAGATACCTACCCTTTTCTCAGGGGTCCTGGCAAAAGTTTTTCCAACGGCCAACTATTATCAAGTCTTTTGCATTGCATTGCTCATACAAATTTGTTTGACATTTGCTTAGGTAAACTTCTGATCTGCAGCATATCTCTAATAGGATTCTGGAAAGGACTTCGGAAATAATGACCCAGTAGGATTTGAGTACTTGCAGGAAAAAAAAAGAAAAAAAAAAAAAAAGGCTTACCACAACCAAATTCTGCAAATCTCCTTTCCTTAACAATATCACATTGACAGTCTACAGTTATCTCCATGTCAACACGGACTTGTCATACTCAGTTTCCTCTGCCATTTTCGGTTGACAAGAAATTTACTGCAACGTTTTTCCAGATATCAAATATATGAACTTGCATGGTACATTGAAATGTGTTAACCTATTATGTGATTCTGAGAAGACTCATTTTCCTTTACACAATATTCTGACCTCTCTATCAATGGGATACAGAGATGCCATGGTACATAGGATGGTAAAGGAGCCTTATTGCTCACAAAAAGTGATGAAGTTATGAAGAAATGCATAGTTGTAATATTTACGGCACCAATGAGTGAAGTTCCCATAGGAAAGGAAAAATTTAATCATTACAGACTAACATGATGTTCAAGTTTAAGGAGACAGACAAATTCAAACTCTCATCAACTTTCATGTGCTGAGGTTTCTAACCTCTGCAACATTAATTTAACAGGTTTTTAATGCAAGATTTAAGGCTGAATAAGATCCCTAGGTTCAGTAATACCTGGTGAAAATGCATGTACATAGTTTTATAGCTACTGCTCTCCTTTTCTGTCTAAGGAAATATATTGTGCATTCTTTTGAGTGTATAAACAGAAACAAATTGAAAGCAGCCTTACTGCTTTTGACTAAAATTTTTCTAAGATATTTTTGGCACCTATAACAGTTCTACTTTTATGGATATTCCTTATGGGATGTTTTACAACAATACTCACTCTAATTTCATCCTGACAAATACAGCATTTATTCTCACATTAACTGCTAGAACTGGGGTCTGCTTTAGGAATCAACTAATGTGATTTTGCAGAGGAAGACCAAGGTTAATGTTCATTCCCATCCACAGTTTACAGAAGATAGCTGAAAGTAATGCTCACCTTCTATTATCTATCATCATATTATTCTCCCTATATGCCTTCACACCTACTAATAGAGAAATACAATCTGGAAATTATTAAAATACTACTACTAATAAAATAATGTTATTAAAATAATTTCCTGGAACACAAATTTTCTAAGTACCTATCCATATGAGATATGTTCATATTTAAAGAATAACAATTAAAAGCTACTGTTAGACATTTAGGGGGCAAAACCATGGTCCTATCATCTTCCTAAATACCCAAGAGTTTTCCTAGCAGTAATCACTAGAGGATTTTGTTCCACTGAGAACTCTATTCATCAGCTGGGTCACTGTAACTAGCACCTCTGTGCAGTTCTGCTTTTCTCTCACAAATGCCTTGGAGAACAATATTACAAGGGCAACTACTGCAGGAGCAGTCCAGTATTTCTGTTTTAAGGACTGCCACATCAGGCTATCCCACAAACAAAGGATTCTACCCAGTAAGAAAATGTTATCAACACAAATGAAACAATTTGCAACGTTTCAAATAAAAATACCTCCAAACCCAATGGTTACAAAGACAGAATATCACAAACTCTAAGAAGACGTTCCCATCTGTGACGTAAGGTCTGATCTTGAGACAATACTTCATCCTGAGGCAAGTCTCATGCTCTGCATGATGACTCAGACGTCAAGATGCCTTCCATCCATGGAAGCAAGGAGCCATCCTTATGCAAGGCTTACACCCTTAGGTTAGCTTAGAAAAGGATCTGGGCATGGTGATAAATACACAGAAGTTTTAACTTGACTGTTTTCATTTGGATTCAAGTCCTCACTCTCTTTGTTCCCTTGAGATTACTGATCACCAGGTTTTTGAGAAAGCAGTTTCAAAACTCCTCTCCTGCATTATTGAGTGACTCAATTGTTTCGCAAATAACTACCTTTTGGAAGCCTAACTGTAATCACCTCCTGTCCTGACAGCTATCAGAACCTTTTAACAAAAATCTTGATGCCAGCTAGACATAACTATAAGCAAGAAGTTGCTTGAAGTGAAAGAAAACAGTATTTTTGCTTAGTGTGGCAATATTGATCTCACTGCAAAGTTTTCCATGCTATATTTCCTAAACTTTAGCATGTTTCATGTTTGTACTTCCTATAAAACCTTGTATGTCACGTAAAGAAGACTTGGTTATTAGTTTAGGTGAAGGAGTCAGTTCACCAGTAAGGATTTCTTCTGTAAGTTATCAGCATAAGGATACAAATCAACATCCTCCCCACCATTAAAGAATGGACAACTTAGAGAGGAAAGAAATGGAAAGAAAGGAATACAAGCTAAAGGGAAGATGTAAAATAAATCAACAAATCACCTAAAAGAATACTTAGAACAGCAGAAGATAATGACAGAAGTCAAAGGCAACACTTCAGAAAGTAAAAAATAATCAAAATGATTAAAAGATACAGACAGGGCAAGGACACGAAAAGAATTGAAATTCATCAGAAAAGAGGCCTGAGCTTTTGAGCAGGCTGTTTTGCAGAATTTCGTTCAAAACTTGCAATACCTGAGCAAACTAAACAACTGCTACCAAAATTTTGTAAAATAATTAACTGATTTTTGATTATTACAGAACTTAAAGGAATGAAATACATTCCAGCTCTCATTTTCCTCCCACGTAAACAAGTGGAACAGTGCCTTTTTTTTTTTTTTGGTTTTAGCTTTTTCCAAAGATACTGAATAACAAAGCCTCAAGTATTGTAAGAAATAGTAGAATGTTGTTTTTGCAGGACCCTCCTTCCTATCTCCCAATTTCCCTAACCTTCCCCAAAGACTCTAGAACATACCTGAAACCTCCTCAAATGTCTCCCACAGGACCTCAAAGTGCCCTTAGAGACCCCCCCTCCAAGCTAGAGAGTATAAGATTAGTTTTTACTTGTATCATCTTCTTTTCTGTGTCTGTATCCTTCGTTTGGATACGTGCTGTTCTGCTCTCTAAGATTGTAGGAGAAGGATTCCTTGCTGCGGAATGTGCTGTACCTTATTTACGCTACTGTCTGTGTCAGGATGGTGTAAACAGAACACTGTGACCAAGAAGGCCGGTTTAAACATAGCATATCGCAGCAATACAGGGTATAGTTTTGGCTAATTGTTGGGAACAAGGCCAGAGAGAGTCTGTGCTTCTGAAGGGTACCAGGAGCAGGCCTGAATTTGTTCAAAGGTTACTCGGAAAAAGGGACAATGCTTAAAGCGGCCATGAAGCAAAGGGGGGGGGAGAAGTGGAAAGAATCGCACCCAAGTCGTAATCGGGTGCAGGACATTCGGCAGTGTCGGATAGGCTGTAGCCTGTAAGCCCTGAAGTACTCAACCAATGAGGAACCAGGGCAGGGGGAGAATAAAAACTGCTGTACGTTTCTGCTTGGTGTGCCTACCTGCTAGGTGACCCGCTTTGCAAAGTGTTAATAAAGGGCCATTCACCTAATCCTCTGCCTGAGCCTAAGTCATTGGCCATCGAGGGTTTCTCACAGCAGCCACTGGCTCCAGGCCTGCCCTCTGAGCCCCAAGCCCCCGGACTGCCTGAACTTCTCACCTCTTGGGGCTGGGTTANNNCCATAACATCGTAGGGCAAGAGTCAGGACTGGAAGGAGAAGCCAGTCCCCCCTGAAAAGGGTCAGGGGAAGCAGGGGAGAGTGGCTCCCACTGCTTCTAAGAGAATTGAGACAGCTCGTAGAAAGGCTTGTCAGGAGCCTGGGTTAAACAGTGGGTCAGGGTCCCACTGGAAAAGGGGCATTAGGTTCAAGTCCCAGATGTCTTGTTCAGTTATTATTGTTACGTTGTTCTGTCATGGTCTGGAGTGGGTTAAGGTCCCACGGTTTGGAACTGGGTTAAGGGGTTTGAGCCCCTGCCCAAAAATGGGTGATAAGCCTTCCTCACAGGAGGAAGGGGTAACAAGGAGATCCCCTCTGGGGTGCTTGTTAAAGTGCTGGAAAGAGGTAGGAGGGGATCCATACACCAAACAACAGGTGGTGGAATATTGTTATCTTAGCTGGCCATTGTATGTTTTAGAAGACCAGGAAAAGTGGCCTGAGAATGGAATAAGAAGTTATAATACCATCTTGCAATGGTTGTTCAATAGGTGCTTAATGTTGTTTTGGAGAAGGGAAGAAAAATGGAATGGAGTGCACCGTGTGTCGAATTGTTCTTTGATTTATATGGTGGTGGTCTTAGAAGAGGATAATGGGAAATTTCTTCAGTGGTAAAACCCCTTTGGAGCAAAGGGGGAGGCAGAGAAACTTGGAATCCTGGGACTACATGACTCTTAACTGTCTCCCTAAGGGAAGGAATAAAGTATGAAAGGATGGGAGACAGTGAACAACTGAGTTTCACTAATAAAAAATACTAAACATTAAGATATCTTTTCTTCTGAAGTGGAAATGGTTATTACGTTACAATATACCTTGTACTAAGCATAGTTTGATGGAAGGCACTTTTCTTGGTGTAAATGTGTAGCAGTACAGTTTCCAAGTGACACTCTTTGCTCGAGAACGGACCAAGCACGTACGTAGCTACAGCAGCAAAACTGCTTCTGCCAACACAGTGAATTATATTTTATAAAAAGAAATGAGTAAAATGGTTTAGGTAGTACAAAATGCATCTGTACTAAGGGAATTCTCCTCAAGCAATCTGTCACCAAAGTCTTATTGCTTCCTCTACAGCTGTAATACCACAAAGGGACTCTAGATCAAGTCTCCGTGTGCTTGATATACATTCCCTAAGCTAAGAAAAAATAAAGCAGAAAAAAAAAAACAAAATAAACTCACTCAATGACAGGCAAGTAAATTAATGGGATACTTCTGCAATGATATATGTTGCAGAGTTTGCTTGATGTCCGTACCAATGAAGAAGTGATGATCCACGAAACGTTAATGACAAATGTCTTTGTGAACAGGCAGCTGTCTACCACATTTTTGAGAGAATCACCGTTAGAGGAGGTTCTGCCCTGAAGCAGTTATGCTTCTCACCACAAGCCAGAAATGTGAGTTAGTTGGGTTGGAACACTTCAATTCTTTGTCCTGGTTTGACAAGCAGCAGACTTGGATTCAACTCCCACCAGCCCTGGAGAGTGAGGGGCACCCAAATTCTTACCACCCTGAAAATCTGAAAGCACTTCTGCACCTGACATACCCATCACACGCTGCTTGCCCTTATGACATGGAAGTGTTTGCTCTCCTCATAGGCAAATTCCTTTATATAATAAAGAGCAAAACTTACTTTGAGTGTAGACAGAGAGACATTGCTCACACCCAAGCTATTTCAAGTGCTTTATCCACCCGACTGTTGGTGGATGGCAGTTGTAGGCACAAATCAGTCATGCTACTACTCGACACGCATACAACGTTAGTTGTAATTACTGTTTCTAAATTAAAAGAGTCACAGTAATGGCCATCATCTCAAATGTTCCTGGCCAAATCAGTTAGCAATATGCTGTGAAGTAGGAAGATAACAGGATGTAGGAAGATAGAAACAATATCAGGCAGCACTATTCTTTCCTTCATGCCATCCTCTGAAGCCCTGCTTTTTCAGTCAAGAGCCACAAAACACATTTGAAAGACTTCTGCTTTTACTAAATGAGGCAAAGCATCTGCTGCTACAAGAGATTCCTTTCCCTACAGTGAAATTTTAAAGATTTCTTCTTCAAAAATAGCAAGATGACTAATTAGCAAAATTCTCAGTATGAATGCTAAGCAGAAAATGTTTACAGTATTACAATGGCTAAGACTTCTCTCCCAATACGGCATAAAGCAAAAATGAAAACAAAAATTAGTTCTACAGATGTGAGATGGATCTTCTCTGCTTATGACACAGCTGTGAATTTTAGCAACTAATTACGCAATAAATACATACTTGAGTTTTGTTCCAGGCCCTGAACAGAATACGAAGTATGACTGAGTTAACGTACGTTTGAAAGAGGCAGGTATTCACCACAAAGCTACCACAGCTTTCAAAGAAATCAAACTAGCTAAAGCTAACATGCACAGCAAATAGATACATAATATCCTCTACAAACAAAAAAATTGGATGGTGACAAGAGTTTGAATCTGGCTGAGATTAAATCCTCTTTAAAAATATATAGGAATATACAATCTGAGATTTTCAACATTTCTTTTCCTGAAGAACCTGATAAAAAGCCTCTGAACTCCTATGGCACATCCACAAGTCAGTCAACACTGAGAAACAACTTACCAATTTTTTTTTCCTTGAAATAACAAAAAATCACAGCAGGAGCTTAGCAACCCTAAAGCTTTCCTTTTTTAAAGGATATAAACTATAATAAGGAAATCATGACTATAGTAAGTTATAATAACAACTATAATAAGGAACTATAATAAGGAAATTTTGAAATATAGAAAACTCAGATCTGCTCAGTTAAGAGGAAAAGGTCTGAAGACAAACACACAGCCTGTGTCTTTGAAGCAAATAGGATCTTCCTTTCTCTCAGTTTGCCAACTTTCACCCACTTCCAAGACTGAAACAAGTATCACACAGTTCTGTGAGATGTTACAAAAACTCTCCCCATCACAGCAGCCAGGTGATGATTAGGGCTGGTTTTCAGAGCCACAGCAGCAGTCAATCATTAACCCACAATGGTTCACTGGCATCAGTAAAACTCTATCAGCATTCTCAGATCTCCTGTAGCAAGCAAGCACACAAACAGCCCAGCCAGGTGCTTGATTGTGAGTTAGACATTTATGAGGCTATCACTTTACTTCAATGCAGCACAGAAAGACCAATTTCACTATAACACTGACGGAATGCTTAAGGACTTGAAACAAACTATTACAGTAATAAATAAGTATACAGGTAGTGTTTCCCCATGATCAGCAAATTTCACTTATACACGAGGGGAGTTGAACAAACGAGCATACAATTCCTTCGCTTTTAAGGCATAACATGCAGAACTGTGGGATTTAGCTTGTTATTTTTCTCATGAGATGTCAGTAACCTACCACTGATGTCCATAAATATGCTGCTCAGAAGTCATACTTCACTGCACTAAAATTTCATCTATCTGAGAAATAATTTATTAGCTCTATAAAAGAAGCTTTCTGCAGGTGCTCTTAAGAATTAGTAGGTAAACAAATCCCTTTGCTCTCTGTTGTTAATACCCTCTCTCAAATTTCCACAAATAAAAGAGCACACCAGTTAACCAACACTGTCACGTTTCTTAATGAAACACTGAACTACCTTCCAACTTTCAAAGTTTTGACCAGTTTCAAAACACACACACAAAAGACAATAAGAGATTTCCTTTTTCTCTTTGTAGTGTTTATCCCCACACTCAGTAAAATTACTTTGAGCACATTACAACAAATAAAAGCACTGTGCCAGGATTCATTTGTTGTAAAACGCTACATTAACTTGTATCCTATAATAGTCACTAGTTAAGACTGTTGAATTAGAACTGCATTTTTCGGAAACTTATTTCTGCTACCATTTCCTTGTGATAAATCCTTATCTGATGTCACTGACCAACAGTTCTACCAAAAAACCTAAAAAGAGAAAAATTATGCCTAAGAACTGGTACACCTTGCACATCAAGACAATCACATTCCACAGCCGAAAACTGTATGACACACAACTTGGATTTCAGGCACAAGAACATACCCATTTAATTGAAGTCTGCAAATTAGTAGGATTGCTTTCAAAATCCTGACATAATTTTTAACTAGGCTCATGCATCACTTGCAATTATAGCCACAAGAGACAATTGGTAAAGCCAATGAAATCATCTAGATTTTTTTTCCCCTGGTAAAGATGAGCTCATATTAGGAGTAAAAGTTTGAGTTCATGTTTCCGCTATCATCATCCCTTCCCTAATATTTTAATAGCTCAACTCTTCAGCCTTCCCGAAATAAAGAAATCACATATTTCTCAAGACAAATTTTATTAAACACCATATAAGTGATATTTATTATCAGGATTACAGTCTTACTGGAATCCCTTCCTATTTCCCCTTACTGTTGCAGCACACAACAGAGATGTCTGCCCTCCCAGTCTTATTCCTAAGAAGCACTTAAAACCCAATAGCAAGGGCGTGTCTGATAAGGGCACTCGCTGACAATTCAGTGTTCTGAATAAAATGTTCAATGTTGAAATTTCAGTGGAAACATTAAAATGAGTTCTATTACTTTATCCTGTCCAATCATGAACACTTGCAACTCCACTGATCTTAAAACTGTTTTCTTTGGTCAAAGTTGATGCTTCCCTCACAGCACGGTTTCTTTCCTAAGAACAGCCACAGAGGTGAGAACAAAGGCTGTTCTGTGGCTGGGTGATCGCAGAGCTCCTCAGACTCGCACCAGCAGCACACACCCTGACGTTGTGAGCAGGGAGGGCACGCAGACCTCCCCACAAGCATGGATCTCCTTCTGACAGGGCTGCAGGCAGACAGGCAGGCTGCCAGCAAGGCCCAGGCCTGAGGCAAAGCAAGCTGAATAGGACATGAGACACTGCCAGATGGGACAGACACCAGCGTGCAGGAGAAGAATCAAATTACAGGTAGTGCCATAAGGAACAGCTGCATTTCACAGCCAGAATGCAGTTATGGGAGAAACAGCCAAAATTCACAGCTACCCGAAGAGGAGAACCAGGCACCTTCTGAGGAGCAGGACCTTGCCAGATCAGCAGGAACCAGCTACCAGTATCAGTAATACCACAGAAGAATGAACCTTAGGCAACAGGATCAGAAAAACCAATTCGGGCACTGATTTGGCAAAGTCAGTGAGGAAAAGGTAACTAGGGGTAGGTTTCTTACTTGGAAGACACCTGGGGTAGAGAAAGTGAAGTACAAGGAACTGAAACCAAGGGTCAGAAAAGCAGAAAAGGAGTATCAAGTTAGAAATCTTTCCAGACAGCAGTGACCATGTAATTTGTGCTGAGTGACTCTGCACTTGATCACTGCAGCCCAAATTAGGGCAAACCAAACCTCTTGCCTTGACCATTCCTCATGTTGTCAAACTTGCTACTGTGGTCAGCAAGGAGGGAGAGCAGCAGGGTGGATCAAGCACCGTGGTACCACTGTGCCAGTCCTCATGCCGTGCCTTATGGTGTGAGAGTTATCCACTGCTTCCTCAAGCTTCCAAGAATACCTCTCCCAGCTTCACAACCTTCTAGTTTTAAGAACTTCCTAAGCAAGAAGGGTCATTTACTAGTGCTCCCGGACTTTTCTTCTGTGAATTCGTTTGCTCAAGCCACAAAATAACACAAAAAACCCCACCAGGTACTGAATCACCAAATCTACAAAAGCATGCTAAACTTCTAAGAAAGCAAGGTGAAAGCAACCTGAGTGCTCCTGACTACATTATCCATATAGCGTACAGTCTGAGAAAATAATTTGTCCTTCTAACCTGTATAAATGCCAAGACTAGCTCAGAAACGCATTAATGTATCACATGGGTCTGCTGTTGACAATCATCTGTAGAAACTGACAACTAGTCTCCAGGGAATGTCACTCCTGTAGCTGCAAAATATGAATTCTCATCATCTGCTTTACATTCCACCTCTGCTAAGCTCTTCCTCCACATAAAAATGGATATAAATATAACCATTTAAAAACGATTCCCCCTAAAAATAGTTATGAATATTTAACTACAGATTGGTAAAATGGCCCAGCTGTACAGTCCAGCTTACAGAAATAAATTTCTGAAGTGGCTCAAATGATCTTGAATAGTAAGTGAAATAAAAAGTATCATACTTAGAAACCAGAAGTTCTACTGTTCTGAACAATATGAACTAGCTTCAGGTTTTGGAAGTTGCCATACGCTAGACACTCAGCTAAGGCCAGAAATTTTGTGTAGTCTGAGTAGTTGGAACAAACATGAAGAGAAGATGCTGACTGTCTTTGTTTTTACAATTGTTTAACATGGAATGAGCATATCTGCACTGAGCACCCAAAGAACACTTGAAACTCCTCTGCTGGTTTTCCTGAGTAGTCCCCCACCTCCTTTTCCACCAGTTAATGACAGTACTAAGCCATCTGCAATTTCAACAGATTTACACAGGGTACTGTGGGTCAAGTTTTAGTCACATAGGCAAGGATGACAGTGGGCAAGTCTCCTGAAAGAATCAGAGAACTCAAGCAATCATTCAAGTATTTGAATACAATGCCTCTAAGATTCATTATTTCAGTTTCTCATTAACCATGCCAATCAATAAGATTGGGAGTGAGCATTCTACCTCTAAATTCATCATGAATTTCACATTTCATTCGCTGAGTATTGTCATAATTCATTTCCATGGAAACAGTTGTGATGGTAAAAATTCACTGTTATATTGTATCAGAGTGAATCAGACAAGAAGACTAATTAAAGAGGACTCTTTCTAAATATATACACAGCCTACAAACCAGTAATACCAATATTTTTGAAACTGTCATAAAATAATCAGATTTTTATTAGAAGTACCAAGACAGTCTCACATACAGATGTACCAACTTATGGTAGTGAGTATACCAATCAAACCCTCTATGTAATTCATTTCAAAAATTAGTCTTTTTTTTTTTTTAAAAAAAAAAAAAAGATACCAACTAAATACCACAAACCTATAACTAACCACATTTGCAATGCATCAAGCAAACTTTCTGTATACAATGAAATTTCTACATTTTTTCCCCAATGCTTGCAGACATCCCATGAAATTTATGGCTAATCAAAATTAGAAATATGTATTAGAAACACATTCATGAACAAAAAATAGGCTCTTTGGTGGGCCTATTTGTGGTAATACCTCAATGTAATTACAAGAGAGTGCTGCCATGGAGAGTTTTCAGGATAAACTGACACACACATCTATCAAAAAAGAAAAAAGGAAAAAAAGCACACCTGCATAGAAAACGTTTTATTAACACTTCACTCTGTTATGTACAAAAAGTACTTCCCTTTATATATCCGTCATGTATTAAAAAACATCTTAACGCAATGAAAACCGTATTGTACAGCCATTTTCACATTCACTTAATTCTCTACTGAAGTGGTAATACTCAAGATGGGTAAACAGTCCCATTGCAGACCACACATACCCTCAAATCCCCAAAACCAATACACTCCTTTTGAGCTGCATAGCGACTGCCTGATATCATATGTCCTCCATACAGCCATCCTAGCTTTTCTGTTAAGTACCGGCACAGCTACCTGGTCATTCTTCAAGGCATTTGCTTATCGCTTCCTGCAACAGCCATATACATGCGTAAAGTTCCCTTAATATGAAAGGGCATGAACTGAAACCAAGAATCCACAATGGAATTCTATTACAGTATCGGATATTTCATTCTATGTAGTCACTGTACCTGTTAATGGCTTCCTTAAGCGTGAAAGGTATTGTAGCTCCGTAAGCATATTGAGCTCCTATCTTTGTTCCCATAATAATTAGGATAAATATAAAATAAAATAAAACAAACAATCTTTATTGGAGCTGAACAAGACATCAAGGTTTCATAACACTTATGGTCCAAAAAGTAAATAAGTAAACCTGAGAGAGAAGCAAGATGTCACACACCTTGGATACAACAGTACTTGATTGATAGAGTTTCTTCAAATACAAGCTGTTATCTCTTTTGGAAAGGTCTTAACTCTTACCTTGAGCAACGTAAGCAAGTTGTTCAAGTAATAAACATGCTTCAAATTTGACAGCCAGAAGACTGAGAATAAAGATTTTTCTTTCCCCTACCCTTTTCCCTTCTTTCCCCTGTGCCAGAAGAGTCTTTTCTGCATGATTTACTGTCTTCTCCATTAAAAATACTTATTTCAACTAAAGACTTTAATTGGTTCAAAAGTATGCACTCTTCAAAAATAAGATTTACATACAGTTGTGCAAAACATAAAAACCGATTTCCTAACCTAAATTAAAAAAAAAAAAAAAAACAAAACCCATTACAAATAAAAGGTGAAACTGTTTTNCCCATTACCAATGATAGGTGCAACTGTTTTGTTGCAACACCAGCATAAACATATCCCTTTTAGATATTCTTAAAAATTATGCTGAGACTGCTAAAGTATTTGTAATCATTACTGAAAACTAATAAGCCTGGATATGAACAAACAGTTAACAGAACAACCAGTACTTCAGGTACCTCCAAATTACAGCAAAAAAAAAAAAAAAAAAAAAA